>CM065666.1:0-122500 GCA_033220385.1 Triplophysa yarkandensis
CAAAACTACAATTAAAAAAACATATTTACATTTACATTTAGTCATTTAGCAGACACTTTTATCCAAAGCGACTTACAATAGTCGAGGAGACAATGAAGCGGTAAATAGCCGATACAACAATAGATGAACAAGTGCTACAACAATGTTACCAAGTTACACAGAGAGAGATAAAAACCAGAAGGTAGAAAAAGGTTAAGGTTTTTATATATATAGAGTGACTAGGTTAGAAAAGCAGGTTCTACAACTTTATATGTATTTTACACACAACTACAAATGAAAAAAAAAAAAAAAAATCATTTGAAGCCTTATCCTTTAATCTTTCTCCGAAAAAGATAACAGTGAATATTATGATAATATCAGCAATGGAATTAATATGAAAGGTCTGAGACTTTACTGACATCACATTTTATCACTACTTGAATATAAAAATGATTTCCTGATCCATAAGAGAGCATTTCATATTTTGTTGTTAAACATGTTTTATATGAAATATGTCCCGGCAGAAAACTATGATGATGTCATCACTGATGGAGTAAAAGCAGACAGTGAGACAGGTACAGTTCTGTTATTCTGTATTGGGATAGAATATAATAACTTTACACGAAGTGATAATATACTTTATATTTCTGTGAGTGGGATGACGTGTGTCTCATGTTACGTATGTAGAAAACACACTTGAGATGTATGATGATGTCATCACCACAGGACAGACGTCTGATCATCAAAATGGTGCTTCCTTAATTTGTAAGCTGTAATTTCAACAGTCCATTTCAAGTGATTTTCAACAGTTATCAAATCAAGTTTAAATGACTTCATTGAGTCATTTTGATGGCTTGTTTATTTGTTGTACACCAGATAATAAGGATGATTTCATCATTAACGGACATAACTTTCAAGATTTAATAGATGAGTTACACAGATACGGAAACCATGTATATAATACTTAAAGATTTGAGTATTTACACTAATATTCACGTAATGATGACTTTGTCAAGTGTAGTCGATTGGACTGTGTCCATGACATGAGACACAGAATGATACATATATAAAAACATTCATCAAAACCAAATGTAATTTTCTAAAATATTATTACTGTGCCATGTGATATCAGTAGGTGTTCAGGAGGAGTATGATGACATAAAGGACAACCGAGAGGATGTGAAAAATATGTTAGGTGGGTTATTAACCTTTCCAGTTAAACATGTGTATTCTAGTTTATATCTTTATATTGACTATTTTTTAAACTTATTGATGTTGGCTTTACAACTTTCAACTTTACAAAATTAACACAGAACAATGTGTGTATGCTTTTCTATAAAACAGACTATGACGATGTGGGGGAAGAGTCAAATAATATGGGAAGGGCACTATAAGTCAACAAGCAAACCCACTGCGTCTCATCATGATATCATATTACAGCTTTATGAGTTTGAGACATTTAAGTGGTAAAATTGTGTGTTTATGATATTTCAAATATTTTTGTATTGACAATTGCATGCTTTTCAAATGTAAGAACAAATGTTTTCATTGGTGTTTTTAATAATTAGTAGTAGTTTAGACAAAAGCATAGATTACATGTCAAATGTTATCATATTGTACAGAAACTCTGATGTCCCTGCAGACTCGTGTGGTGTAATACATGTCACATTATGACATTTTTGTTTCTTGTATTGTATTATAAAGCCTTTTGCCTTGAGTTTTGTCTTTCAAGAATTCCTATAAGCACAATAAATATTCATACATCAGCCATGTACCAAAAACTGCTAAGAGTGAAGTGTATGTACATGAAACATCAGGTCTTCATTTATGGCATTGTTAATATCACCAACAACAACAACAAAACCATCAACAAAAACAAAACCTTCAATAACAAAATCAACAACAACACCATCAACAAAAAAACAACAACACCATAAACAACAACAACAGCACCATCAACAACAATACCAAAATCAACAACACCATCAACAACAACCTCGTCAACAACACCAACACCATCAATAACATCCTTACCATCAACAACAACAACCCAATCAACACCATCAACAACAAAAACACCACCATAAACAACAACACCATCAAGAGCAACAACAACACCATCAACAACCACACAACTCCAACAACAACAAAACCATCAACAAAAACAACACCATCAAAAACTAAAACTTCAATAACAACATCAACAACACAAACACCAACAACAGCACCATCAACAAAAAAAACAGCGACACCATAAACAAAAACAACAGCATCATCAACAACACCATCATCAACTACAAAAGCATCAACAAAACCAACAGCATCAATAACAACACAAACACCAACAACAGCACCAATCAAAAACACCATCAACACCAGAAACAGCACCATCAACAAAACAAACAACAATACCATAAACAACAAAAACACCACCAACAACTAAAACAAAACCATAAACAACAACACGATCAAGATCAACAACAACACAATCAACAACAACACCATCAACAAAAACAACACCATCGAAAACAAAACCTTCAATAACACCATAAACAACAACACGAAAAACAACAACACCATCAACAGCACCATCAACAAATTAAACAGCAACACCATAAACAACAACACCAGCATCATCAACTGCAACATCATCAACAAAACCAACACCATCAACAAAAGAAAACAACAACACCATCATCAACAGCACCAACATCATCAACAACACCATCAACAACAACAAACTCATCAACACCTAAAACAACAACACCATCAACAACAATACCAACAATCAACAACAACACAAACATCAACAACACCGTCAACAAAACAAACACCATCAACAAAACAAACAAAAAAAACATAAACAACAACACCATCATCATCAACAACAACAGCACCATCAACAACAATACCAACATCAACAACACCATCAACAACAACCTCATCAACACCACCACCAAAAACATAAACAACATCAACAACACCATCAACAACAACCTCATCAACACCACCACCAAAAACATCAACAACACCATCAAAAACAACATCAACAACACCATCAAAAACAACATCAACAAAAACATAAACAACACCATCAACATTACCATCAATTACAACATTACCATCAACAACAAACACCCAATCAACAACACCAACAACCAAAACACCATCACAAACGACACCATAAACAACAACACCATCAAGAGCAAGAACAACACAATCAACAACAACAACACCATCAACAACAACAACACACACACCAACAACAGCACCATCAATAAAACCAACACCATCAACAAAACAAACAACAAAACCATCCTCAACAACAATACCAACATCATCAACAACACCATCAATTACAACATTTCCATCAACAACAAACACCCAATCAACACCACCAACAACAAAAACACCATCACAAACAACACCATACACAACAACACAATCAAGAGCAAGAACAACACAATCAACAATAACAACACCACCATCAACATCAACAACAGCAACACAAACACCAACAACAGCACCATCAATAAAACCGACACCATCAACAAAACAAACAACAACACCATCCTAAACAACAATACCAACATCATCAACAACACCATCCTAAACAACAATACCAACATCATCAACAACCATCAATTACAACATTACCATCAACAACAAACACCCAATCAACACCACCAACAACAAAAACACCATAAACAACAACACCATCAAGACAAGAACAACAACAGCAACACCATCAACAACAACAACACAAACACCAACAACAACAACACCATCAACAACACAAACACCAACAACAACAACACCATCAACAACACAAACACCAACAACAGCACCATCAATAAATCCAACACCATCAAAAAAACAAACAACAACACCATCCTCAACAACAATAACAACATCATCAACAACACCATCAACAACAAAACAACAACACCAAACACACCATGTCTTAACACGCACAATGATGACATAGGAATGACTTCAGACATTAATAACTGAAACTAAACATTGATCGACTCTTTTTTTCTTACATTTCCAAAACAGTCCAGATAACAAAAGATAACGCAGTAACACACACACACGTTTGCTAAATTCTCTTTCAAACAAAAGTGTTTATACAATTTATCTCAACTTTTGGGTTTCGATGCGTGTTGAGTTGGAAGCAGTTTCATTTGTATGGAAAGCCAAATTATGGAAATCCAGATGGATCAGAATACGCGTGCTTTTCAATGCTGTATTAATTTTAACGCCATTTTCAGAACGCCGCCAGGTGTTTAATAAGTGCCGTTACGTGATAAGTTAACATCAGACGCCACCACGCATTAAAATAACGCCGCCAAACGTTAACGTTAACGTAAACGTTATAAGTTAACGCCACACGCCACTTAAGATGCATATGTATTTACTCATCTACATGGACAAACCTCTCATGGCTACAGGGACTCTACGGCAAGTCAGAGCAACCAGTTTCAAAGAGCGCGAAGATGGCGAGGAGACGTTTGTTTTGCTCTAAAATATGAAAATTTTGAATTAATCTAGATTAAAATGGCTACTTTGAATTCTGTCGAAGTCCTTCAGAAAATGTGTGCTACGCAAATAATGACCAAAAGTATGTCATTACAAGCACGTGTACAATTTGTCTCATTCCCACACATTATACTTTTATTATACTTTTATTATACTTATAACTATATTACGTACTACATAAAACCCTGCTGAGGCATGCGGGTGCACACACGCGCTGTTAGCAAACTGGTTCCACATACACACAAACATAGCAACTCCACTTTACATCCCCAACAGTGAGAGACACACACACACACACACACACACACACACACAGAGTCTCAAATAAACGCAGCGTGTTAACGCAGATAACGACCCACCACTAATAATAATACAATAATAATATTTCGTTCTTATTATTTTAACTATTGAATAAAATAATTTCCACATTTGCACTCATTCGTATCTGGGGTGACAAAAGCTCATTCAGGGGCATTTACTCTTATATGTACAGTTATAATCTCTCTCCTCTCATCTCTGCTCTCTGAAACTGATCCTCTGACTCTCTGAAACTGATCCTCTGACTCTCTGAAACTGATCCTCTGACTCTCTGAAACTGATCCTCTGACTCTCTGAAACTGATCCTCTGACTCTCTGAAACTGTTCCTCTGACTCTCTGAAACTGATCCTCTGACTCTCTGAAACTGATCCTCTGACTCTCTGAAACTGATCCTCTGACTCTCTGAAACTGTTCCTCTGACTCTCTGAAACTGATCCTCTGACTCTCTGAAACTGATCCTCTGACTCTCTGAAACTGATCCTCTGACTCTCTGAAACTGATCCTCTGACTCTCTGAAACTGATCCTCTGACTCTCTGAAACTGATCCTCTGACTCTCTGAAACTGATCCTCTGACTCTCTGAAACTGATCCTCTGACTCTCTGAAACTGATCCTCTGACTCTCTGAAACTGATCCTCTGACTCTCTGAAACTGATCCTCTGACTCTCTGAAACTGTTCCTCTGACTCTCTGAAACTGTTCCTCTGACTCTCTGAAACTGTTCCTCTGACTCTCTGAAACTGTTCCTCTGACTCTCTGAAACTGTTCCTCTGACTCTCTGAAACTGTTCCTCTGACTCTCTGAAACTGATCCTCTGACTCTCTGAAACTGATCCTCTGACTCTCTGAAACTGTTCCTCTGACTCTCTGAAACTGATCCTCTGACTCTCTGAAACTGTTCCTCTGACTCTCTGAAACTGTTCCTCTGTCTCTCTGAAACTGATCCTCTGACTCTCTGAAACTGTTCCTCTGACTCTCTGAAACTGTTCCTCTGTCTCTCTGAAACTGTTCCTCTGACTCTCTGAAACTGTTCCTCTGTCTCTCTGAAACTGATCCTCTGACTCTCTGAAACTGATCCTCTGACTCTCTGAAACTGATCCTCTGACTCTCTGAAACTGATCCTCTGACTCTCTGAAACTGTTCCTCTGACTCTCTGAAACTGTTCCTCTGACTCTCTGAAACTGATCCTCTGACTCTCTGAAACTGTTCCTCTGTCTCTCTGAAACTGTTCCTCTGACTCTCTGAAACTGTTCCTCTGACTCTCTGAAACTGATCCTCTGACTCTCTGAAACTGATCCTCTGACTCTCTGAAACTGATCCTCTGACTCTCTGAAACTGATCCTCTGACTCTCTGAAACTGTTCCTCTGACTCTCTGAAACTGATCCTCTGACTCTCTGAAACTGATCCTCTGACTCTCTGAAACTGATCCTCTGACTCTCTGAAACTGATCCTCTGACTCTCTGAAACTGATCCTCTGACTCTCTGAAACTGTTCCTCTGACTCTCTGAAACTGATCCTCTGACTCTCTGAAACTGTTCCTCTGACTCTCTGAAACTGTTCCTCTGTCTCTCTGAAACTGATCCTCTGACTCTCTGAAACTGTTCCTCTGACTCTCTGAAACTGTTCCTCTGACTCTCTGAAACTGATCCTCTGACTCTCTGAAACTGATCCTCTGACTCTCTGAAACTGATCCTCTGACTCTCTGAATGTGATCCTCTGACTCTCTGAAACTGTTCCTCTGACTCTCTGAAACTGTTCCTCTGTCTCTCTGAAACTGTGCCTCTGACTCTCTGAAACTGTTCCTCTGACTCTCTGAAACTGTTCCTCTGACTCTCTGAAACTGTTCCTCTGACTCTCTGAAACTGTTCCTCTGACTCTCTGAAACTGATCCTCTGACTCTCTGAAACTGATCCTCTGACTCTCTGAAACTGTTCCTCTGACTCTCTGAAACTGATCCTCTGACTCTCTGAAACTGATCCTCTGACTCTCTGAAACTGATCCTCTGACTCTCTGAAACTGATCCTCTGACTCTCTGAAACTGATCCTCTGACTCTCTGAAACTGTTCCTCTGTCTCTCTGAAACTGTTCCTCTGACTCTCTGAAACTGATCCTCTGACTCTCTGAAACTGTTCCTCTGACTCTCTGAAACTGATCCTCTGACTCTCTGAAACTGATCCTCTGACTCTCTGAAACTGATCCTCTGACTCTCTGAAACTGATCCTCTGACTCTCTGAAACTGTTCCTCTGACTCTCTGAAACTGATCCTCTGACTCTCTGAAACTGTTCCTCTGACTCTCTGAAACTGTTCCTCTGTCTCTCTGAAACTGATCCTCTGACTCTCTGAAACTGTTCCTCTGACTCTCTGAAACTGTTCCTCTGACTCTCTGAAACTGATCCTCTGACTCTCTGAAACTGATCCTCTGACTCTCTGAAACTGATCCTCTGACTCTCTGAAACTGTTCCTCTGACTCTCTGAAACTGTTCCTCTGTCTCTCTGAAACTGTTCCTCTGACTCTGAAACTGATCCTCTGACTCTCTGAAACTGTTCCTCTGACTCTCTGAAACTGTTCCTCTGACTCTCTGAAACTGTTCCTCTGACTCTCTGAAACTGTTCCTCTGACTCTCTGAAACTGTTCCTCTGACTCTCTGAAACTGATCCTCTGACTCTCTGAAACTGATCCTCTGACTCTCTGAAACTGTTCCTCTGAGTCTCTGAAACTGATCCTCTGACTCTCTGAAACTGATCCTCTGACTCTCTGAAACTGATCCTCTGACTCTCTGAAACTGATCCTCTGACTCTCTGAAACTGATCCTCTGACTCTCTGAAACTGTTCCTCTGACTCTCTGAAACTGTTCCTCTGACTCTCTGAAACTGATCCTCTGACTCTCTGAAACTGATCCTCTGACTCTCTGAAACTGATCCTCTGACTCTCTGAAACTGTTCCTCTGACTCTCTGAAACTGTTCCTCTGACTCTCTGAAACTGTTCCTCTGACTCTCTGAAACTGTTCCTCTGACTCTCTGAAACTGTTCCTCTGACTCTCTGAAACTGTTCCTCTGACTCTCTGAAACTGATCCTCTGACTCTCTGAAACTGATCCTCTGACTCTCTGAAACTGTTCCTCTGAGTCTCTGAAACTGATCCTCTGACTCTCTGAAACTGATCCTCTGACTCTCTGAAACTGATCCTCTGACTCTCTGAAACTGATCCTCTGACTCTCTGAAACTGATCCTCTGACTCTCTGAAACTGTTCCTCTGACTCTCTGAAACTGTTCCTCTGACTCTCTGAAACTGATCCTCTGACTCTCTGAAACTGATCCTCTGACTCTCTGAAACTGATCCTCTGACTCTCTGAAACTGTTCCTCTGACTCTCTGAAACTGTTCCTCTGTCTCTCTGAAACTGTTCCTCTGACTCTCTGAAACTGATCCTCTGACTCTCTGAAACTGTTCCTCTGACTCTCTGAAACTGATCCTCTGACTCTCTGAAACTGTTCCTCTGACTCTCTGAAACTGTTCCTCTGACTCTCTGAAACTGTTCCTCTGACTCTCTGAAACTGATCCTCTGACTCTCTGAAACTGTTCCTCTGACTCTCTGAAACTGATCCTCTGACTCTCTGAAACTGTTCCTCTGACTCTCTGAAACTGATCCTCTGACTCTCTGAAACTGTTCCTCTGTCTCTCTGAAACTGTTCCTCTGACTCTCTGAAACTGTTCCTCTGACTCTCTGAAACTGTTCCTCTGTCTCTCTGAAACTGATCCTCTGACTCTCTGAAACTGTTCCTCTGTCTCTCTGAAACTGTTCCTCTGACTCTCTGAAACTGTTCCTCTGACTCTCTGAAACTGTTCCTCTGACTCTCTGAAACTGTTCCTCTGTCTCTCTGAAACTGTTCCTCTGTCTCTCTGAAACTGATCCTCTGACTCTCTGAAACTGTTCCTCTGACTCTCTGAAACTGTTCCTCTGACTCTCTGAAACTGTTCCTCTGACTCTCTGAAACTGTTCCTCTGTCTCTCTGAAACTGTTCCTCTGACTCTCTGAAACTGATCCTCTGACTCTCTGAAACTGATCCTCTGACTCTCTGAAACTGATCCTCTGACTCTCTGAAACTGATCCTCTGACTCTCTGAAACTGTTCCTCTGACTCTCTGAAACTGATCCTCTGACTCTCTGAAACTGTTCCTCTGACTCTCTGAAACTGATCCTCTGACTCTCTGAAACTGATCCTCTGACTCTCTGAAACTGTTCCTCTGACTCTCTGAAACTGATCCTCTGACTCTCTGAAACTGTTCCTCTGACTCTCTGAAACTGTTCCTCTGACTCTCTGAAACTGATCCTCTGACTCTCTGAAACTGATCCTCTGACTCTCTGAAACTGTTCCTCTGACTCTCTGAAACTGATCCTCTGACTCTCTGAAACTGTTCCTCTGTCTCTCTGAAACTGTTCCTCTGACTCTCTGAAACTGATCCTCTGACTCTCCGTAGAGTCCTCACAGACATGAGAGGTTTGTTCATGTAGATGAGTAAATACATTTACACCTTAAGTGACGTCTGACGTTAACTTAACGCCTGGCGCCGTGTGACGTTATTTTAACGCGTAATGGCGTCAGGCGTTAACTCACTCATATACTGAAACATGAAATTAAAATATAACAATAATTTATATTTCATACATACCTAACCCTTAAACCCATTTGTTGGATAGTATTGCTTATAATTTCAAAGACTGATATTTTGTAGCTGTCAGCAAATGTGTAGTATAAAAGAAACAGTTGGTTTCAGTTTACTGGTAACAATAATTCTAAGATAGTTTTTATGTAATGCAGATTCAGTTTTCGTGCATGAAAAGTCATTAACTCTAGCTGTACTTTTTTCTTAATACAAGTTGTTTTTCTCATTTCATTTGTCACAACTATTGGAAACTATTAATTTAAAAATAATAATGACCAGTACTTTTATACCTGCTGCTTAAGTGAAAGCATTTATATTTAAACATTATTCATTTACAATTACTCCATTAATGGTTTCTGTTTACATGAGCAGATGTCTCCTACGTCCTCCTTGTGGTTACAGTCATGATCTCCCCAGACACTTGAAGAGCAGTTCCACAGAGATGTCTCATTCCCCTCACACTTCACCTCATCCAGCCATATGAGTCCAGAACCAGGACCAAACCAGGCTGGTACTGACTGATCACTGAGAGCCACTCCACACTGTAGCTGTCTGCACACCACATGGGCATCTTTACTATCCATACACACATTTACGCATGCACACACACACACACGCACACGAAAGCGCACGTACACACACATACAAACACATACAGACACACACACAAACGCTCACAAACACATGCGCACAGACACACATGCGCCACGTACACTCATATGCAAACACGCACACACAGGCAGATTTACACACAGGCACAAACACACATACGCACATGCAGGCATGACCTTTGCTGAAGCCATGGGGTAAGTAGGTGCTCTGACCAGTGCTGACGCCGCAGGGGATGCCCGTGCTCTGACTGACGCTGAAGCCAAGGGGTAAGAGCTGGCGCTCTGACCGGTGCTGAAGCCATGGGGGATGCCTGCACTCTGAAGGGGGCCTTCTGCTTCTTCTTCGAGTGGAGGGTTGGTTGAAGGGTGGAAGGGAAGGGCTTTGACTATCTCTGGAACTGAGGAGTCTTACAGGGAGTCCTGTATGCTACAGACGCGCATGATAACACCGGAGCTCCGCCAAAATCTCAGCCGAAACTTGCACTCCATGTATATAGATTTTTTTTCTTCTTTCGTAATAGGATTCGATCGCTTCTTTTTATTTACATTTTTCTCTCACTCGCTCCAGTTTCAGCGACAAAGATCATGACAAGACCAGAAACACATTACAAGAAAAAAAATAAGGGGCATACAGACATCACAAACACACGGACATGGTATTGTCACGATCCGATCCACAAGACTACAGGATCTTTCACAAGAAGAACCTGATCATGACAATACCCACCCTTAGGGAGCGCCACCTGGCGATTCTAAAGGGAACATGTACTAGGGGACACAGCAGACAAGGACAAAGACAGAGACATCAACCAAACACAGATAACAGAACAAATCATAGGCAAAACTAACATGACACTAAAAGGACTGGGGTAACTTAACAAAAACAACATATACTGGATGGGAGGAGGAGGAATAAAAAGTCCGAGGTGACTTTTGTGTTTGGGAACCCAAGTTCATGTCCGCCCTGATGCACCCGAGGATGCTGATGCCGAGGGGAATGCCGGCTGGACAGGCGCAGAAGATCCGGGGAATGCCGGCTGGCCTGGCGCTGAAGCCGGGGGAATGCCGACTGGACCGGCGCTGAAGCCACGAGGAATGCCGGCTGGACCGGCACTGAAGCCGCAGGGAATGCCGGCTGGACCGGCGCTGAAGCCACGGGGAATGCCAGCTGGACTGGCGCTGGGACACGACTTGGACCCGGGACACGACTTGGACCCGGGACACGACTTGGACCCGGGACACGACTTGGACCCGGGACACGACTTGGACCCGGGACACGACTTGGACCCGGGACACGACTTGGACCCGGGACACGACTTGGACCCGGGACACGACTTGGACCCGGGACACGACTTGGACCCGGGACACGACTTGGATCCGGGACACGACTTGGATCCGGGACACGACTTGGATCCGGGACACGACTTGGATCCGGGACACGACTTGGATCCGGGACACGACTTGGATCCGGGACACGACTTGGATCCGGGACACGACTTGGATCCGGGAAACGACTTGGATCCGAGACAGGACTAGGGACCGGTGTGACCGGTACCCTCCGCTTCTTCCTTTGAGCGGTGGGTGAGAGTGGAGGTCGCAGGAGGGGGTGGGACCATCTCAGGGCCCGAGGAATCCGACGGGGTCCCTCTGTCACAGTCCAAGGGAGACAATACAGGGGGACCGGCAGGACTGGAAACAGGGAGTGGGGAGCTGGCGGCGCTGGTGCTGGGAAGAGCTGAGCCCCCCAATGTGGCCGTGGCCAGGACGCAATCCGTGGCCAGCGGGCTGGAACCCCAGGTTGGAGCTGCTGGCCACGGATCATCCCGGTCGATCACATACCTGACCATGTCCGAGAAAGGTAGGGACCTCTGTAACGACATCTCACTGGGCTTGAGGGCTTGGTCATATAGCTGTTAAAGATCACCGCCATCTCCCTCTCCCTAAAATCGGTCTGCGCCCCCACCGTCTTGAAGGCCTGAGCAAAGGCTCGGATACCTGGGTCTTCCTGGCGAAACCCGAAGAGCAAGCGGTACTCCTCGTTCTGCAGCCAGGTGTTGCCAATGCCTGCTGGGTTCAGTTGGTGTCATTGCATTCTGTCCCGATGTCAATGAGGAAGAACCCAAATGCAGGCACTTGAAGCAGGATCAGGGTGAATGAACAAGACTTTAATAAACAAAAAAAACACAATGGGGAAAACAGTAACAAACACTATAAACAGTCAAATAAAGACTTCCCACGAGGGGGCACAAACCAAAGTAATTAACAAGAACTAAAACTAGAAATTACAACACTGAGACAGGGAACATCTAGACAACGATAACAGGACAAGACTTGAACACGATCTTTCGATAACATGAAATCCACAATGACAGGTAACCATGTTACACGAGTATCAAGTGTAATGCAACGACACAGGACAGAAAACACAAGGGCTTGAAATAGGGGAAACATTACAAAGGATAACGACACGGGGCAGGTGTGGGGAATGAAACAATGATGGGAAGATAGACAGGATAACAAGGGGGCGGGGTCAGGAGACGAGACAACAGAGCACATGGCATATCATAACAAACAATGCCATGTGAACTCACACAAAACCCACGTCTGCCAAGATTCTGCCAAAATCAGGAAAGACATGAACAAGAGAGGCAGAAAAGAGGCAAAGTTAAGTTACATGACGTGTTGCCAAGTATGGTGTTCCAGATTGTCATCACTCAATGGCTGGATGTCTATGTGGTACCCACAGAATAATATAGGTTATATTGATAACTGAAAAGTTTTTGGGGCAGAACTGACCTGTTGAAACGAGATGGTCTCCATCCCTCCTGGGGTGGAGCCGCTCTTCTGTCTAGAAATATGGAACATAGTCTTAAAGTTTATCCTTGACTAACTGGAGCCCAGGGGCCTCATTTCAACTGTGTGTAGGATCCTTACTAAAACTCTACGTACGCACAAAAGCCAAATAGAGCGTACGCGAAAAAATATTCAGATTTATAAAACCATGCATACGCACACCTGCACGCAATTTTCACTTTATAAATCACAACCTAGCTGATAATTTGCGCTCGCAAAAATATCTCATTTACCGCCCTCTATCCGCCCACATTTAACCATATATAGACAATGCAAATGACCTCATTGGCCATGCATATTAAAAAGAGCCAGGAATATTAAAATATGTAGTTTTTAAAACAAAATCATGACGGCAATGGAGAGCAAGACAGAAATAGAGATTCTTGTGAGTGAGGTGGATGAAAGGAAGGATATTTTGTTTGGTGGAATTACTAATAAAAATAATATTCAGATTGGACACACATTACTGCTGTGGTAAACGGTATCGATCCAGATATAAAAGAGAAGTGTTCCGATCTTAAGGTGGGAACAAAGAAACGGTTTGTCTCTCACCGACAGAATGTGTGGGCGACTGGTGGCGGCAAAGGTGCCCCCGATTCTCTGCCAAACCAGTGTGTGTGGCATTGTGTCTGAGAGAGAGGGAGACACACATGTGCTGATACAGGGGAACCAGGTAAATAATTTTATTGCTTGCGTGCTCAATTAAATAAAATAAATCACACAATTGGTTTCGTCCTTATTCTTGCAGAGTCTGCGGGAGTCCAGTCTGACGAAACTCCTCGCGCAGAGTCTGCAGGGGCTCTGGAGTTTCCCTAGATCCCCAGCACAAGTGTGGGAGTCCCGTGCCATACACACAGCTGGAATATACAACTTATCACATTAATCACATAATGAGTGATAGGCGTACATCCATTTAAGAATGGAAGTGAAAGAAATTACATTTACGTACTTTCAGCACATAGTTGCTTTTATGTCTTTAATCTGAACATGCATGTATGTATCTTTAGGACCCATAATGGTGATTTAATGTTATTTGTATTTTTTGTAGTAACCTGGACCTCTGAGCAGCTTGTAAATATTGTAAATATTGAAATATGTCAATGTAAATTAATTCAAAGGGTTAATTCCCTTCACCGCAGTAAGTTCCTCAACTCACCATCAGTGTCGACAAACTGCTTTGTCTTCAAATTGTGCGTACGCATGGGTCAGAGTTGCGTGTAGGTGCCCATATTTTCACGTCAAGTTTTTCTTTATAAATCACAAATCGCAGGAACTGGCGTACGCATGTTTTCAGCTCTGTTTTGTGCGTACGCAAGCTTTATAAATGAGGCCCCAGGTCAGAATGCAGACAAACTGACTTAACCCACTGTCTGCTAGCTGTCTCACATCAGAGAGCTCAGTTCATTCTCAGCACATAAAAATTCTTTCTCCTAGATATCACTCCATCAGGACTGTGTCTGTTCCCCGAACTAGAAAATACAAAAAACTAACAAACGCGTTTAAAAATAAAAATAAAAACCTAATTGAGGTTCAACAAAAAAAAAATAGACACAATACCGATAAACAAATGATAAAGCTTGGCTTATTGAATATCGGATCCCTTTCTAAGAAATCACTTTTGGAAAATAATCTGATCACTGATCATAATTTAGATGTGCTTTGTTTGACAAAGACCTGGTTAAAACCTGATGATTACATTATTTTAAATGAGTCCACCCCACAAGATTACTGTTATAAACATGAGCCGTGTCCAAAGGGTAAAGGGGGAGGTGTTGCTTCAATATATAACAATATTTTAAAAACTTTTAAGAGGGCAGGTTTCAAGTGTGGCTTTTGGGGATCTAAGCTCCTAAAAGAGGTGCTTCCAGAAGTCATAGATCCTCTATTGACTATTATTAACTCCTCATTGTCGTTAGGATATGTCCCCAAATCTTTCAAACTGGCTATTATTAAGCCTCTCATTAAAAAACCACAACTTGACCCCAAAGACCTCGTAAATTATAGACCAATCTCAAATCTCCCATTCCTGTCCAAATACTAAAAAAGGTGGTATCCTAACAATTATACAAATTTCTAGAAAGTATATATTTGAGAATTTCTAGTCAGGATTTAGACCATTTCACAGCACCGAGACTGCTCTTCTTAGAGTCACAAATGACATTCTCCTCTTATCCGACCGTGGCTGTATTTCCTTATTAGTGTTAATTGATCTTAGTGCTGCCTTTGATACTATAGACCACAACATTATTCTATATAGACTTAAACACGTTGTGGGCATAAATGGAAGTGCATTAGTGTGGTTTAAGTCATACTTAACTGACCTCTATCAATTCGTAGCAGTAAATGAAGAGCTATCAAATCGATCACAAGTTCAATGTGGAGTACCTCAAGGCTCAGTTCTTGGCCCGCTACTCTTCATGCTATACATGTTACCTTTGGGAGCTATCATCAGGCAACATGGTGTCAGCTTCCACTGTTATGCTGATGATACTCAGCTCTATATTTCCTCACTACCCGGTGAGACACACAAATTCGAAAAACTAATGGAATGCATAGTCGATATAAAAAACTGGATTAACTGGTTAATTATAGGACCTAAAAACTCTGCATGCAACAACTTAGAAAAATATCTAAAATTTGATGGCTGCCCTGTAAGCTATTCGTCATCGGTTAAGAACTTGGTTGTGCTATTTGATAAAAATCTCTCCTTTGAAAGCCACGTATCAAGCATTTGTGAAACCGCATTTTTTCACCTCAAAAATATATCTAAATTACGGCTCTCAATATCAAATGCAGAAATGTTAATCCATGCATTTATGACCTCAAGGTTGGATTATTGCAATGCTTTATTGGGTGGTTGTTCTGCACAGTTAGTCCAAAATGCTACAGCAAGAGTTCTTACAAGAAGCAGGAAGTACGACCACATTACTCCGGTCCTGTCAACATTGTTCTGGCTCCCTATCAAACATCGTATAGATTTTAAAATCTTGCTTATTACTTACAAAGCCTTGAATGGTTTAGCACCTCAATATTTGAAAGAGCTCCTGTTACATTATAATCCTCTGCGTTCGCTACGTTCTCAAAACTCAAAATTGATAATATTGTAACAACTCCCAGTTGTTCTGCTACGTGGGCTGACTGGAGCTAACCTAGACTTTATAATCTATCGACTAGCGGGACGCTAGCACCTACACGACGCGATACACTTATCGTGAGTGGGCAGAAAGAACACTCATGTCCCATACACCGCACGACCCTGAGTGTCTTCAAGAGCAGAGGCATGGACAAATTAACCACACGAGGCAGTATTGTCTGCTGCTCATTTATTGAGAGTTCACACATTGAACATCACACATTCAGGGTTACAATACATCGTCATTCATACACACATCTCTCTCCACCATGGTGACATCTAATCATTCATACAACAGGGATGCAAATGAACACAAATATTCCCAAAATGCACCTGGCTGCCAGCACTGACCTCCAGGTCATTACAATATCATAAACTGCCGGCGGCAGATCCTTTTTCTACTCGGCGCCTAAACTATGGAATAACTTACTTTATAGTGTTGGGGAGGTGGATACACCCTTGCAGGTTAAATCTAGATTAAAAACCCATCTCTTTAACCTGGCTTACACATAAATACTAACATGCTTCCAAAATTCAAATCCGTTAAAGTATTTTTAGGCTGCATATATTTCATATATATAAGAAATCTGGAACCGAGAACACTCTCCACAAAACACAATATATTTGCTATTACTTTAAAAGAATGGCATCTATGCTAATATTGGTCTGTTTCTCTATTCTTTCGATCTCTTCGGAGCCACCGGATCCAGTCTGTATCCAGATCAGATGGTATTGCAGTCACCAGGATCCAGACACCGGATGCAGATCCCTCGCAAGACCTTGCCTCAGATGACCATGAGGATGGGACCACAGGAGAGTGATGATTCTTCTGTGGACCAGATGGTGGATCCCGAACTAGAAAAGCCCACGACAGCCCACGAAAAAAGCGAATTCCAGGACAAGAACACCACGGATACCAATCCCCTGTGAAGACCTCGTCTTTGAGGATCATCAGGATACGACCACAGCACACAGATGTTTCTTCTCCATTCTGCGGCAGCCTGGACTTGAACTGCTGGATTTGTCTGGTCAGAGGAGAACTGGTCCAACTGAGCCTGGTTTCTCCCAAGGTTTTTTTCTCCATTTCTGTCACCGATGGAGTTTTGGTTCCTTGCCACTGTCGCCTCTGGCTTGCTTAGTTGGGGTCTCCTCATTTACAACGATATCGTTGATTTGATTGAATTTGAATGCAAAGACACTTTTTAAAGTAAACAAAGAAGACATCAACGAATTGAAAATTAATTCACAGACACCATTAAACTGAACAGAGATAACGTCCCTGAATTCAATAATGTATTGCCTTTTAATATAAAGCATTATGACACACAGTTTACTAATTATTGTTGTTAAGCTGCTTTGATGCAATGTATTTTGTCTAAAGCTCTATAGAAATAAAGGTGACATTGACATACAGATTTACAACCACAAGTGGGTGCTGTCTTCACCCATAACAACCTACAACATTAGGAAGATAATACAATACCTGACTGGGCATGCAGTGGAACTGCTTGGCCAATCCCTTGTACTGTCTCTACTAGACTACTGCAACTCTATCTTTGCTGGACTTCCGTCAGGAGTAATCAAACCACTCCAAATGCTGCGGCCTTGCTTGTCTTCTAAAAACCTTAAACAGCCCATGTCACACTTCTCTTAACCTCACTCCACTGGCTACCAGTAGCTGCTTCTTTTAAAATGAAGTCCCTCATGCTAGAACCTTAACTCTTTAACTCCCTTCTTCATTCTGCCCAACCAGAACCCTGCAATCCACCTAACAGTCAATCACAAAGGGTCATACAAGATCTATCTCCTGCTCAATTTCCTTCACTATCCCCGTCTGGTGGAACAATCTTCAAACTTCAATTCCATCAGCGATATCCCTTACATCTTTCTGACATCAAACTAACCTCCACAAAAAATATAAATAAGCACTTTCTCCCCTCACCTTACAGGTCTTGTCTCGCTTTGTGTAACTTGGGAATTAGATATAGTGCCTCTGCCTCTTATGTTTCACTATGATATAGAGCTTCATTGTTTGCTCATTGTGAGTAGCTGTAGATAAAGGCGTCTGCTAAATGTAAAAGTATATCTAACTTTCTTCAAGGGAAATGAAAGCTTTTTGCTCTTGACTTGACATCTTGACTTCTTTAAGGATGCCTGGAACAATCACCGCATCAGAACTGCTGGTTGTGTTTGTAGAGTTTGTTTGTTTGTCGCCATGTTGTCGAAACTCTGTTATTTTTATCCCGGTGTCCCATCTGTACTTAGACATCAATGGTTAGCATTTATGTTCGTTTAACTCGTTTAATTCCCAAAAATTGTAATCCACATGAAAAACTATTTGCAGCACATTTTACTGAGCACAGCTTCCTCAATCAGTTCAATGCCGGATTCCAAAAAAGTTGGGACACTGTACAAAATGTGAATAAAAAAGGAATGCAATAATTAAAAAAATCTGATAAACTTATATTTTATTCACAATAGAATATAGATAAAATCCTAAATGCTGAAAGTGAGACATTTTTAAATGTCATGCCAAATATTGGCTCATTCATGACAGCTACAGATTCCAAAATGTTGGGACAGGAAACAATAAGACACCAGAAGAGTTGAGGAACAGCAGAAGAGGTATAAGGAACAGCTGAAGGAACAATATGTAACTTATTTTGTCAATTGGCGACATGCTGCTGTGAAAAATAGCCGAGCAACATCAGAATACCTTTTTCAGATGCCATAGAAACATATTACAAAACTATAACTGAACTTCAGCAAATATTGAACATTTTAGAACCTTATTTCACATCATTTCAAGTACTGGTTAAAACCCAGACAACTGTTTGCATTTAAGTCTTTAATTTGCCTTCCAAACTGTTTCTAGAACAAAACAATTAACCGATAATTGTAAACCAAGAAAGGACTAGTATGTAATAAATGCCTAATCGTTTATGAACAGTCAACAAATGCACCCTTTGTATGACAGATGCATTGTCCAAAACTAACCTTGTTAACGGTCACCTGCGGTGTCATTTGTAACTCTTGTTCTAATTACGGAGATGCCAACCTTCATGTTTGTACAAAAGCACTTCTTAAACCAAACCCAGTCTCTGTGGATGATACAGCAGCTTTCAGGTCCATTTCAGGTCCAGAAACTCTCATAAGTGCTATAGTTTACTGAGAGCTCTTTGGTTTATCGACAAGTTGACGCTGTTGACATCGTGACATAGTGGAGGGCTGAATGATGTCAGAATTTCATGAGCGAGATTAGGCACCCGGTCCACTCGATAACCATTCTCATTTAAAATGTGTCGAAATCAGTTCCTGGAGGGCCAATGTCCAGCGGAGTTTAGCTCCAAACACACTCGCTTTGAAGTCATCCTTAAGAGCTTGATTAACTGTGCAGAACTTCCCTCCAGAAATCGAGTTAACACAATTTGTTAAAGGAACAGTCTGTGTCCAAGCAGCAATACCTCTGATTCAATTCTTTGAGTTGATGCTCTTGGAAAGACAAATGTGTCAACATGGTCACTGAACATGTCAATACAACTATAAACGATCATGCTATAAATCTGTCACTTTTGCAAAGTTATAACCACGGACAAGCAGAGTGATAAAGTAGATCATCAAGGTGCATATACGTCAATGTTAATTTTTCATCAAAATTACAGAACCTTGAAGCTATGAAAGCAGATCCTGTATCCATCTGAACCGTTTGCATATTTTATCCAAGACACTAAAAGCATTTAACATAGGTGCAATACATATACTTAATAAACAAGTCATTGTGATAACGATGATGCTTTAAACTCACAAGTGAAATACTTGAAGTAACATGAGTGTCAATGAAGACAAGTGTCTTCTGTCCAAGTAGAAGATTAAACAAAAAGCCACTTTAACCCGTGAGTAAAGGTGAATGTCCAATCATGCGATCAATGACAAAGAAAAGGTCTCTGTCTTGCTGTTATGACATGTGTCTTGTCATCCCCTGTTTACCTTGTCACTTGGTTCTTGTCATGTGTTTTGTAGTTCTCTGTAGTTCTTATATTTCATTGGTCCTTGTGTCGATTCTTTCTCAGGTGTGTCATGTGACCTTGTTAACCCCAGTGTATACAAGCCCTCATGTTTCTCTTGCCAATTGTTCGTGTTTTGGATTTTTTTGCCCGGACACTTGGCAGTCTTTTGAATGTTCACATTTTGTACGAAAACTGCAACTAGTTTACGCTTCATCTATGGATTTAAGGTTACACCAGATGAATCTGAGAAGTGAAAAGCATCTAAAAAGCACAGGTCATCTTGTCCATGAAGGGGTCAGTCGGGTACTTGTGGTTAGAGAGTTGTAGACTTGTAAGCGGAAGGTTGTGGGTACGAATCCCAGTGCCAGCAGACAGTGACTTACCTGTCCTTGAGTAAAACATCTACCCGTTTGCTCTGAAGTGATAGATGCTCCAAGACACTGTCAATTTCACAAGTGTAAAGGGAAGTTTAAAAATAAATTTATCCCAAAATTTTCTAGAAAATAGAAGTAAGATGATGAAAAAAAAGTCAGGTGTATTTCAAGAATATTTAACTTCGCCGTAAGCTATTTTATTATTTATTCATCTTACATCATTTTAAAATGGTTAAATGTCACTTGATTAAAAATACACTTAAGGCGATTTATTATATATGCATATTGAGCACATAAAGGAGAGAAAATGGCCTTACCACCATCCTCGATTACACAATCACCTGTGTATAACAAGAAATATCACAACAATTTAGTTCATATGCAAAACAAATGGGGAAAAGAATGGCTTTGTCTCTCATGGAACTATAAAGCTTATAATGTTTTTTTGTTGCTCCTATGGCAGTCAATTAAGCAAAGTACTATGTGTCTGAGGTCTCGTTTACATGTGCTGAATCCTAAGATCGTTCTTGTGTCGTTCTTGTGTCTAAACTGGAAACCTCGCCTCTCCGTTTATTTGATTGAATGATGGATGTCACGAAATCCTTTCAGATTTGGAACCCATGGAAACAGCAGACCAGTTTACATAACATCTCCTGCTGAAAGTCCAATTTAAAACAATTATAAATCAAATTTGACCAAACGTGTACAAATAGACGTGATATAGATATTATATTTTTATTTGGATCTCAAGGGTGAAGAGGTCAATTTTAGGAATCACTATTAATGTGATTTCATAATGTTGATGTTTGTTACAGGGATGTTGTTCGGTAACAGGCCGGTGTGTGTCATTAATAACCGATGATCCGTTCATTTGGTTCATTTTCTCATTATCTTCAACAGAGTTCTGGGAAATCATGTCAAATGTTTTGCATCAGAAAATGGGTCCTGCTTAAAATGCCAGAACGCCATGCAAAATAATTTGTTTAGGGAATAAAGGGAAATGAAAGGAATGTGTTGAGTGAAGTGGAAACCAGGTCCATTAAACCAGGCATGACAGAAGTCAGTGCAGTTTGATTCTCTCGTTGTTGCCCGTGCAGGAAAAGTGTGTTTTTTTACCTCATTGTACCGGTGTACTTGTGAGCTTATTCACCGATTTTTATTTGAACGTCACGATTCTCTGTTTTTTTTCACTGGTACAGATTCAAAAACTGTAAATCCATCAGAAATGGAAAAACTGATTCACGTGCTGCTGTTTTCAGGTCAGTAAATTATTATATATACAAAGAGCTTATGGTTTGTAAAATGGAAAGTTGTTTTTTGTTATTTTCAGTTAATGTTCATCTAAAGATGTAATGTTCTTTTTAATTATTGTAATGATTTTGTTTGTTAACACAAAGGTTCATCGCTAATGTCTCAAACATCACTTTAACACTTCTTTTTCACTTCAGCACTGCTTGTAAGTCACACTCTGTAGTGTGCACTTATACACACACTGAGAAGGGTTCTTTGAGTTGGTTATTATGCATAATTTTTTTAGATGACCAAACTGAGTCTAGATGAGTTTGGCTGGATTTTGTGCTTCGAGTGGAATCACGTGACACTGTTTTAAATGTTCATCTGCTAAACATAAAGGAAAGATCAATACTTATTTCAAGGCAAACTACATGTCTTAAGTTCGTTTCATTTGAGATTTTCCAGATAGTAAGAGTGCAGGTAAAAAACGAAACGAAACGAGGATCACAAAGATAATTTGACGAACAACATTGAATGAAGGTGGTCTATAGACATAATTGTTCATACATAATGTAAAGAATGTCTAGAAATGGCCCTGATGGGAAACAATTGTTACAACCAAAAACTTGAAAAAATATTCTATATTCAAATGTGCCTTCCTGGAAATGGGTGCCATCATTTGATTAAGTTAAACCAACAACCAAATCTTTTGTTTCTCTATTCATTAGACTGGGTGTGTGAGTAGTTGAGCCAACGCCTGGAAAAGATCAAAGAGATGTAATATACATAAATCATTTATAATGGAAACATTATTAAGAGGGAAAATACATAGAATCTTTCAAGTCAATCAGGCGTGAAATGTCTAGTACTTTCATGTTTGTGTCTTTTTGTATTTGTTACATTGTTTCCCATGACATATGTAGCCAAGAATTATTGTTTAACCCATTGAGGTTTATTACCTTGCAATTGTCAAGTACAAATGAGGCATGAAGCGGGCCAGTCAAAACACAGTACTTAAATCTTAAACCACTTTTTACATTTTGCAAATGCAAGTACTTAAGTAAATGTTATGCATCGTTGAGAATTTGTCAGTTGAAGGTAGACGATACCAGTTCAAGGTTGTTGACACAACTTGCCAATAAGATTTTCCCAGATCCAGCAGGCCTGAAGAACATAATTGCCAAAACTACCGGCACAAAAGTCATAAAAAGTCTTAAACTCATGACTTTCATCAGTTGGATTTACATTGATCTGCTGTAACTGTGTGCTTGAGTAGATTTGTTATGGCAATGCACCGACAAACTTATAAAGCATTGTCAATGGGTAGTTATTAAAATCACTATTATCTTGTCCCTTTGGTCTCAGCAAATATTGTTTTAAGGAAATGATTTGCTGATATACACACTGTATTGAGGTCTGTATGAGTTGTATGCAAACCGGTTTTAAATCCCAAATATTTGATCCAAACAGGACTGTGTGTGTTCATGTAGAACATCTCCTGTGAGTATGTTCTGATCCAGGAACAGAAGACCTGGGATGAGGCTCAAGTGTACTGCAGACAGAATCACTTTGACCTGGCAACTGTTCAAAGCACTGAAGACTGGACACGTCTACAAGAATCAGTTCAAATGGAATCAACTTCATTTGCCTGGAGTGGACTCTACAATGACATTAATAGCTGGCGTTGGTCTTATCAAGACGAAAACATGACATTTGTGAGTTGGAGCTCTAATAGCCCAATTCACTTTTATTGTCACATCACCACGGCACGTGTGCCCTGGTGAGTGAAATTCTTAGGAGCGTGCTCCAAAAACAGCGCAGTACATGTAACATATAACATGTAACATATAGTGCAGACATAAGACAGTGTGCAATATGCACATACATATAGTCAGTACACACAGTGTACTATAGACAACACAGTCGAAACATTCAACATACATACATTTAGCACGAGAAAAACATTAAACACTAAACACAGAGTGTGCACGTTCTGCATAATGTAAACAATGTAACAGTGTAAACAAGTTGTGCATGGATGAGGTAGGCTGTTGTTTAAAGTGCAGTGTGTAAATATTGTCCAGTGTTAAACTTGCCGTTAAAGTGCAGTGTGTGACATATTGTGTGTGGGGGTGTGTCATTTCTGATTGTTCATGAGTCGTATAGCCTGAGGGAAAAAGCTATCCCTCAGTCGACTCGTGCGGGAGCGGATGCTGCGTAGACGTCTTCCTGAGGGCAGCATAGAGAGCAGTCTGTGAGATGGGTGGCTGGAGTCCCTGATGATCTTCCGGGATTTCTTTATGCACCGCCTGGTGTAGATGTCCTGGAGGGAGGGAAGCTCACCTCCGACGATGTGGCTGGCAGTTCGCACGACCCTTTTCAGAGCTTTACGGTTGCCAGCAGTGCTGTTTCCAAACCAGGCAGTGATGCAGCTCGTCAGGATGCTCTCTATGGTGCAAGTGTAGAAGGTTCTGAGGATGCTGGGGCTCATGCCAAACTTCCTCAGCCTTCTCAGGAAGAAGAGGCGCTGTTGTGCTTTCTTCAGCACCGCGTCGGTGTGAATGGACCAGGTGAGATCCTCGCTGATGTTGACGCCGAGGAACTTGAAACTGCTCACCCGCTCCACAGGTGTTTCGCCGATAGTGATGGGTCTGTGTTCTCTGCTCTGTCTCCTGAAATCTACCACCAGCTCCTTGGTCTTGTCAGTGTTGAGTGAGAGGTGGTTCTCCTGACACCATTTAGTCAGGGTGCTCACCTCCTCTCTGTAGGCCGTCTCATCGTTGTCGGTGATCAGGCCTATGACGGTTGTGTCGTCAGCGAACTTGACAATCACATAGGAGCTGTGCGTGGCTGTACAGTCGTGTGTGTACAGGGAGTACAGGAGTGGGCTGAGAACACAGCCCTGAGGAGCACCAGTGTTCAGGGTCAGCGGGGATGAGGTGTTGCCGCCCATTCTGACCACCTGACTTCTGCCTGTCAGGAAGTCCAGGATCCAGCTGCACAGAGATCTGTTCAGTCCAAGATTCTGGAGCTTCTTAACAAGTGTGGAAGGCACTATGGTGTTGAATGCTGAGCTGTAGTCCACAAACAGCATCCTCACATAGGAGTTCTTGTTTTCCAGGTGGGAGAGAGCAGTGTGTAGGGTGAAAGCAATGGCATCGTCTGTGGAGCGATTGCTGCGGTATGCAAACTGTAAAGGGTCCAGTGAGGCGGGCAGCACAGAACAGATGTAGTCTCTGATCAGTCTCTCAAAACACTTACTGAAGATGGGTGTAAGAGCGACAGGCCTCCAGTCATTTAAACATGTGGTTTTGGTCTTCTTGGGTATGGGCACAATGGTAGATGTCTTGAAGCATGCAGGGACCACAGACAGACAGAGGGAGAGGTTGAAGATGTCTGTGAAGACACCTGCCAGCTGGTATGCGCATGCTCGGAGCACACGGCCTGGGATGCCATCAGGACCCGCAGCTTTCCGGATATTTACCCGTCTGAAGGATCGGGTGACATCCGAGACAGAGACGGAGAGTGACGTCACGTCTTCTGCAGCAGCTGCGGGAACTCTCTCTGTGTGGGCGGGGCTGTGAGCCTCGAAACGAGCATAGAAGTTATTCAGCTCATCCGGCAGAGAGGCAGCGATGTTTACATTAGCTGGTTTATTCCCTTTATAGTCTGTGATGTTACTGATGCTCTGCCACATACTTCGTGCATCATTGGTGTTGAATTGATCCTCCACCTTAGTTTCGTATTGTCTTTTTGCGGTTCTGATAGTTTTCCTGAGATCGTAACTTGCTTGTTTGCGATCGTCAGCATCTCCGGATTTAAAGGCAGATGTCCGCGCTGACAAGGCTGCTCGAACATCGCTGTTGATCCAGGGTTTCTGGTTGGGGTAGATTCGGATAGTTTTAGTCGGCACCACATCATCTATACACTTCCTGATGAAACACGTGACAGAGTCTGAGTACAGCTCGATGTCGTCATCAGATGCTGCCCCGAACATGTCCCAGTCCACGTGATCAAAACAGTCCTGAAGTGTAGCGTCTGATTGATCTGACCAGCACTGAATTGTCCGGAGGGCGGGGGCTTCCCGCTTCAGTTTCTGCCTATAAGCGGGCAGCAGCAGAATGGAGCAGTGATCTGATTGGCCGAACGGTGGGCGGGACAGAGACTTGTAGGCGTCCCGGAAGGGAGAATAACAATGGTCCAAAACACGATCACCACGAATGTTAATGGTGATGTGTTGACAGTATTTTGGTGCTATTGTCCTGAAGTTAGCTCTGTTAAAATCCCCCATGACAATAAACGCTGCCTCTGGGTGCACGGTTTCCTGCTGACTTATCTTCCCATACAGTTCCTTTAGTGCCTGCTCTGTGTTGGCTTGTGGAGGAATGTAAACAGCTGTGATGATGATCGCTGTAAACTCCCTCGGTAGCCAGAATGGTCGACACAGAAGCATGTGAAACTCCAGATCAGGAGAGCAGAAAGATGTAATAGAGTGTTGGTTCCTCTCATCACACCATGAGTTGTTAATAAAGAAACAAACTCCTCCACCTCTGCTCTTCCCTGTGAGCTCTTTAGTTCTGTCCGCGCGGTGCACGGAGAACCCGGTGAGCTCGATGGCTGAGTCTGGAACCTCTGCACACATCCAGGTCTCTGTGAGGCAGATAATACAGCAGTCTCTTGTTTCTCGTTGGTATGAGATCTGTGCCCTCAGTTCACAAAGTTTATTGTACAGAGACTGAACATTAGCCAGTAAAATTGAAGGAAGAGGAGGTCGGAGAGATCGGCGTCTGAGTCTGACGAGCACGCCGGCTCTCTTCCCTCTTTTCCGGCGGCGTTTCTTCTGTCGCGTCCGTGCAGCCCAGACAAAGGGTTCCGATGCGGTGTCTGTAAACAAACCGCCGGCGTTCAGGAACTCAAAGTCCGGTTTTCTGTTCGCGACGAAGGCACCTATGTTAAGAAGTGTTTGTCTGTCGTAGACAGTTAAACAAACAACATCCAAAACATATGACAAAAACAAACAAACAAGTAGAACAAACGAAAAACTGCAAAGTTTTCCCGGAGCTCGCAACACGGCAGCCATACTCGGCGCCATCTTGGAACAACTACGATGGAAAACAAGAATGTGCTATACTGTACTATGGCAATTTTAATGATGTAACTTGCAGTAAAACATATCTTTTTTTTTGCTACAATGGTAAGAAATTGCACCGACACATGTCAAAAATGTAAAATTTTGTGGAGTTAAGGACATTGATTAGAGTAGATATAAGCTAATGAAGAATGCTGTAAAAATTATACTAATCTTGAGTATCACTGTTAAAATTATAATGAGAGAATAACCTCAACATTTAATGTCCCATTGCAGAGAACGAAACAAACGGCAGCAAGTTTATTTTAATCTCCAATCGTTTGACCTGGCATCAAGCTCAGAGCTACTGCAGACATTACTACACAGATCTGGCCATCATTCGAACTCAAGCTGAGAAAGATCTGCTGGTCCAAGTGAAACCAGAATTAAATGAGGCATGGATCGGTCTGTTCAGAGACTCATGGAAGTGGTCAGATGGAACAAATTTCTCCATGTCCTCCATTAACTGGTTATCTATTCCTCTTAACACATTGGAAAAATGCGACCTTGTGGTGCTACAAGTCTTGATGGTCGGATAGATGATCGACTCTGCTCAGATCTGCTTCCTTTCATCTGTGAGACCTGTAAGTGTTATGTTACTACTATTAACTCATCACACAAGGTTGGAAATGATTGCCTAATGTAAGAAATGCCTCATTTGTGTCTTGCATGTCCACTCACAGAACATTGAGGCTCTGAGACATGGTCTGATTTAACTCATCAGCCGTCACACACTGTTTGTTGATCCTGAAAGAACTTTCTAAGATCCGGGAATTTGATTGTTTTCACAAATCTTTTTAGACCTTAAAATGCAAAGCAAACATAACCTAATCAGTGCATGACTCTCAACAATGGTTACCATCAACAATCAAAAACAAAGAATGCTGGTTAACTTCATGTTACAAAACTCATGTATGATTCCCAGCATGCATTGCTTTTGATTGTCTATCTAACTGTCTATCTCAGTTAGTCTGTTGGTTGTAGCCATTATTGAATTTTAATACACAAATGGGTAATGTCTGTGTTGCTGTAGTTTTCACAATTCTTTCACCACACCACATGCAATCAAACACCACTTCTTCAAAAGCATAGCTCTCGCCAATTTTAAGGCCCGCCATTGCCTGTCCATTCAACTAGGATTATCAATCATTGTGCCCTCTAGGACAGCCAGAAACTTAGGAGTAATAATCGATGATCAGCTTAACTTCACCGATAATTTTGATCACCACTGGCAGATCCTGCAGGTTCCTGCTCTACAACATCAGGGAGATCTAACCTTTCCTCTCAGAACATGCTACACAAATTCTATTCCAGGATCTGGTTCTGTCCAGGCTGGATTACTGCAATGCTCTGCTTGCTGGACTCCAGATTTGCACAATCAAGCCTCTGCATATGATACAGAATGCGCTGGCAAGAGTGGTGTTCAAGGAACCGAATGTCACACCTCTCTTCATTACACTACATTGGCTCCCCATAGCAGCTCGCATTGAATTCAAATCTCTCCTTATCACCTTGAGGACCACAACAGGTTCAACACCCAGCTATCTTCACTTGCTGATTGAAAGGTATATCCTTCAGATCTCTTTGCTCCACTAACCAGAAAGGTCTTGTGGTGCTGTCCCAAAAGGATAAGAAATCGCTCTCTAGCACCTTCTCTGCATCTGTTCTTTGATGGTGAAACAATCTGCCCATGAAAACACGCTTGGCCGACTCAGTATATATCTTAAAAGAACGCCTAAAAACTCATCTTTTACATCTTCTACATCTTTTAAAAAGTAGTATGTGACCAAGATGGCGGCGCAAACACATCACAAGGCTCGGCGTTGAAGGACCTTAATAAACCAATGTCCTTAACGTATTCAAAAATCGGAGATCAGACTTGTCGAATAAGTTGAAACTTTATTGATCAGAATACAGCGCTGGGTTGTCAGTCCACGACTTCCACACTGACCAACAACTCAGTAACAGAATCACACAATATTTATAGTATGTATCGTCGGTCTATCTTCTAGGCCGGAAGGGATCATCCCCTGCTTCCATAAAAGGCACATCTGGTTCATTTTTCGCTTTTCGATTTCTCGTGCATCAGAAGACTTCAGTTTCTGTAGAAAAACATATCAAAGAGACAAAAAACACAGCACAGAAGAACACTACCTCCTTTTCTTCTTTTAATTAGGATACAACAGTAACTCTTAGTTTTTCTGGCATTTGGGAATGTGTTTTACTTCTCGTGCTTAACAACCTCCGCATGAGAGGCCTTGTACTGGCAGATGGGAGTAAGGTCAGATGACCCTTCTCCTGCAGAGGTTCTGTTCTTATCACTTCTCCTTCTCTTGCACGTACACTTTTCCTGCCTTGCAAGCATATTGTTATCAAAAGCATATTCCAAAGCAATCCTTTATATGTTACTTATTCTCAATATACTTTAGTAGAACTTGTAAAAGCATATGATTATTTGAATGATTAATAAAACTTCAATCAATAAAACATAAGAGTATAATATTGTATAAAAAAAATGATTAATACAGCATTGGTTAATAAAACATAAAATCATAAAGATGATTAATACAAACATTGATTAATAAAACATAAATCATAAAAGCTGTTTAATCCAACATATGATTGTATCATTTTCCACAGCGTCTCTCCAGATTTTGTAATTTAGCAGTATTATTCCTGCTCATCTCGGGTCTGTTCATACAGAACAGCTCTGGTTTAACATCCTTCACCCGACAGGAGCTTTTGGATATTGGTGGAGACTTTTCAAACAGTTTTATCTCCGATCTTCGTCTCATCCCTGAGATCGTCAGGAACCTGAGGCTAAACACTCTACCTGGCCAGGCGGAATCTCGTCGAGATTGTAAACATGGCATTCCTGGACGTGTGCTCAGGGCATGTGCAGAGCAACTTGCAGGGGTCTTCACAGACATTTTCAATCTGTACCTCATCCAAGCAACTGTGCCAACATGCTTTAAGTCCACATCCATTATACCATTGCCGAAACACTCCTTCACAATGTGCCTGAACGACTATCGCCCCGTAGCACTCACATCCATCATCATGAAGTTCTTCGAGCGACCTGTCCTAGCACACCTCAAAGACTGCCTCACATCCACACTGGACCCACACAAATTTGCCTACTGCAGAAATAGTAGCACAAAGGATGCAGCATTCATAGTTCTGCATTCTGCACTCACACACTTGGGCAATAACAACACTTATGTACGGAAGTTGTTTGTTGATTTAATTTCAGCATTTTACACCATTATCCCCTCTAAGTTGACCACTAAACTTGGAGACCTGGACATTGCAACAGGATCACGGACTTTCAGACCAACAGGCTTCAGCATGTTAGGTCAGGCCACACCCACCCCACCACCATCACACTAAACACTGGTGTACCACAGGGCTGCGTGCTAAGCCCATTCCTCTACTCCCTTTACACCCATGACTGCAAGCCTGTGAATTGATCCAACTATATCATTAAGTTTGTAGACTACACCACAGTAATTGGCCTCATCATTGACAATGATTAGACTGCCTACAGGGAAGAGATACAGCACCTATCCACATGAGAAGAAAGAAAGAAGAAAAGAAGGAAGTAGAATGGACGCACACGTGACCCCATCCACATTAACGGCATGGTTGTTGAGCGTGTCTCCATCTTCAAGTTCCTGGGAACCACCATGTCTGAGGACCTGTCCTGGAACTCTAACACCTCCAGCCTGGTCAAGAAAGCTCACCAGCGCCTCTTCTTCCTCAGGACACTGAAGAAGAACCAGCTGTCTAGAGGCCATCCTGGTGAACTTCTACAGGTGTGCGATCGAGAGGATCCTGACCAGCTGTATCACAGCCTGGTATGGGAAATGCTCAGTGGCTGTGTGGGTTGTGATAACTGCCCAACGTATCACAGGGACAACAATGCCCGCAACTGAGGACATCCAGAGGAAATGCTCTCTTTGTTGAGCTACCAGCATTCTTAAGGACTCCTCTCACTGTGACCATAAACTGTTCACCCTACTGCCCTCCGAAAGGCGCTTTAGGAGCCTCCGGACAAGTACCACAATATCAAGGGACAGCTTTTTTCCTACAGCTGTCTTCTTACTGAACTCTGACCTCTAACACCCCTTAACACCCACACACAGAACCACCAACACCGCCCATCCCCCCAACCCTCCACATCAACAATATAATGGTCTGGTTACTTATTTCTTTAAAATAATCATAACAATAAACTATACCATATCTATTTCCTTTTCTATTCTGTGTAATTATTTTACATATTGCATATATATTCTGTACTTACTGCTTATTGCAATTCTGGTAAGATGCTTACTGCATTTTGTCTTGTACCTTACATGTTAAATCTAATCTAATATTCACCCAAAAACCTCTTTCCTTACCTACTCACTCCTAGTGCAGACTACTGATTATGAGATCAAAAGCTGTTATTGTGTCATTTATATGCTATTGCTTCATTTGGCTCATGCACTGATGTATTAAATCTATTCGTAAAGGAACTTGAAAATATGTTTGTTTTATTAGGCTGATAAATGTAAAAGAAATTAGTGCTGTAATTGCTAAAAACGTGTGTGCATGATGTATACAACTGCTGGTTAGTTAGGTTCAGTATTTAAAAGGATTTAAAATAAATTAAAGTCAACCAAAAATGCTCTTCCAGCTATTTCAACAGTCTGTGGTCGGTCAAATGTATTTCTTTTTTTAATATAAAGCCACAATGTTGTAATGTGCAGAATGAACCTTGGCATCGTCTTTGAAATAGCAGGGAGACATCTTGACACGTAGGCCTGGTTTAACTATGCCATCTAGAGTTAGTATGACACAGTAGGCTGCAGGTCACTTTGAATAACCTGTTTGGCAAAAGAAAAACATTTTGGTTCAAACACATTACTGGACTACACTTGTTTGACATACATCTTTAAACCATACATGAACATGTGTTTATCTCATATATCTTTGGGTTTTTTATTTAGCAGCTATCAGGGAGCAAACTCTGGCTAATGATTGTAGAACCTTTGCTCTAATGGTAGTAGAGTACTTCATGAAATGATCATGGCAAACTATTACAGATATAGCTGATAAAAAGGGTTCATTTTACATTGAAGGTGAAATAAAAATGTTTACTACATATAACATGAACAAATTAAATCATAAATGCAACGTTGTAATGTTTTAATAGATTCTAAGAAGCAGATTGTGAGATTGGAGGTGAAATCTGGTCTGAATGTGAACGATCCCGCTGTGATGGAGAACATCTTACAGTCGGTGAGGATCAAACTATTTGTGCTGAAACTTAACAAACAAGAAGCTGTAGTTTATATTTTATACATAACTTTAATACATTAGACAGAAGTTTGGTGTACCTTTGATTTTATTTTTTCCAAATAAATTCTTCTGTTCTTCAGATCAAGCAAAAGCTGAAGGATCATGGGATAGAGAAGGACACAAAAGTGACATGGAGACTGCAGCCAGATGAAAATGTTTTCACACCGAAACGTGTGTAATAATGTGTGATGTAACTATTATTATCATTATTATTATTATCATTATTTAAAGATACATTTGCACTGATGTCTAACAGGTTACATGTTAGCTGGACCAGAGGAAATCTACACACTTTTTTCCTTCAGTGCATACTTTTTGAAAAAAACTGCAGAATACGGAGGACAAAATATAACATTTATTTTCCTAATTTCAAATACAGATAAAAAAACAAAAAGCATTGTCACATAATGATATTGATCTACCGAAGCGATATTCCATTCCGCAGGAAATCCGTGGAGTTTTCCGCAGATAACTTTTAGCGGCCCTGCATGGAATATATACTCTAAATAGCTGCAATACTTTTAAAATGCATTATTTTTCTGCTGGTGTGGATTGTGGAATGATATTAAATATTATATATCATAAAATGTAAGTAAAATAAACGAGTCGCAGGAAGATCGAGTAAATAAAACTTAACCGAGTCGCAGGAAAAAGCGCGGTAAGTCGGTGCTTGCCGTATCAACAAAACTGAAGAGAAGAGCAACATCAAATCATGCAAATCATTCAATTGTTGATATCATGAATAGTCATCACCACTAACTGTACAATTATTGATATCAAAATTATAGATTTCACTTTTACTAAATTTGCATTTCTTATTTTAAATGTTTGTAAAAAGTAATTTCTTCATATCTGACATTGATATTTAATGGCAGTTTATTGTGACGTTTCACTACAGAAAATGCAATTAGAGATTTCAAGAATTAAGTTTGTTAATTCACTTCAATTCACTTTTATTGTCACATGTGCCCTGGTGAGTGAAATTCTTGGGCGCTTGCACCAGAAAAATTGTAGTACAGTTAACATATAAAACCCTAAATCAGAAGAAGTTGGACAGTATGGAAAACGCAGTCCCGACCTTTCTCCATTAGAGAATGTGTGACAACGAAGACCATGTACTGTTGCCCACCTTAAGACTTGTTTGTAGGAAGAATGGGACAAAATGACACCTGAAACCCTTCATCACTTGGTGTCTTTTGTCCCTAAACGTCTTTTAAGTGTTGTGAAAAGGAATGGCAAGATTACAAAGTGGTAATGCTTTACTGTCCCAACTTTTTTTAAATGTGCTGCAGGTCTGAATGACAGGAAAGGATGCATATTTACAAAGTACAATTATTTTGTGTTCATATTGTGTGCAATGAAATACAAGTCAAAGTAAATTTAGAAATCATTACTTTCTTTTTTTTATTTGCGTTTTCCATACTGTCCCACCTTTTTCTGATTTGGGGTTGTAATATAGACTTCAACATAAGACATATAATCAGTACAAACAGTGTACTATTGGACGGACACAGTCGAAACATTCAACACGGTGTGTACATACATACATTTAGCACGAGAAAAACATTAAACAGTAAACACAGAGTGTAAACGTTCTGCATTATGTAAACAAGATGTGCATAGAGATATGCTAAGGTGCAGCAGATTGAACGTGATCTGAATACAGTAAGAAGTTGTGCATAGGATGATGTACAGTAGTAATGTTACAAATTGACACATTGACACATAAATGCACATTTCAGCCTGTTTCTGCGATTGACTATTTCATTGCTTATTTCAAGATTATTACAAATATAAAATATATCCATGATATTAAGAATGATACATTTTAGTAGTGAAAATTAATTTGGTATCAAAAATTCGTATCCTGACTGATTAAAAGTTTATATGTATTGCCATTCTGTTGAGGTTGACAGATCGTAAATCCTAGTTTCTTAAAAGCAACCTTTGTGTTTGTGTGCATTATCTGAAGAATAATGTTGTTCTGTTTCAAGAGAACAGAGAAACATATTGTGTTGGGTTTCATTGTTTATTCTTATTTTTATTTAGTTATTAGTTTAATCATTTCTTACTGTTATTTGCTCACGTGTTGAATGTTGGATTTGTATCGTTTTCACGAGTAGATTTGAGTGTTCAATGATCTACTTCTCAAGGTTCTTAAAAAACATCTCAAGACTCTGTTTTGTGTTTAAAACACTTGATGAATCTATTTTTAGACAGATAAAGTAAGAATGAGCTGACTTTAAATAAGACTAAAGTCAAAGTTCCTGATGAAGCTCTGAACGGAGTTACTGTGGACTAGAACCTCTCTCAACACAACAAAGATTTACTTTAATTCTAATAAACTGTTCAGATTATTCTAACATCACTTCATATCTTCCCTTCATCTCTCGGTTTACCTGATACTCTAATATGGATCTTACAGGTCTGTAAATCAAATCCAAGGTTGAACCTAACTTTGGCAAGATAAGAAAAGAAATCTTATCACATGTACAGTGGCTTGCATGCATGAACATCACAACTAAACATTTAAATGATTAAAAAAAGTAAATGTAGCTAGTGTTTCCCTGAGATCTGACTTTCTTTTGGAACACCAGGACTCAGATTTGTCCAGATATACTGTCAGAGGTCCAAAGTTTCCATTAGTTCATTGATAAAGATATGAAACAAACATGTGCTCTATGTCTCAGTCCAGGGCCCTGCAAGAAGAAAATTACAACCAATATTGTCACAGCAAACACAGTATAGTAGCACTCTTATTAATGTTATTGTCTCACATAAAACTCTGGATACTGAACAAGGAATGCATATGTCTGTTGTAAGAGGGTTCTTTCCAGGGTTGCAACTATCCAGTGTTAGAGGGGTATGCAGCGAAAAATTTGGCGCCCCCCCCCTTTTCTAAATAAATAAGTGTGCCGGACATCATCATGTATGGGTTTGAAATAATAAATGTTTATATTAAAGTATATCTGACTGCCACTGTAAGCCTACCATATTATTTGGTATATATGTACACATACATATATATATATATATATATTGATTGATCCTACTTTTTTGAGTTTTAATTACAACTCACTAACGTTACTGCTGCTCACTCAGCGCTCACGGCGCCCCGCCCACTCGCAATATTACTCATCTATGTCTTAATTCTATGATGGAATCTTATGAGGGCAACGACGCCGACTCTAGCCTGTTACTCCTCTACAATTTATATAATTTGTATTATTTAAGAAAAAATGTAACCATCGCTTAGGCGCCCCCCATGGTGCTGCGCCCCTATGCCATGCATATAGTGCATACCCACTTTTTGCGCCACTGGTTCTTTCCATTGTTTTTACTTGTTGTTAAAGTTATGTACACTTTGTTTCTGTAGGTTTTATATAACCGTATCATTATTTTGTTCCTACTGTTGTAAAGTTATTTCAGGTAATATGCCTTGAAAACTCAATGAGATTTACCATTGTACTTAACTTTGTGTAAGGCATTGGTAGGAGCTTATGATCTGAGTAAAGTTCTGCTTGTTCTCTTGAATGAGGTTCATCTTGTGTACTGTCACATTCATAATAGATACAAGATCCACCAGAATTACTTCGGTCTCTTACACCAAACTCATCTAAAATACCCCCGATTTCATCTTCTATTTATATATAATCATGGTGGCTCGTCTCTTAACTTTTCAAATATGTATGAATAAAACACAAAATTATTTTTCAAGTGATTAAATGAAGGATTCAATTTTAAACAAACTGTCCTGTGGCTTCCTGAATGTACTTTATTATACAAATAAACAAAAAGTATTGTTAGTTTATCTCTCGTCATGCATCTCTAAATTGAAGGAGATTTGTACATGGGGGTGAGGCTTCAATTAATAATATTAACCAAGATTAATAAAATTTGCCTGTTTCGGAGGGCTGAAGCAGGACATGCTTTATGATTTAAACTGCACGATGCATTTCTTCATAATACCACTGTGTTGAAGCAAAGGTTTTTATCTTGTTCAAGGAAATTCTTGCCTACAAAATATATTTACCAGCCATGTACCGACACACGCATGTTTTTCATAAAGTTCAACTAAACATGAGAGTGTTTGCCGTGGTCAGTCACAGTGTCGAATATAATGAAGTGGCAGATGGATCGACTATAAAGCCAGAACAAAAGACAGGAATCGATAAATCTTCTGAGAAGTGTACTGCGCTTATTTGTAGTTTTAACCACAATTTTAACAGTATTCTATTTATTTTGTGGAATTATGGAAAACAAACGCCTCCTCAAAACAAACATTAATCTTAGTACTGCTGACTTTAAATATAAAATAATGATCAAAAGATGAAGACATAAATATGTTCAAGGTTATGGTCCACAACTGAAATCAATCTTGGGTGTGAGTTTATTTATCTCAGGCCCTGCAGACTGTCCTTTGTGCCTGATTTAGATATGCAAACAGGCCAAGCCTTTTTTATGCAAAAAGACCCACAGTCAGTATAATGCAACTTTAACGCAAGACATTTTTGAAAAACATCGAAACATCTTATAGATGTAACACACCTTCCACTTTTCCCGCAACAACAATCACAACTGACACACATCTACAACACTGCTTAAAGGAACAAGGTTTTGTTAACTGGGATTATATCTGAGACATTACACAAATATGTCCTAGCAAAATTCGTGTAAGTCTCTCAGCTTGAATATTTGCTGGGGTCAGTTGTGGTCTGGTGGTTAGAGAGTTGATCTTGTGATCAGAAGGTTGTTGGTTTGAATCCCAGTGTCAGAAGAGAATACCTGAAGTGTTCTTGAAGACATCCTACCCCTGATTACTCTACAGTGGTGTATGTACATTGTATAATACCTGCGAGTCACTTTGGATAAAAGCATCTGCCAAATGATCAAATGTAAAAGAAAATGTTTTTCTATGTTCTCTAGAGCTATTTGAATATTTAGCTTTGTATTCTTTACAAAATCTCAATGGAAAATTCTAACTTAGTTTTGCATGAAGGCCAGTGCATGAAAGAAAACCAACATGTTGCTGTAAACTCTGAAAAAACAGAAGTGTTTATTAGGATCCTCATATACTTCCTATAGTGCCTCAAACTGGTTCCTGACACTCTGCATGTAACAACCTTGAACACTGTCTGAGTTTTGTAGCTGCTCTGTTATCTCTTCGTCATCAGTTAGGAACCTAGATGTGCTATTTGATAGAAACCTTTCCTTTTCCATACCTAACATTTCTAAAACTGAATGTTTCCATCTCAAAAAAATATCTAGATTATGGCCTATACTCTCAATGTCAAATGCACAAATGTAAATCCATTCATTTATGACCTCAGGGTTGGATTATTGTAATGCTTTACTATGTAGTTTTTCTTCCCCTTAGTAATATTACAGCTAGTCCAAAATGCTGCAGCAAGGGTTCTTACAAGAACCAGGAAGTATGACCATATTACTCCGTTCCTGTCAGTACTGCACTGACTCCCTATCAGGGACGTAGACAGCCCATTATTTATGGGAGGGCCAGCTTGGGCTAGTCTTTTATTTGGGGTGGCACTTGATTGTCAAAAACTACTATTTAAAACTCACGCACCACAACACTCAGAGTAGCTGTTTTAATGCCGCTCGTTGCTTACCTGCTCTACAGGTGTCTTTTCGATGGTGATGGGTGTGTGTTCTCTGATCTGTCTCCTGAAATCTACTACCAGCTCCTTGGTCTTGTCAGTGTTGAGTGAGAGGGGGTTCTCCTGACACCATTTAGTCAGGGTGCTCACCTCCTCTCGGTAGGCCGTCTCATCGTTGTTGGTGATCAGGCCTATGACGGTTGTGTTATCAGCAAAACTTGACAATGACATTGGAGCTGTGTGTGGCTGTACAGTCGGTTGTGTACAGGGAGTACAGCAGTGGACTGAGAACACAGCCCTGAGGAGGACCAGTGTTGAGGGTCAGCGGGGATGAGGTATTGCTGCCCATTCTGACCACCTGACTTCTGCCTGTCAGGAAGTCCAGGATCCAGCTGCACAGAGATCTGTTCAGTCCAAGATTCTGGAGCTTCTCAACAAGTGTGGAAGGCACTATAGTGTTGAATGCTGAGCTGTGGTCCACAAACAGCATTCTCACATCGGAGTTCTTATTATCCGGGTGGGAGACAGCAGTGTGTAGGGTGAAAGCAATGGCGTCATCTGTGGAACGATTACTGCGATATGCAAATTGTAGAGGGTCCAATGAAGCGGGCAGTACATAGCAATGTAGTCTCTGATGAGTCTCTCAGAACACTTACTGAAGATGGGTGTGATAGCGACAGGCCTTCAGTCATTTAGGCATGTGGTTTTGCTTTTCTTGGGTATGGGCAGAATGGTAAATGTTTGGAAGCATGAAGGGACCACAGACAGACAGGGGGAGAGGTTGAAAATGTCTGTAAAAACACTGGCTATTTGGTATGCACATGCTCAAAGCACAGGGCCTGGGATGCTATCAGGACCTGCAGGTTTACGGATATTTACCCGTCTGAAGGATCGGGCTACATCCGCGACAGGGACGGAGAGTGCGGTCACATCTTCTGCAGCAGCTGCGGGAACTCTCTTTGTGTGGGTGGTGTTATGAGCCTCGAAACGAGCAAAAAAGTTATTTAGCTCCTCCGGTAGAGAGGCAGCGATGTTCACATTAGCTGCTTTATTCCCTTTAAAGTTTGTAATGTTTGTGATGCCCTGCCTAATACTTCTTGCATCATTGGTGTTGAGTTGATCTTCCACCTTGGTTTTGTATTGTCTTTTTGCCATTCTGATGGATTTCCTGAGATTGTAACTGGCTTGTTTGCGATTGTTAGCATCTCTGCATTTAAAACCGGATGTCCGCACTGACAAGGCTGCTCGAACATCGTTGTTAATCCACGGTTTTTGGTTAGATGTAGATTGTTTTTGTCGGCACTACTTCTTCTACATACTTACTGATGAAACACGTAACAGTGTCTGAGTACGCCTCTATGTCGTCATCAGACGCTGCCCGGAACATGTTCCAGTTCACGTGATCATAACAGTCCTGAAGTGTTGCGTTTGATTGGTCCGACCAGCACTGAATTGTCCTGAGGGCGGGGGCTTCCCGTTTCAGTTTCTTCTGAGCGGGCAGCAGCAGAATGGAGGAGTGATCTGATTTGCCGAACGGTGGGCAGGGCAGAGACTTGTAGGCGTCCTGGAAGGGAGAGTAACAGTGGGTCCAGTACACGATCACCACGAATGTTAATGGTGATGTGTTGAAAAAATTTTGGTGCTATTTTCCTGAAGTTTGCTCTGTTACTCATTGCGAACAGAATGCTTCAGTTATTTGCCTTGAGTAGTTTACCCCTATGTGACACATTGGAATTTACTTAAGCTAACTAGCTAGCGTTACCTCGTTAGCCAGAGATAATCATACAAGTTTGCGAAGATAACAGCTGCAGCCCAACTCAACTCTCTGTTCCACCCTTGTTACTCTATGTTGACACAGTCGTACACATTAAACTGAGTGAGAAGATAACTATATGACCTTATCATTTCAATTATCCTTTCAAGTTTCACTAACTCACCCGTTAGTTACAGTGGTATCTGTGTTAACCGCTAGTCTCCATTAAGACTGCAGAATGCAGGCACGTAACTCTTGCCCTGTTGATGGGGGCATGACCCATCATGGGGCTTGTGGGATAAATGACAAATTATTTGATAAAAAAAAATAATGCATACATCTCAGCTTCCTTCGGACCACTTCTGTTCAGGTGTTTTTATTTTTAATTACTTTTTCCCCCCTCCTCAGACTGGGAGTGAGGTCGTGAGGTTGGGGGGCCGGCAGGGAGGTCTAGCCTTGACCAATGGGGACCGTGGCCCACCTTGGCCACCACGTAGCTCCACCCCTGCCCCCTATCAAACATCGTATAAATTTCAAAATCTAGCTTATTACTTACAAAGCCTTGAATGGACTGGCACCTCAATATTTGAAGGAGCTCCTGTTACATTATAATCCTCTGCATTCGCTACGTTCTCAAAACTGAGGCAATTTGATAATACCTAGATTTTCAAAATCAACTGCGGGCGGCAGATCATTTTCCTCCTTGGCGGCTGAATTATGGAATAACTTACTTAATAGTGTTCAGGAGGCAGATACACCCTTGCAGTTTAAATCTAGATTAAAATCCCCATCTCTTTAACCTGGCTTACACATAAATACTAACACGCTTCTAATATCCAAATCCGTGAAATGGATTATCAGACTGCATTAATTAAGAGAACTGGAACCAGGAACAATTCCCACAGCATTAGAAGAATGGCTTCTATGCTAATATTAGTCTGTTTCTCTCTTATTCCGAGCTCACCATACCCACCAGGTCCAGCCTGTATCCAGATCATAGGGCAGTGCAGTCACACGGATTCAGTACACATCCAGAGCAGATGGTTGATCAGGAAGTAGAAAAACCTCTACAGCCCTGAAAGACAGCAGAGACCAGGAAAACTAGAGCCCAGGATACAAACCCCTGCAAAGACTTTGCCTCTGATGACCAATCGGCATAAGACCAAAGCATTCAGATGATTCTTCCCCACTTTCCTGCAGCATTGAATTGAATTGATGGTTTTGTCTGGTCAGAGGAGAACTGCCCCCCCAACTGATTATGGTTTCTCCCAAGGTTTGTTCTCCATTCTGTCAGAGATGGATTTCGGTTCCTCGCTGCTGACACCTCTGGCTTGCTTAGTTGGGGTCACTATATTTACAGTGATAGGGTTGACTTGAATGAAAACGAATGCTCCAACACTATTTAAACTGAACAGGGATGAAATCACCAAACTCAATGATGAACTGTCTTAACCTATCATTTGGCATTATTGACACACTGTTTTGCTAAGTGTGGACATGGCATGAATGGAACAACTTTAGGAATCAAAGGACGTGATTATTGTGACTTTTATTTTGGACCTAAATAAAACAAGTGGGAACTATTAAGGTAAGTATGCTGAACAATATAATGACTTAATAAAGATCATATTAAGACAACTGCATGCCTCTCAGAGTAAACATGGAGGACTCCCAAAAACTCAATATTGTCTTGAATAGAGTGAACGTTACATGTCATGTAGGATTTGAGGTTAACAAAAAAGACAGAACTTGTGTGCAGTTCCTAGGTTAGGCATTTCCATGATCTTATTTGCTATTTTAATCAAGTCCCATTTATTGCAAATGTTTTTCAAGGTTTTACATAAATGGTAATGTAAAGGTATTTCCCTAAGGAATAAAAAACAAAATGTACAGAGAACAATATTATTCAGTATACTCTAAAGGTCCCAGGTACTTCAGTTCGTGTGTTGTAGTAGGTAAGATTTGGTGTTTTGTATTAGAATTATTTTTGTTCTTACATTTATTTCACAATGAGGATATTGCTATTTTTGTTTGCACAGGTTCAACTATGGAAAGGATGTTGCTATTGATTATTTTCCCAGGTCAATGTGAATTTTTCCCATTCAATTACCTCTAGAAAGCCAGATGTATAGAAGATCTCAGAAGTAGAGTTGTGATGTAATCTGAAGACCCATCACATGTTTTCATTTTGAATATAACAGGTCTTGATGCCATTGGAAAACTGGGTTCAAGCTAGTCTCAGTAAGCCAGACCTTCAGTAAGCCAGAGATTGAAGTAATTATATTTGATTTTGTGCCACATCATGTTGAAATGAATCCACAGTAACAGACATTTGTGCATTTAAAAGTTAGCAGAAACAACATTTATGGGTTTATGGCGTGAACATTCTTGAAAAGAAATAATGTTTGGTCTATAATGATGACAAAATTGATGTAGACGTAACAGCAAATCTCCCGAAAATGATAATGATGATAATCAGATAATGACATCTAATGACTCTCTTAAGTGTTTCCTTGTTTCCAGGAACATTTGCCTAATGCATCACAAGTTCAGGTTTGAGCCCATTCAAAAATAATTCCCTTTATTTTGTGCAATATTTTCAGTTGGAAGTGTATATCTGTCTTAATAACATTTAATATATTTCACATATTTTTTAACTTCTGTTTGAACAAAAGCCTTTCATACATCGCATATGATTAAAATGTGTTTGCATAATGTTAATATTAAAATACACAGCATCCCATAACATTCTTAAATCCTTGCCAATGTTGAGTTGAACTATTTATATCTATTTAAATGATTTGCCACTATAGCCCCTGCTTTCTTTAATTATTATCAGCATGTATTTAATAAGTTATATTATTTCAACCCCTGAACAGTCCCTTTTATTGTTGACGTCCAGATTTCCTCAGCATTTCTCAAACTCATTCAGTTGTGATCTGATGGTTAGAGAGTTGGACTTTTAAACAGAAGGTTGTTGGTTTGAATCTTTGTTGCCAACAGATAATTACTGAAGTGTTCTTGATTAAGACATCTTACCCCTGTTTACACTACACCTATAGATGTACATTGTATAATACTTGTAAGTCACTTTGGATAAAGTCTGCCGAATGAATAAATGTAAAGACAGGCTAAAATTCTTAATGTTAACATATACCCTCTGACATTGACAAAGAAACAAAACGGAGAGAAAATCGAGTTGGATAACGTGACCTGTGTTTATTCCTTCTAAAAACACATTAAGTAACTTCTGGCTCTCTACCAAGGAGGAAATTTGTTAATTATGTAAGTAAGTTTTAAAATGTGCTCTTCTGCACACATGAAAGTTATGAGCTGCATTCATCGAAATTACAATTTAAAAGGTAGTGAACTATAAATAAGAAAAGCTTTACTGAAAATAATGCGGTAACATATACATTGACTATTAGTAACATATACATTGACTATTAGTAACATATACATTGACTATTAGTAAATATAGATGTTACTAGTTAGGATGGAAAGAAATCTTGATGTATATGACTTTGTTCTTTTAGACGAAACTTTATAATGGGATTTTATGGCGGATGAGATTTCAGAGCTTTTATAGGGCATCCATTCAGATCAAAGACCAATATTTAGATCGAAATCAATATTTACAGCTTTATAGAGTGAAAGGACTCACTTCTGTGCATTTACCCACATTTTTACTCAAAAGCAGAGGTGGACAAACTATATAACTATTACAAGAGAGAAAGACCAGATACTACTGCTAAAACAACTCGAAGTCAAACATTTGTAGATAGCCCTTTGCTCAAAAGTTAGATTAAGAGAACATGTCAAATGTCTGATGGAGGGAAAAAGACGTTGTGTCTTAAGAAGTTTGAACATAAGAACCTATCATCTCTGATCTTGAATTTGAAAGGCCAATGAAATTGGCGAATTATATTTGCATGCCATTCCCTACCCCATGCATACGCGTATAAAAGGAAAGATGGAGTTCTCATTCATCACCTTTTGTGCTGAGGAACGTGAGTATGTCTCATGAACGCTGCAGCCGGCGGCACAGCGGCGTGGCATGAAAGGACACAACGTCTCTTTCCCTCCATATGGAAACTTGGTCTACATCCATAACCTAGAGATTCCCTTTCTGTCAGTCTATCGATGTTGTGTCGAACCGACAGAATGGGGTTCCTATATAACACCACACAGCGCAGTGCCGCGTCCCTTTACCTGGCGGAGGGATTCTGACAGGCATTGGGCAGGTGAAAGGTGAGCGCTGGTCACACTGCCTGAGGGAGGAGTCACCATGCATAGAGCACTGGCAGAATAAAGGCCTTCCCTTGAACAAGAGAACTCTGATGTCCAGCATTGTGGAGAGGGCTGCTCAGCCCGGCCTGTTACCAGAAGGGGCTTAGTGATGGATAGGCTGCCTATACTGCCCATGCAAAGCAGTCAGGATAAAGAGCACACTGATTCATCTGGCCAATCGCTTGTCTCACCTCTGTACGACCTGTGCTGACACCAGTTCCACCCTTAGATTGCAAAAGGAGTTGGGTGCGGCCTTAGCCGTTGCTCTGCAGGTGTTCGCCAGACTGGCGCCCCGAGCCACTGCCCACGAGGAGGCTACACATGGTGATGGCATCCGTGATCCAGTGCGCCAGTCTCTGTTTGGAGACAACCGTCCCTCTGTGCTGACTACACCTCTGCCAGAGTGATAAAAATAGTGGTCAAAATATGTCAAAACCCTTTCGAAAATAGTGTCCAAAGGTTTAACTGAGAAGATCAAATAGTATTCTTGATGTGTTGGTGTTATATGTCTTTCCAATTATTACTTAAACAAAAGCTTGAAAATAGTTAAAGTCAGTGGAATATCAGATCTTAGCAAAAACTGAGACAAATTCTGTAAGGAAGGTTTAGTACATAACTTTATTCACATCTTATTACAGAGAAAGGAGTAAATAAGTTTGTTCACATCTCTGCACGGAAGAACTGGTATGAAGCTCAGAGCTACTGCAGACAACATTACACAGATCTGGCCATCATCCGCAACAAAAATGACAATGATCAGACAATGCAGTACACACAAATTGAATCAGCACGGATTGTTCTATACAGGGACGTATGGAAATGGTCAAATGGAACAAATGCAAACCTCTCTGCACTTAATTGGATGGCTGGTTATCCTAATGTGGTTGGGAAGAACAAAAGGCCATGTGGAGTTGTAGGTCCTGATGGTAACATACGAGATCGGATCTGTTCTGTTGCTCTTCCTTTCATCTGCTTGACGGGTAAGTTTGTTTCTATGTTCATTTATACATCACAATTTATTACAAATTATGTTGCACAAAATGCTCCCCATAAATGAATGCACCCGCTTAACGTTAACACACATAAACACATAGACATGAATTCATATAAAAAGCTCCCAATTTGACAGATTCAAAGAGACAGATACTGAAAGTACAAGTAAAATCTGGTCAAGTTCTATATGAAACTGCAGTTGTACAGGCGGTGTGTATAACATTTTTCACATAAAAATCGACCTCTTTGTATTCATTAGATTATTGATTCGATTATAAATCATTCGTAATGAATATTTCTTTCTGTTTTTTAGATAAAGCAGAGACTGAAGGGTCGTGGGATAGAGAAGGACACCAGATTTGCATGGAGAGTACAGCCAGATGGAATTATTTTTTCACCAAAGCATAACTGAAACATTACTACGAAACCTTTCCCATGTGTAATAGTTAGTCAGACATTATTAAAGAATTCAACAAATTATAATAATCTGTATTTATGACCTCTCTTGTTTTAAAATGAGTCATTGGGAATGTTATAACATATAATACAAATATTTTTTATGTATGAATAATAATGTAGTTACACCTTATAACAAATAAAGCAGTCTAGTTCACTTCGGTCGGTCTCTTGACGTTTAGTCGACTGAATGAGGTTGATCTTGGGAACCGGTTTGTCTCTGATCCAAATGTTAAGGCCAATTATTTTGGTGAATGAAACAATCAACTTCCCCTGGGCATCTGGACAATTGCTAAAGGTGGTACATAGCTTATATTAAAAGAGTACATTTCTTGTCCTGGGCCCAGTGTATGGTTCTGAAATGGGATGCCGCTGTCTTGGCCATTTGCCAACATTCTTCTAAATATGGACATTTTTGTTCATTAGAAGATTGTCACACAGGTTTGAAAGACAAAACGAAGTAACCAACGACACATTTATCAATTTTTGGATGGACAATGACTTCCAAAATTGAGATTTTCTTAATTTCCCTAACCTTTCCTCTCGCTTCTCTTTGTGCTATCTTAGTGTTTGAATTTGTTATTAGTTTTACATTTTTACATCTTTACAGTTTTTACCCTGCTATACTTCATAAAGCTGTCAAAATTTTTCTCTAGGGTTTTGTTTTTGTGCTTCACTGTTCCTTTAGAATTTTTCTTTTTTTCCTCGTTTGTGTATATTGTGTATCTTTTTCATGCCACCTGTCAGGACTGTATCAAGGAAACACAGCTCTTAAACTCAGTTAAGCTTGTCATCGTGTGTTGTTCTCTTATGACTTTATTCAGAAACAATACTTGTAAGAGATTGGAAATAAATCATATGAAAGTAAGGTTTCAGTGTAGTGCCGTGTGGTAACAAACACAGTTGAGATAAACGTGTTTTGTCTGTGATCTTTTCCAAATCTTTTCTCACCGTGATGGCCAAAGAGGTGATACTGGAGCGCCAATTCATTTGAAAGTAGTACTCTCTTCATCCGCCTTGTAGCATCAACTGGTGACTGACCGACAATATCAGCTGCCTTTACAACCTAAACAAACACAAACAAAATGATTTGTAGATAAGATATGTAAATCAGTTCAGATTGATCTCTCTCTCTCACAGTACTGTGAAGAGTACTGACTTCTGTACCAGTTGGTACTGACATTTTCAAAATAATAGTAATCATTTTTGTAATAATAAATGTCATTTATATAGCACCATTTCTACACATAAAACGGGAAAATAATATTGGGGTCAATATCTCACTAATATTGAGACTCAATGTCTCACTAAAAACAGTCATCGACTGGCAGTTTCAGTTAAACATTTAAAAGGATAACTTTATTTTCATCATAGGATAGTTTTCCTTCTGAGCCTTTTATTTAAAATGAAATGTATTTATTAAATGTAAGGGAGATTCTGTCTTGGCAGCTAGAAGGAACGATCTGTCTCAGATGCTCGGTCCAGTTCACCAGACGTCAGTCTAAGTTCTGTAGGATCCTCTACGGGTGGGGTACTCCGTCCATTGGGCCAGGTTACCACCCTTCTGGCGAGGCTACGGTCTAACCTGTCCCTTGAACCGAGATGTCCTAGGGTTATACAGCCTGTACCTCATTGTACCCAAGAAAGACGGAGGTTTTTAGGCGGCATTAAGTAGGTAATGCGGAAACAGGAACACCTTACGCAACACCCGATATCCTTGCTATCATTAGAAGAATGGCATTGTAACAGTCAAAGCCTATTACAAGGAATACTATCTTTTCTGGGAGGCAATGTTCAACCTCACCACCAGTGATCACTAGTTTTTTCTGTTTAGTTGTCTGTTTATTTTTTATATTGGCCTAATCTAGTATTTCTTGGCTTCTTCCAGATCTCTTTCGATTTGAGTTCCAATCCTAACCAACTCACCTTCTTCCTTGACCATCCCTCTGAGGAGGTTGGCAAGACTTGGGTTACAATTTCTTAAGATGGACTGCACAATCTCTCTCTCCGTCATCTCCCTTTTCCACCGTAAATGCAGGGCTCTGTGATGGTATGGTTTGGGATATGCATTGAGATTGAGTTCAATCCTCTAAAGTCAACACAGTATCTTTTCCCCTTCCTTTCTAGGGTCCCAGGACGATTGGAGCAGCCCAGGGAGATGACGAAGGACGAATAATTGTCTTATCAAGCATCACCTTTATCTCTTGATAAAAAGCTGTCAATCTATAACTGCCTTTGCTACCTAAAACCAATGAGTTACAGGAAATAAAAGGAAGGGATCATATTCGCAAAATACCCAGGACTGGCTTCTCAAAGATCAAAACAATACCAGAAACTAACAAATATACTATTTTATAAATGATGGTTACATAGAGAAAAGAAACCTATAACGATGAAATCAAATAGCATAAAAAATAACCATAGCAGGTTATAGGAGGGTTCTGGAAAATGAGCTAGGGATTGCAACAAGACATCAAATACCAGTTTCCTATGGACGAGATCAGTCTTTTTTAAATAGGTGTTAAGACGATGTATAGATGTCTTTACAGAAAATTTATTTTCATTACAGCTCAACTCAACTCATAATCACCGATTTCAATGATGAACTGCCTTTAACTATTATTTTGCATCATTGACACACTGTTATACTAATCAATGTTGTTCAGCTGCTTTGACGCAGTGTATTTTATATAAAGTGCTATATAAATAATGACATGACTTGAATCGATGTTTGTTACTGCCATCCATATGTCACACCAAAGGCACTCAATGCAAAAAATGGAAGAAAATTCAGTTGTTATTCTCAGTAAGAGCATTAAGGCATGATATGCTATGTTAATTTATGACAAATTAAAAAAAAATCAATATTACAAAGTAATAATAAAATCTAACTTACTTCCATGGTTCGAGAAGGTTTTGAAGTTTGTGCAGTTTGTCCCACTCAAATGCAGTCAGCATGGCTAACTTGTGTTTCTGTTGACCAAGATTTGTCTTTATAGCCTCTTCATTTCATAGGAGATGTGTGGTTATATTGAGTGATGAGTTCCACCGTGTTGACACGTCTTGTATGAGTTGCTCTGTTCGTTGTTCTAGTGCGATTGGTTGTTGATGAAGTTCTTCTGTATTAGCAGGGCTGTGCTTAAAATGTCCAACAATTTTGTGGCACAATGTCATAGTGTCAGTGAATCCACTATCAGAGATGCAAACAGTGATGGTCCTCTGTTATATTTATGGGAAGCCCACAGAATGTGATGAAAGGGGAGCATCCTTGCAACTTCGGATCTAATATTGGTCTCCTTTTCCTGAACACCCCAGTCGTCAGCCAGTTGATGCAAAGATCTGAAGTTTCCAGCCAGTAACACCTTGATAGTTCTGATTACTAACAGATGTCCGGTAAGGGCCACATGTTTGACCTGAGCTAACTTTTCCCGATTGGGGTTTTATTTGGGTCCTACAGCTGATAAATTATCGAAAGTGCTCTACCTCTTGAGGGTAAGGTGTAGGTTTGCTCGAAGGAAGTGATTTGAAATGCATCCATCCGGGTTCACAGTCCATTGCTATCCATCTAGATATAGCATATGTTTGTGGTCACCGTGGTTTGGTGGAACTTTTTGGCTGTCACAACAGGGGGTGAGGTGACTGAAATGCTCTCTAAAACATGCTTTGAGTTCAGGTGGTACATCAAGCTAGATCTGCTTTGATTTCCATGTTACAACAAATGCAAATTACTTTGGATATATCAATGGCTCCATTAGCATCCATTTTGTGCTTCATATCGAGTTTGTCATCTTTGTTGCGGTTGTGTGGATTGTTTAAGTCACTGGCTTATTCTCTTGTGCAATGAATGACTAATTTAGCTAACCATGTGGTGAGGGTTTTTTGACGATGGAAACCGTTTTAAATATTTAAGCTGTCAGTAGCTGATGTGAGTTGTTTATCGCTTGCAGTAAAATCCCAATTTTAACCAGTTTCACCGCCTTTAGACTTTCATGGACCAGCTTTAATAGTAAAGTTTATGTGCCATAATAATAATAATAATAATAATAATAATAATAAAAGTAATTCATAATTACTGTTATGTTAGTGCTCAGACTTTTATAGGGTTTTGGGTTTCACAAGGTACATTTTGTTTGCTCTTTGCCTGGAAAAATTAAGATAAAATCCTAATAAAGTTAAGTCTAAGGATACAGAACATATCCAGAGCCGGAATGTAACTGAGTTTATTTACGCAAGTAAGAAACTTAAGTACAATTTTGAGGGATTTATACTTTACTCGAGTATCACTTTTGGGGAGTACTCATGACTTTACTCGAGTATCAGCTTTGGGGAGTACTCATGACTTTATGTGAGTATCAGTTTAAGGGAGTACTCATGACTTTACTCGAGTATCAGCTTTAGGGATTACTCATGACTTTACTCGAGTATCAGCTTTGGGGAGTACTCATGACTTTATGTGAGTATCAGTTTAAGGGAGTACTCATGACTTTACTCGAGTATCAGCTTTAGGGATTACTCATGACTTTACTCGAGTATCAGCTTTGGGGAGTACTCATTACTTTACTCAAGTATCAGCTTTGGGGAGTACTTATGACTTTACTCAAGTATCAGTTTGGGGAGTACTCATGACTTTACTCGAGTATCAGCTTTGGGGAGTACTCATGACTTTACCCGAGTATCAGCTTTGGGGAGTAATCATGACTTTATGTGAGTATCAGTTTAAGGGAGTACTCATGACTTTACTCGAGTATCAGCTTTAGGGATTACTCATGACTTTACTCGAGTATTAGCTTTGGGGAGTACTCATGACTTTACTCGAGTATCAGCTTTGGTGAGTACTCATGACTTTACTCGAGTATCAGCTTTGGGGAGTACTCATGACTTTACTCAAGTATCAGCTTTAGGGAGTAATCATGACTTTGCTCGAGTATCAGCTTTGGGGAGTACTCATGACTTTATGTGAGTATCAGTTTAAGGGTGTACTCATGACTTTACTTGAATATCAGTTTTGGGGAGTACTCATGACTTTACTCGAGTATCATTTTTGGGGAGTACTCGTGACAACTCAAGTATTAGTTTTGGGAAGTACTCATGACTTTACTCAAGTATCAGCTTTGGGGAGTACTCATGACTTTGCTCGAGTATCAGCTTTGGGGAGTACTCATGACTTTATGTGAGTATCAGTTTAAGGGTGTACTCATGACTTTACTCGAGTATCATTTTTGGGGAGTACTCGTGACTACTCAAGTATTAGTTTTGGGAAGTACTCATGACTTTACTCAAGTATCAGCTTTGGGGAGTACTCATGACTTTATGTGAGTATCAGTTTAAGGGTGTACTCATGACTTTACTTGAATATCAGTTTTGGGGAGTACTCATGACTTTACTCGAGTATCATTTTTGGGGAGTACTCGTGACAACTCAAGTATTAGTTTTGGGAAGTACTCATGACTTTACTCAAGTATCAGCTTTGGGGAGTACTCATGACTTTGCTCGAGTATCAGCTTTGGGGAGTACTCATGACTTTATGTGAGTATCAGTTTAAGGGTGTACTCATGACTTTACTCGAGTATCATTTTTGGGGAGTACTCGTGACTACTCAAGTATTAGTTTTGGGAAGTACTCATGACTTTACTCGAGTATCAGCTTTGGGGAGTACTCATGACTTTATGTGAGTATCAGTTTAAGGGTGTACTCATGACTTTACTTGAATATCAGTTTTGGGGAGTACTCATGACTTTGCTCGAGTATCAGCTTTGGGGAGTACTCATGACTTTGCTTGAGTATCAGCTTTGGGGAGTACTCATGACTTTATGTGAGTATCAGTTTAATGGAGTACTCATGACTTTACTTGAATATCAGTTGTGGGGAGTACTCGTGACTTTACTCGAGTATCAGTTTAAGGGTGTACTCATGACTTTGCTCGAGTATCATTTTTGGGGAGTACTCGTGACTACTCAAGTATTAGTTTTGGGAAGTACTCATGACTTTACTCAAGTATCAGCTTTGGGGAGTACTCATGACTTTGCTTGAGTATCAGCTTTGGGGAGTACTCATGACTTTATGTGAGTATCAGTTTAAGGGAGTACTCATGACTTTACTTGAATATCAGTTGTGGGGAGTACTCATGACTTTACTCGAGTATCATTTTTGGGGAGTACTCGTGACTACTCAAGTGTTAGTTTTGGGAAGTACTCATGACTTTACTCGAGTATCAGCTTTGGGGAGTACTCATGACTTTATGTGAGTATCAGTTTAAGGGAGTACTCATGACTTTACTTAAATATCAGTTGTGGGGAGTACTCATGACTTTACTCGAGTATCATTTTTGGGGAGTACTCGTGACTACTCAAGTGTTAGTTTTGGGAAGTACTCATGACTTTACTCGAGTATCAGCTTTGGGGAGTACTCATGACTTTACACGAGTATATTTTAGAGGCAAATATTGTACTCTATTCTCCACCTCATTTCCATCCAAATTCAAAATCACAGAAAACACAAATAGCCTCAATTTGTGTTTTCCCTCTCAAACGTGATTGGATTGTGCAGGTGCCACTCATAGGCACGGCCAATAAGCAATCACCTTCAGCTTTCCACCAAAGTCAACTCCATGGTCAGATTTGACAAAATTATGGTTGAAGATGCAGCAGGTCCAAAGATAGATTATGTGTGAGAAGAGTGTTATTCAGCTGAAAGTATTTTCCTTGGTCTTTGACTGTATGTCAATGTGAGAGGGAGGGGCTTATAACTGTCACTCAAATAAGCTCAATTTCTTTTTCCTTCATTATACACTGACCTATCCACAAATTATTAGTTGATTTTCTTGAATCATTATTATTTTCTCTTCTTTGCTCTATGCTGCGTGTATAACACGGTCCGGTCAGGTTCAGACGTGTGTCAGAACGTTGTTAAATTGTCTTTTTTTCTTGTTCAGGTTGATTGATTTTATCGATAAAAGACAGAGAAACTCACACATACACACAATTGTTAGCTGTATTTTCTTTTCTGAGATTACACATTAATATTTACACATGCTCTCTTTTAAATTTATTTTATAACAAACAAAATGCATTTAGTCATATAATTATCTGTATGTCCAACAAATGGTATGAAATGAAAAGAAAAATCCTGACTATAAAATGGTTTGGGTTTAGTTAAATTGAAACATGTTGCTGTAATTGTACTTATGTATGAACAGAGTGCTTTTTCCTTTTTTCAGTGTACAGCGTTTCTTCTTTGGATATTTTTATGATTACAATTTTGAAAAGTATTTAGCACACGCTTGTTAATTTGCTTCTCTGTAAGGTCGCAGCCGACCAGTGGGATTTCTTTTCATCGGCGAAGAAGAACTTAAGCTGAAACCGTCCATAGTGGGAATCTTGGAAGAAAATGTAGCGATGGATCATCTGGCTGATTCTCAGGCCTTTTGAGTTCGTTTTGGATTGAAATGCACCCTGCAACCAGACCATCTCAAGTATATAGAAACATCTTGTGTATTTGCCCTAATATGGATTGGGTCTTGTTTCATTCAGTTTTACATACACGAAAATAGGTTAACAGTGTTGTTGGATCGAGTGTTTCTCAAGAGCAGACTAAAGTGAAATTGCAGTTGCCACACTGAATATGAACTATTATGACCAAACAAAAGTGACATATTCTGTGACATATTTCCATATTCTGAAATGTTGAGACTGAAACACAGTACACATGAAAAACAGCCATTTGACTCCAAAACCCGAACATGCTGCACCTTAAAAATATTTTGCATAAAAGGACACGGAAAAACGAGGACAAAACATGGTCTGATGTTTATTGGGTTTTGTACTATTCTTGCATTGCTGCTGCTCTGCTTGGCCTTCTTCCATATGTTATAATAAGTAATGTGTGCTTACATTCACTGTAGTTTTCTCTACAGTAATGTGGGAAGCTCTTTTTTATCGCCAAGAAGGAAAGCTCTACGCTGTTGTATGCTGTAAAAGAATTCCATCATCCGTTAGGATTCAGCAGTGTCCCTTTTCAAGAACTTCACTGGAAAACCAGGATGAAATGTTGGAACCTGCTCTGGGAACCAATAATTCTTTTTGCTGAAAAGCCTTGCTTAAGATCACTCGCAAGATATTGTCTCCCAGGAAAAATTCAAATATGTCGAGAGTAGACATAAGTAGGACAGGTAAAGAAGTAAGGAACAAGCAAAAACAGACGTGGTTTAAAGTGGAATGGATTTATAGGAAGGGATTTTGATTATGCTTTTGGATTACTCAATGAGTTCATTCCTGCGGACATTTATTTGTTTAGATATGCTAAGGATATTTTGTGGGGACCCGTGTCGGGGACCGTTTAGGGACCGTAATATTATTGTGATATTTTGTAATAGCAATTTTGTAAATATGTTGAATATTTCTTAAAATTTTTTCCTCTGTTTCAGATTTATTATATCCTGAAGTATGATTTCATTACCAGTGGAAAAGCTGCCTGACTCAGGTCAGTTTAAAACATTATGTATCTATCTTTTTGTTGTCGTTTTCTTATTAGGGCTACTTAATTTGTGTACGGTTGGTATATGATCATTTTATTCCAAATATTCACAAACCGTTTACCTATGAAATATATGATGTCAAATACATGTAGTTAAACATTTTGTTTGCTTTGTTTGAACACATTTATAATGATCACTGTAGTCAAGCTAAAGGCTCAATAGGTGCTGCCAAGTGTGCGGCTTGGTTTTTAATGAATCACGACTGGTGGTTTCATTCATTTTAATGAAAATACATAAATTTAAGTGGCTTTGTACATGTTAGAACAAAAGACAATGAGCAGGTGGGAGTGGGAGGACTGATCCGTAGGCAAGCATCTGTTTTGGTATATATACACACATCACATCAGAGGTTTTTGCCATCACAATTAGCATAGAGAAGCCTAAAATACTGCTGTCCACAGCCCACCAGTTACTCAACGTTACAGTTTATTCAATCGCATTATGCCTGAACCAGCAAAACTTTAGCAATTAACTCACGAGACTCTATTAGAACTGCATAGCAACCATCTTTGAAACAAACGTCATCAACATCCATTAGATCTTCACTCCCCATGGATAGCCAGCTACCATACCTCCATGCTCTCAGAGGCATCCAAAGAGACCAACCTACTCGACCAGACAGCATAAACAATCTCTTCACGAGGATACCACTTCATTCACACCCCGTCTACGCTATGTTCACATTAACCCTTTTCAGTTCTCTAAGATGCTCAGAATTTACCATCACTTTTTATTTCAATCCAAAAAAACTGCCTACATTTACATTTACATTTAGGCATTTAGCAGACGCTTTTATCCAAAGTGACTTACAATATTCGAGGAGACAATGAAGCGGTAAATAGCGGATACAACAATAGGTGAACAAGTGCTACAACAATGCTACCGAGTTACACAGAGAGAGAAGTTAAAATAGATTTTTTTTTTAGGTAGAGTGATTTGGTTAGAAAAGAAGGCACTCCTAGTGAGTTAGGTGTAGCTGGAACAAATGAGTTTTTAGGTGTATTTTGAAGATAGAGGCCGAGTCTGACAAGCGTGAAGCCAGAGGCAGATCGTTCCACCATAGAGAAAATGAAGCAGAGAACGTACGAGAGAGAGATTTCTTATTTGCGTAGCGCAGAGATCTTGAGGGCCTATACCTTTGAATTAGTGAGTTAAGGTAAGTGGGTGCTGAATCGGTGGTGGTGTTTTAGGCAATGAGAAGACATTTAAATTCAATGCGAGCTGCTAGATGAAGCCAATGTAGTTTGATGAAGAGAGGTGTTACATGGGTCCTTTTTGGTTCCTTGAACACCACTCTTGCTGCTGCATTCTGAATCATCTGTGCACATCGGGAGTCCAGCATGCAGCGCATTGCAGTAGTCCAGCCTGGACAGGACCAGAGCCTGATCCAGGATTTGTGTGGAGTGTTCTGTGAGAAACTGTCTGATCTTCCTGATGTTGTAAAGCATGAATCTGCAGGATCTGGCAGTCGCGACAACATGATCTGTGAAGTTGAGCTGATCATCGATGATTACTCACAAGTTTCTCGCAGACCTGGAGGGCACAATGGTTAATGCTCCTAGTTGGATAGAGAGATCGTGACGAGTCTTCGGGTCGGCAGGGATGACAAGAAGTTCCGTTTTCGCAAGGTTAAGTTGTAGGTGGTGTTGCTTCATCCAGAGAGAGATGTCGCTCAGACATGGTGAGACTCGGGTCGAAATCGTCTGATTTCGGAGACGCCCATTTCCTTGAGAGGCGAAAGGAGAATACTGTGGTTAACGGTGTCAAAAGCAGCGGATAAGTCTAGCAGGATGAGAACGATTGACATGGAGGCCTCCCTTGCCAGTCTTATGTCTTCAACAACTGAGACCAGAGATCTGCCTATAATTGAGGATAAACCTGTTGTTTAACTTTTGTCTAAACAGGACTCCATGTGTTCATCCAGAGAAAACTCATGTCAGTATGTTTTGATCCAGGAGCTGAAGATACCATTTTTCACACACTGTTTAAATGTTTTTTTTCTCACAAGCGCATTTGTGCAAGCAATGACAAATGTCTTTTGTACATTACGATTATTAAGTTCATAAAAAATACGTTTGAGACCACATTTCACCTCACGTAATTAAGTAGTTAAGTTCACGTGTACAAAATAAAAAGTAATTTGCATTTTTATTTATTTCTTTGTCTACATTTTTCTTGATTACAGATCTTGGGCGCCCTACCAACCTGTGGACCAGCTGTCAAAAAAAGTTTTAATTGCACAGTTTGAATTTGCACAAATTGAAGGGTAGTGGATATGTAGCTGTTGCTACAACACAGTTGATGGATTTCATGATCACAATTTTGGTGATTTGTGGAATAAAATGGACACTGCCTACCCTGAGAAAAGACAAAAAGCCAATAACCACCTCAACAATCTTGCCTATTGGCACAGGCGGTTCATTGGATAAGACATCTTACCTCATGCAAAAAGCTTAACAATAACAAGGAGTCTGACACCCCCATTCTTTCCAGAAGCTCACAAAGTTCACCAAAATGGACAGGCGCACTCAACTTTTGGCCAGACTCCGTCATGGTAGCCACATCATTCTTACTTCCCTCAACGTGGCCAGGGTCTATGTTGGTACCCACCAAGGCTACCCTCCGTGATGTGCAGATCCTCCTTGTGAGGGTTCCTGGATACTACAGGAGAAGCCGAGCACACGCTTCATGCAGTACCCCCTTATCCCCTGACTCCTCTCACTGTCTGCTTTGGTATTTGCTGACCGAGGGCACCCTTAGTAGCGCACAGCTGGCCAAAGGACAAGTGGAAGTAAGCCTACCCCATAGTAAGCATCATTGCATTGGTCCTGTGCAATACCAGGGAAGAAGAGCATCAAGTGGTGGTCGTAGTGGTGGCCTCAGCAGTTCTCCTTTCAAGCCCTTAGAAAAGGAAAGTCTTCCTCACTGAACAATGAAGACAGCCCTCCTTGTAGTACTCGTCTCCATCAAGAGGGTCAGGGGCCTTCTTTGCGTCCAGGGAAGGCCTCCAGTTTAGAACAGCTGTTCCTCATGGGCGGGGACATGAATTTATTAATTTGCCAAATTAATTAGCTTTTTCAATTGGTTTTCAACAGGTTTTAAAGATCAACCCTATTCAGTTGACAGCGAGACGGGATCCTAACCAGTGCCTGCACTCATATATGCAATTTACTGATTCATGACCTCATGTGCAGATTTGAAAGTCAATTTGTGTAAAAGCCTCTGCTATATAAGCAAATGTAAATCTTCCAGAAATGTTTGATATACATTAAGCAGATCTCTGGATAATTTATGATTGTTCATTTTTTGTTTAACAGGTGCTCACACACTATGATTAAAGTTCCAGTCCCTGATGTTCCCATTTGCAGATGTATAAAGCCATCAAACATACACAAATGTATGCAGTCAGAGTGACATCAATTATTTTCACAGGTATTTAAATAATGAGCTTCTCATTGCAAATGAAGCAGAAATGGAAATAAGTGTTTCCAAAGGTTTTGAATAAAGAGGGAACAATACAGACGTTTCACTACAGTTTGATCCTCAGTCTGGTGCAGTAAATTACATTTGTTCCTAAAGCATATTTGTGTTTACTTAACATTTTTTGAAGTGAATTCATCACCAATGGAAAGGCGGTTTCATATCTTGCTTTTCTCAGGTCAGTATGTATCATTTGTTTGAAATATCTGTAAATGCTGTCAACGTTACTCTCTTTGGGATGATTTAGTTTGATGTATTTTAGTGCATTTATCTCAGTTTGTACTCTTAAAAACTCTTTTAAAACTTGTAACATTGAGCACCTTTTTCTCAACAGGTTTTTGTCTGTTTGCTCAGAGCAAGTATGTTCTAATTCAAGAGCAGAAGACCTGGTATGATGCTCAAGTTTACTGTAGAGAGAATTACATTGACCTGGCCACTGTTCAGAGTAATGAAGACCGGACTGAACTAGAAGCTGTCAAACCTGCTCTGACCTCGGTAGCCTGGATTGGACTCCACAATGACATCAATAGCTGGCGATGGTCTTATAAAGATGAGAACATGACATTAAAGATGTGGCGCACCAATGAACCAAACAACTATAACACAAAGGAAGAATGTGGTGAAATTAATAAAGGATTATCGAATGATGTTTCATGTCATTCCCCAAAGCCTTATTTTTGCTTCAATGGTAAGAACAACACCGACACATGTAAAACAGAGGATGTCATTACCTTATCAGTAAAACAGGACTGAAGCCACCTACATTTCTACATATCTCCCATATAATGTGATTGAAAAGTGATGAAATTCAACATAACTTTAGTGTATTTCAAAATTTTTATTAAAATAATGATGGAGGACTGTTTTAAAATTATTTAACTAAACGTTTAAGTTAGGAATTTAACTGAACCAAATATATTTTTCAGAGGGCGAAAAGGGAACGAACAGGTTTATCTACATCAACACCTCGAAGTCCTGGCATGAGGCTCAGAGCTACTGCAGACAGCATCACACAGACCTGGCCACCATCCGGAGTCAGAATGAAATTGACCAACTGATGCAAATGAACATGGGTTCGACGTGGATTGGTTTGTTCAGGGACTCTTGGATGTGGTCAGATAAAACAAATCTCTCCACTCCTATTGCCTGGAGGACTGGACAACCTGACATTACTGGGTCAAATAGTCCTTGCGGTGTTGTAGGTCCTGATGGTTTGATAGATGATCTTCTCTGCTCAAACCTCCTGCCCTTCATCTGCATTAACTGTAAGTTTCATTTATAACCTCTTGACACGAGCGATCAAACCTATGGATTATAATGTAATGCCACAGTTATTCTTCTGCACATCACAATCTTTACTTCTTGTGTACAAACAATTCTATTTTAGTTGAGTAATGCAACTTATTGAAGTTCAAAAGCATGCAATGTCATAACAGATTCAAAGAAACAGATTTTGAGAGTGGAGGTGAAGTCTGGTCAGAATCTAAATGACCCTGCGATGATGGAGAACATCTTACAGCGGGTAAGTACTAAAGAAATGCAGTAATTCGGAGTTGGTGTATAATAGAGGACGCTTTCCATAGAGATATATCGTTAAATCTGTAAGTTGTGCAAACTAGTGGAATGACGAAACAGATTTAGATCAGATCATGACATTCAAAACTTGCTTGTCTTTCACATTGCCGTTTCTTTGAATTTTTATAATTGCTGAGGTTTGTTAAGCAGACAATTGAGTGAAATGACCCAAATTTATGCAGAATCAAAGTTGATTACCACTATCTCCAGGCTTCGAAGTGTGTGCAAGTAATTAAGGATATGTGTTTTTCTTTAGGTAAAACAGAAATTGATGCACCATGGGATAGAGAAGAACACAAGATTGATATGGAGACTGCAGCCGGATGGAAATGTTTTTTCACCAAAACATGACTACAAAGACAGAAATGGTGTCAAGGATAGGAATCTCAATGACAATGGCTGTTCAGATCTTTTTTTTTAAAGAACAGTTGTGGTAATGGCCATTAAGATCACTTAGATTGTTATATTTATCAGAGTGTTAAGAAGATTTTGTTATATACCTGATACAACATTTACATTTAATTATTTGTCAGTCAATTTTAACCTCAATGACAAACAAGTAAGTAGCATATATCACCCGGTCAAAACACAAAACACTACGAATAGTTCACAAGGCAATGTTACTAGTTGGATAAAAGCTAAAGCAAACAACAGAGAGAAAAAACAACATGATATTTTTACATAAAACAGACAGGTAATGGTTAGAAAAAATAATTATATATTAATTTAACTTAACACATTTTTTTTACTTTCTGCCAATAAGGGCAAATTTACATACTTCCATCTGAACAGTTCAACATGTGCAAACTGATCTTAATTTCTGTGAATTTCATTTCTCTGACTTATTTAAAATAAAATTCAATGTGTAAAAATACACTGTCCTTTATTTATCTCTAGATTTCTGTAAGTGCGGTTATTGTTATTTATGATACAATTGAGACATTGTTAACAGCTTTGGGTTTAACAGGTTAATGATTTTATGACAAACATTACTTTGAAATACATGACGATTAGATGACATATTATCAAAATGATAGGAAATTAAAAAAGAAACACAACAATGCAGGTCAAGCGTTCACAATGCTAAGCAAGTGAAACTTTAGACAATAGACTTTTCTACGAGCGGATTGGAGCCAGGAGCAAGCCAAACCATTCTCCAATCAACGTGATGACAATGGATGTGTTCATGTACGCTGCCCTGCCCTATAAATCACAACGGTTTTGAGTGAACTGTTCCTAAGCCTTACATTTACATTTAGGCATTTAGCTGAGGCTTTTATCCAAAGCGACTTACAAATGAGGTTTAAAAAAAGAAGCATTTACAAGAGGTAACAAAGTGAACACAGGGGAAATAATGCGAGTCTTAGATAGAAAATCACAACATATGCACCAAGTGACAAGGATTTTTTTTTTATCTGAAGAGTTAGGATGTGATGAAAAAGATTTTAAGTGGGTCAGGAGTAGACGGACACCTCTTGTAGCTATAAAAGCTAAATTTTTTTGGGGAAGGCTGTCCTTGAGGTTTAGGAGAATTTTTGACCATTCTTCCAGAAGAACATTTGTGAGGTCACACACTGATGTTGGACGAGAAGACTTGGCTCTCAGTCTCAGATCTAATTCATTCCAAGGGTGTTCTATCGGGTTGAGGTCAGGACTCTGTGCAGGACAGTCAAGTTTATCCACACCAAACTAAGTAATGTCCTTATGGACCTTCCTTTGTGCATTGGTGCCCAGTCATGTTGGGGAGGAAGGGGCCAGCTCCACACTGTTCCTATAAAGTTGGGACCTGATTTTAATTGTTAGGACTGTTAGGCGAATACTTTTTGAAATAGAGTGTACGTCTGTACAGGGGTCCTAAACATGTGGTAGTCATGTAGGCAAAGAGGAGAGCTTTGAAGTCGATGTGAGGGGCTATAGGGAGCCAGTGGAACTTGATAAAGAGAGGTGTAGCCTGCGCTCTTTTCGGTTCCTTGAAGATCACTACTGTATCATCTGCAGAGGTTTGGTAGAGCAGGCTGGCAATCTAGCTAGTATAGCATTGCAGTAGTCCAGCTCAAAAACTAGAGTCTGCACTAGGATTTGTTCAGTATACTTCAAGAGGAAAGGTCTTATCTTCCTGATGTTGTACATCTGCTGGACCTGGCAGTACTAGCAACATGATCCTTAAAGGTTAGATAATAATGGATTATTACTCCCAAATTTCTGTTTGTCATGAGGGGTTTAAGGATGGGTGGTCCTAATCGGAAAGAGAGGTTTTGACAGACCTATGGATCTGCGGATCTGACAAGAAGTTCAGTTTTTGCAAGGTTCAGTTGTAGATGGCGGTTGCTATCCAGAGCTCGATGTGACTCGGGCATGCTTTACAGATGCTGAAACCTTCTGATCTTTAGGGTGGAACGCTGAGTGCAGCGGTGTGTAGTCCACATAAGAGTATGGAAGAAGCCATTCTTCGGAATGACAAATACCAGTGATGTCATGTAGATTAAGAAGAGCAGTGTTCCAAGCACTGCCGTAAAACAAAAGCGCTCCCTGGTGTCACCTCTCTTTTTTACTTGTTTTTTATCTCAATATTGTTAAACAAGTGAATTGTCCCATTGTTTGGTGCTGGTCTTTATCATGTTGCATGTAAATTATAACGGAACATGTTCATTTATAAATCATTAACTATTACCGGTGCTGGTTTAAATGCTGTTATATTAACCACATGTCTTTAAAATTATAATTATAAGCAATTTTGTTTTTAGCTCCAAATAAATAGATGCTAAGCACACACACTACAAAGTTGTTTATATTTCTTTAGTTAAAATCATTACTTTTATCAGTCAAATATCACATGGGTAAATGCCTGTGATTACTTTTAAAACATAACTACATACATCCACCTTTTAAGAGAAGATTAGCGATATCTGTTACAGATTATTGTATATAACAAATGAATGAACTTGAATATATGTTTACTTATAAACACGGAGGTCATAACCAGCCGGACCCTTTTTTTTGGATAAAACACAACAAATACATAAAAACATATTATCTAAATCCATGTTTATTTTGTGTATTAGTAACATAACTTACATAGCGTCTGGAGCCAGTGGAAGATTTAATACCTGACGAGTAAGTCTTTATTTTTACAGTCGGGTCTATTGCCTTTATGTTTTTTAGTATACTGTTGGGAATTATCTTGTGTATGATGTACGGTGTTTTTATAAAGACAGTTTTAGTGTAGCTGTGTATTGTCTAAGGGCGCAGCAGTTAGTCGTAACTGTTAAATATTACTGATGGTTATATTCTACTATTGACAGTTACTAAGCTGTATTAAGTTTAAATATAGGTAGTAGTAGAAGAAGAGAGGCTGATTGGTAAAAGGAGAGAACGGCCTTCCTTTTCTTAATTTACCTGCTGATGTTTTGATTTGGGAAAACGTACAGTTTTTATGTCCAATCAAAAAGATTTAAAGTAAAGTTTTACCAATGGAAGAAAGTTTGTTATGAGCCCGTAAACTGTCTATTTGATACTTGTAATATAGTTTCTCTTATACGGTTCATGAAATGGTTTCTTATGTAAATGGCAAGCTTATTTATTCATTTTTGAATTTCAGGTGTGAGGACTGAAAAGGCATCGAAAGCAAAAAATCATCCCGGACCGTCATGCAGAGAGTAAAGCGTTCCACAGGATCACTCACGCAGGTTTCTGGACCAAACCATTGACCATGTGATGCAAACACTCTCGTGAGCGCACATTTCTTTGTTGTAGCTTATTCCTCTGGTGCTGGCTCATTGTGAAGCTCGTTATACAGGTCTATGTCTTCTCAGGTGTCAATCAAAGCATCATTTCTAAACGTCAACCACTCTCGCAGGGAGCCAAAAGTGTTTGAGAGAATTTGAGAGTGAATGAGAGTGAATGAACATGCTGATTTTTAAATCATTTTGGAGAAATACTTCTAAGCTACAAGATCTAGAACTTCGGGGAAGCCATGGCCTAGTGGTTAGAGAGTTTGACTCTTAACCCTGGGCTTGTGGGTTCAAGTCATGGGCCGGCAATATCATGACTTAGCTGTCCTTCAGCAAGACACTGAACCCCCAACTGCTCCGGGTGTGTGAACACGGTTGGTGTGTTCATTGTTGTGTGTGGGTTCACAGTGTGTGTGTTCTCTGCTGTTTGTGTACTTTGGATGGGTTAAATACAGAGCACAAATTCTGAGTATGGGTCACCATAATTGGCTTTATGTCCCTTACGCAAGGGTCTTGTTAACAAATGTTCTGTTTGTGTTTGATTGCCTTTTTTCTGTGAAAACATAACCTTGTTTGGAAATTTTACGGTGGACTTCAGCTCTTTCACGTCATTTGAGTGGACAACTGTCACTGTCTCAGGTGAGCAAAATGTTTGAATTTTACATCGTTCTATAAACTTAAATATATCGTCTTTATCAATATTGTGCTGTTGAAATTGTAATATGTTATATTTTTGATGTTAAGAAACGTTATTACATCATTTTTTTATTTATATTCCTGTAACCACATATTCCTGTACATAACTAAACATCACAAGCACACAGACATGGTACTGTCACGACCCAGTCCACAAAACTAGAGAATACATGAAAAGGACCGGATCATTACCCCCCTCCTTCAGGGAACACATAGCAACATTGAAGGGGACACAACAGACGAGAAAAATGACAAATACTAACAACACATTACAGAACAAATAAGACGAAATAAAATTTCAGGATCTGGTCCACAAAACTACTGGATCCTTCAGAAGAAAAACCAACTATGACAATACCACCTGGCGACCCTAAGGGGCACACGTATGAGGGGACACAGCAGACAAAAAGAGAGACACAGATATCAACCACACACACATAAAAGAACATGTATGTCCATACTGTGGAGGGCAAGACTGAGTTCTCGCCCGCATTCATACACCCGAGGGTGCCGAAGCTGCGGGGAATGCCGGCTGGACCAGGGCTTAGGCCGCGGGTAATGCCGGATGGACCAGCGCTGAGACCGGGCTTGGATCCGGCATTGAGACCGGGATTGGATCCGGTGTGAGACCGGGCTCGGTTCCGGCACTGACACCGGGCTTGGATCCGGCCCTGTGCAATGGGGCGTCCGGCCCTGAGGCGTCTTTGCAGGGAGACCGGCAGGGCTTGAGACAAGGAGAGTAGGGTTGGTTGCGCTGGAGCTGGGAGGAGCGGAGCGCTCCAGTGTTACATTGGCTAGGACGCAATCCTCCGGAGCTGTGTACAGTGGGTTGGAAACCCAGGCTGGAGCTGAGGGCCACAGATCGTCCCAGTTGATCACGTACCTGACCATGTCCTGGAAATAAAGGGACTCAGCATCCTCACCTCGCTGGGCTTGAGGGTATCAAACATATGTAAAATCTTTGTAATTGCTTTTTACTGAAGCTGCAATTTTACTTAAATGTTGCTGCATTTAAAATATAACAGTAATGTTATTGTTCATGACATCATATGCATCTTTGAACTCCTTTATAGCTAAGCAAGATTGTACTTACGAAGCCTGTAGGTTAAAGTAAGTTAAAGTTATGCTTTTAGTTGTTCATTGTCAGAATCAGAATCAGAATCAGAATGAGTTTTATTGCCAGGTGTGCTTACACACACAAGGAATTTGTTTTGATTACAGAAGATTGATTACAGAAGTAAAGTGACAAGAAAAGTGACAAGGAGCATAGGAAACGTAAACTAAATATTAAAAAATGAAAATAAATACGAAAGTTAACAAACATTGGTGGAAATGCAATGTACCAGAAGAGCTGCGGATGGAATAGAATATGAAAAGATGTTTTATAAATATACAAGTCATAAGGTGCTATATGTGAAATGTCTTGGGTAAATTATAATACTTATATACGGATGCAATTGGATATCTACATGTTAGGATTTCCGCACTCATTTGTCTAGTCCACAAGAGGACCACACACCCATACTGCAGGTGGCGCTTGTGTGCTCTGTCTTTCCCCCTGCACAGACAATCAGCCTCATCGCAGTCACCTGTCTAATGCTCTATATAAAGGCTTTTTTTTTGCCTTGATATGTGTTCAGTCCTGAGCCTCTTTACCCAAATTTACCAGCCCATTAAAGATCCCATTCAACACGAATCCATATTTCAAACTTGAATTAGTGTATAATGTTGTTGTTAGAGTATAAATAACATCTGTAAAATTATAAAGCTATTATAAGTTCAATGACAAGTGAGATATTAAACAGAAATTGTCTACAAAAAATGTCTGGTTTGGACTACACCCCTCTGCTTCCTGAATTAGTGACATCACACCCGCTGTTACCCTCACCCACAGAAACATTCAAAATAGGGGCGTGGTCTTGTTGCACTCCTAAGGAGCAGATGAAGAGTTGCGTTTGTAGAGTTGTGTTTATTTGTTTGTCCCCATGTCATCGTTGTTTTCATCCAAGTGTCCTATTATATTTGTTTGGCTTTTCAATGGACGATGTACTTAGAGATCAATGATTAAAATGTATGTTTAACTCAGAACCTGAATATTATAATCCCCACATAAAACTATGTGCATCATATTTTACTGAGAACAGTTTGTTTAGTAATGAAAACAAAACAAAAAGTGTAGTAATTCAACTCTATACCATAGATTGTTTGTGTTTATAATGATCAGTTTAAATTATTTGTTGATTATATTTATTGTTTATTGTTGAACCACATGCTGGTTTAGATCGAGGTAAAGTTTAACTGTAGACATGTGAATCATGCAAATGTTCAATGTTTAACGCATACAAAAGTCGTGCTTGCACAGGTTCTACTCTATCCTCTTCATCTATGTTCTCCAATTAAAACCATTAAATGTCTTTAATATTATAAAGTTGAGGCAGAATCCGACGCAGAGTAAGTTTATGATAACTGAGAGCGTTCACACATGTGTAGGTAAGCGGCGTCAGCTTCCCGGTCAAACACGCTTAATCTGCTGTCGGTATCATTTTTCTCTAAATGGAATATAATTGTGAGGATACTTCCTTTCCTAGTTTTTTGTAAAATAGGAGGATTTGAGATCTGGCTATATTAACTAGATCTTTGGGGTCAAGCTAATGACGGACAGTTTGAAGGATTTGAGAACATATCATAATGAAAATGAGAACTTAATTAATAGTCAAAATACGATCAATGACACCTGGAAGTGCCTCTTTTAGAACCTTAAATGGAATATGGTCTAACATACATGTTGTAGCTTAAGATGATTTTACAAGGTTATACAATTCAAAGGAATTAAAACTGCTAGAAAAGAGAGAGTCCATAGTTTGATACTACATTATCAAGTTGTTCTGGTGTGTTGGATATGCTATGGAGATCTTACAAAGTTATTTTTTTGTTGTAGAGGTGATGGTTCTACCATTCCTGTAACAAGAAGTAGAATTTACAATTTTGTAATAAGTAATGATCTGAAATATCATCACTTCGCTGAACAATTTTCAACACCATCAAGATCAATTCCATGTGACATAATTAAATTTGGAGTATTATTTCGGCAAGGAGTGGGTCCTCAAACATGTTGTCTAACCCCAATAGAGTTCAGAAGATCTATTAAAGCTGGTACCAGTGCATCTTTTTCATTATCAACATGGATATTAAAGTCACCAACTATTAAACTTTATGCTTGAAACCTGCCCTCTGAGAAATTGTAAAAATATTGTTAAATATTGAAGCAACACCCCCCCTTTACCCTTTGGATGCGGCTCATGTTTATAACAGTAATTTTGTGGGGTGGACACAATTAAAATGCTGTAATCATCAGGTTTTAGACAGGTTTCTGTCAAATAGAGCACATCTAAATTATGATCTGTGATCATATTATTTACAAAAAATGATTTCTTAGAAAGGGATCTGATATTCAATAAGCCAAGCTTTATCATTTGTTTATCAGTAATGTGTTTGTTTTTTTATCTGTCGAACCTCAATTAAGTTTTTACTCTTAAATGTGTTTGCACATTTTGTGCAATTTCTAGTTCCGGGAACAGACACAGTCTTGATGGTGTGATATCTAGGTGTAAGGATTTCTATGTGCTGAGAATAAACTGAGCTCTGTGATGTGTGACAGCTAGCAAACAGTGGGTTTAGTCAGTTTATCTGCTTCCTTACCTGGGCTCGGGTTAGTCAAGTATAAACTTTAAGACTATAGGCCATATTTCTAGACAGAAGAGTGACACCACCACCAATAACAACCCAGGTATTCAGTTTCCTTCTTGGCTATGGCACATTTTTTGACTTATTGGATACAACGAAATACCTCTTTGAGGTGCTCAAGATGTTCTTCCCAAGATGAACTGAAGATAATGACATCATTTAATACGCTGCTGCGTATTCTTCCAGCCCACCTAGCATTTGGTCCATTAACCTTTGAAATGTCGCTGATGCCACATGTAGTCCAAACGGCATGATACAGAAATGCAACAGCCCCCAGGGGGTCTTAAATGCGGTCAGCTCTTTTGCAGTGTCACTCAAAGCGACTTGCCTGTAGCCTTTGCATAAATCAAGCATGGTCAGCCACCTAGCCCTTCTAAGATTGTCAAACAAATCATCAATTCGTGGAGTAGGGTATGAATCAAAGTTGGAGACTGAATTTAAATACCTGAAGTCCACACAAAAGCAAAGAGTTCTATCTTTTTGGAACTAAGACTACAGGGCTACACGATTCACTGCTACAAGCTTCAATAATGCCCATGGCTAGCATCTGGTTCACCTCTTCCTTCAATGCTGGTAATAACCGTTCAGGGATATGGTATCTCTTTGGTCGATTGACAGCCCCTAAATGCAATGTGAAGTTGTGATGAATCAGAGTGTATCCAGGTTTCTCTTGGCACACCCCTAGGCTACCAATCTTCTAAAGTTGTGACTGTTGAAGGGGGGAAAGATGATTGAGGTCAACCCTGGTTACTATCGGCTGTGGTAAATAATGCTCCTCGATCTCATCCTCCACCTGAAGAATCACACACCAGAAATTTGAGGCATTCTCTCGTGCCAATTCTTGAGCAAATTAACATGCAGATTAGATAAGAATAGATTACATTAAACTTTATGGTCACTGCACATGTAAGGTAAAAGGCAGAAAAATGCAGTAAGCATCTAACCAGAAGTGCAATAAGCAGTAAGTACAGAATATATATGCAATATGTACAATAATTATGCATAATATATAGTATAGATAAATATTATGGACAAATTTATAGGTTTAATATACAAAGCATATATACAGGCAGGTGTGCTATGAGCATACTTTACATTATGTAAAAGCGTATGTACACTTCAGCCAGATGCAGGAGGGTAAACAGTCTCTGGTCAGGGTGAGACAAGTCCTTGTGGATGCTGCAATCTCGACGAAGGCAGCGTTTCTACTGGATGTCCACAATTGCAGGCAGTGTTGTCCCTGTGATGCGTTGGGCAGTTTTCACCACCCTCCGCAGGGCTTTGCGGTCAGCCACTGAGCAGTTCCCATACCTTGCTGTGATACAGCTGGTCAGGATGTTTTAGAAGCATCCTGACCAGAAGTTTATTAGGATGGCTGTAGACAGCTGGTTCTTCTTCAGGGATCAGAGGAAGGAGAGGCGCTGGTGAGTCTTTTGGACCAGGCTGGAGGTGTTGGTATTCCAGGACAGGTCCTCCGAGATGGTGGTCACCAGGAACTTTACGCTCGAGATACGCTCAACAGCCATTCCGGATTTTGTGTGGATTGGGTCTTGTGTGAATCCTTTCTGCTTCCTGAAGTCCACAATGAGCTCTTTGGTCTTGTTGGTGTTAGGGAATAGGCTATTGTCAGGGCACCATTAGACTAGGTGCTGTACTTATTCCCTGTCTCATCGTTGTCACTGATGTGGCGTTGTCTGCAAACTGAATGATAAACTTGGATCCATGCACAGGCTTGCAGTCGTGGGTGTAGAGGGAGTTGTCACGAGGTTTGAGATGACAGAACCCAATTGCAGACAACTCATAAGAAAAAACTTTTATTTCCACAAAAATACATTAAAAAAATCCCTCAAGGGGGTAAACAAGATAAAAAGGAACTTGACAAAAAAAACTTCACGGAAACCACAGACAGGTAGGTGATGAACCAGCACAGGACAGAAAACACAAGGCCTTTAAATAGGGCAAACACAACAAGGGATAATGACACAGGGCAGGTGTGGGGAATGAAACAATGGCGGGAAGATAGACAGGATAACAAGGGGGCGGGGTCAAGAAATGAGACAAGAGAGCACATGGCATGTCATAACTTAATGCCATGTGACACTCACACAGAACTGCCATGATTCTGCCAAAATCAGGAAAAACATGACCAAGATAGGCAGAATCATGACAGGAGTAGAGAAATGGGCTAAGCAACGCAGCCCTGTGGTACACCGGTGTTAAGTGTTATGGCGGTGGAGTGTGTGTGGCCTGACCTAACATGCTGTTGGTCATAAAGTCCATGATCCAGTTGCAGAGGGAAGAGTTAATGTCCAGGTTTCCAAGTTTAGTGGTCAGCTTGGAGGACATAACAGTGTAAAATGCTGAACTGAAGTCAACAAAAAACATCCGTACATAATTGTTGTTATTTTGCAAGTGTGTAAGTGCAGGACTGTTCATAGTGCATCCTCTGTGCTCCTAGTTCTGCGATCAGCAAATTGGTTTGGGTCCAGTGTAGGTGAGAGGCAGTCTTTGAGGTGTGCTAGGGCAAGTCCCTCAAAGCACTTCGGGGTGATAATGGTTATGTGGCCGTCTCCTTGCTATCGTTGTTGAAACGAGCATTATTAATTTGTTTTTCTGTTGTTACATCATCAATAAGGTTGGTGATGTAATCCAGTATGGAGGAGGTAGAAATTTCAATGTCCATATGAGAGCCATCGGCAGCCTGAGAAGCAAACATACTCCAGTCCGTGTGTTGGAATCTGTCCTGAAGTAAAGACACTTTGATGGTCTTCAGTGATGAGGGGTGAATACTTAGGTGTGAGAAACAAAGAAAGGTGATCGGATGTCCGAGGTGTGGGAGGTTGGTGGCGGTGTAAGCTCCATCAATGTTTGTATAAACATGACCCAAAGTTTTGTCTCCACTGGTATGGCAGGAAACATGTTGGTGAAATTTTGGTAGCACTGTTTTCAGTTGAAGTGAATGAAATCACCCGCAACAATAAAAACAGCTTCCGGCTGAGCTGTCTTTTGATTACTAAAGGCCGCATGAAGTTCTTTCAAAGCAAGCTAGGCATTAGCCTCCGGTGGAATGTAGACTGCTGTTATTATGGTTGAAGTGAACTCCCGTGGCAGATAAAAAGGTCTACATTTAACCTTGAGAAACACTAGGTTAGTTGAGCCCCAAAAGTGACAGTGTTCGTACACCAAGGTTTGTTGACATTAATGCACAATCCACTGCCCCTTGTCTTACCGGAGTCCTCTGCTGTTCTATCTGGCGGGAGCATGTTTACAATCTTGAGGCTGCTTTTGAGCACTTCCGGCCGGGTAGAGTGTTTAGCCTCGGGTGTCCTGGCGTTCTCAGGGATGAGTCGAAGAGCGGTGATAAAACTGATACATATATAGTTTAATACACATATAGTTTACTGGTATTTCATTCACTCTCTGATGAATAATGACAATTGGAACTGTTGTATCACTAAACAGTCTCAGTTGTCGTTTGTGTGCATGTGTGTATCAAAGTCCATGTTGAATGTGCAGTCTTTCCGTGACCGTCACACTCTTGAAAGGTTTTGCATATATTTAAAATTGTATGTAAACAAGAGTAGGAGTGTTAACCAAAACCTCTCCCTGAAGCAAGACATCTCTGCATTGCCCATCAAAATCAATGATAAGAAAATGGAGAAAAAGTTTGTAAAGGCTGAAGACCTTGGAAGTCCAGAATGCTCAGTGAACTATCAACATCGAAAATGACATGAGAGACTATGTTTCTAAGGTTTTCTTTCACAACAGCTGGGGGTGAACATCTACAGTTCATTCCTTGAGTCGATCACCAGCTTTTTATTTATTCTTTATTAACAAAACAAATTACTATCAAATATATATTTTCTGTCAGATGTTGATAAATTCCAATGATGATGTTTTACCAAGAAACTCATCAGTGTGCAGAAGTGGGTCAGGATCCATACCAGTGCCTGAATTTGTGTATATCCTCAGGAGCAGATGTTCTTATTTGTAAGTCACTTTGGGTAAAAACCTGTTTTTGGAGAAAATGTAATTGTTTTCCAGGAATGTTAAGACATTTAGCTGATAACTCTGGGGCATTTATGATTTTTAATATGTTTTATGTGTGTATCTATACATCAGGTGCTTATACACTATGATTACAGGTCTAGACCCTGTTGTTCACACTAGCAGATAATTAAAGTCTTGACATATACACAAATGTGTGCAGTCAGAGTGACGTCTAATTAAACTTCAAAGCTATTCAAATAATGAACTTCACATTGCAAATGAAGCAGAAATGGAAATAAGTGTTTCCAAGTATTCAGCATCTGAAACAAATAAAGGGGAAAGAATACTTAATCAAGTAAGATGTACGGAGTGACTCTTCTATGCACATCTCAGACATTTCTCTACAGTTTGATCCTTAGTCCGGTTCTTTAAAATACATTGCTTCTTTAATCTCAATTTAATCTTATTATCAGAATATTCATCAACAATGGAAATGCAGATCCATTTCTTACTCTTATCAGGTCAGTGTGTAACATACAGATTTTATTTAAGTATCTGTAAAAATTCTTTAAACATTGTTCTCATTTGGATGATTTTAATATGTATATCAATGTATTTATCTCTGTTTGTACTCTTTAAACTCTTTAAACTCCATGCTTTCTCTCAACAGTCTGTCTGTTTGCTCAGTGCATCCAATGTGGGTATGTTCTGATCCAAGAGCAGAAGACCTGGTATGATGCTCAAGTTTACTGTAGAGAGAATTACATTGACCTGGCCACTGTTCAGAGTAATGAAGACCGGACTGAACTAGAAGCAGTCGAACCTGCACTGACTTCAGCAGCCTGGATTGGACTCCACAATGACATCAACAGCTGGCGATGGTCTTATAAAGATGAGAACATGACATTAAAGATGTGGCGCACCAATGAACCAAACAACTATAACACAAAGGAAGAATGTGTTGGTATTTCTAAAGGATTATGGAATGATGTTCCATGTCATTCCCTAAAGCCTTATTTTTGCTTCAATGGTAAGAAATAATACCAACACATCTATTCATTTTTTCAGTAAAACAAGAAAAAAAAACACTTTAAGTGTTTGAATATCTTCTTTAAAATTTGATTTAAGGTCACTTTTGTCCTCTTCGAAACTTTATGAAAGTGGTGGTGGATATTTAGTTTAGTTTGTTCCTCAGTTCACTTTGTCAACAACATGAGCAAACGTCACAAAGCACACAACACTTACATGAACTAAAAATTTAAGAGAGAACTGTGTTAAAGACAATCAGCTAAACATTTTAATTAGGTATTTAACTGAACCAAATATATTTTTCAGAGAGCGAAACAGGAACGAACAGGTTTATCTTCATCAACACCTTGAAGTCCTGGCATGAGGCTCAGAGCTACTGCAGACAGCATCACACAGACCTGGCCACCATCCGGAGTCAGAATGAAATTGACCAACTGATGCAAATGAACATGGATTCGACGTGGATTGGTTTGTTCAGGGACTCTTGGATGTGGTCAGATAAAACAAATCTCTCCACTCCTATTGCCTGGAGGACTGGACAACCCGACATTACTGGGTCAAATAGTCCTTGCGGTGTTGTAGGTCCTGATGGTTCGATAGATGATCTGCTCTGCTCAGACTTCCTGCCCTTCATCTGCATTAACTGTAAGTTTCATTTATAACCTCTTGACACGAGCGGTCAAACCTATGGATTATAATGTAATGCCACAGTTATTCTTCTGCACATCACAATCTTTACTTCTTGTGTACAAACAATTCTATTTCAGTTGTGTAAGTGTGATGTTTTTGTAGTTTCAAAGAAACAGATTTTGAGAATGGAGGTGAAGTCTGATCAGAATCTTGATGACCCTGAAATGATGGAGAACATCTTACAGGAGGTAATGTTTATATGCGTGTATGTGTGCATGATAATTAGTTGCAAGATCTATACAAACTTAACAAATTACAATTATCAGATGCAACTTTTTTAAACTGTTGTTTAAGATCACAACCTGTGTATCTTTCACATTGCTGTAAATTGACTTGATATCATTGCTGAGGTTTGTTAAGCAGACAATTGACTCATATATGAGCGAAATACATGCAGAAACGCTCATTATGTTACAACGTTATCTATACTTAACTTACATGAAATGTTTGGAACGTTGTCGATCCAAGCATGGCGGTGTGTGCAGGCAATAAATGATATGTTTGCTCTTCAGATAAAGCAGAAGCTGAAGGATCGTGGGATAGAGAAGAACACAAGACTGACATGGAGAGTACAGCCCGAGGGAAATCTTTTTTCACAAAAACATGTCTGAGGTCATAGAGATGGTTTCAAAGTAACAAATATCCATGGCTGTTCCGATCTAATCAAAGTTAAAGCATGGGCATTATGATTAGATTATAGATTGTTAAACTTATCAGAATAAACAGAATTCTTACGATTCACCTTTGGGGTTAGTTGCACAAGATTGCACCAAAGAAATTTTAAAATAATAATGTACAAACGATTTTCGGTCGTTTCGCTGATATCACATTTACATTCATTTATTTGTAAAAAGTTTTTATCCTTAGCGACTCACAGAAAGGAAAGCATCAAACATTTCGGCATTCGCTGAACTGTATCAATAGTTAACAAGGCCATGTAACTATAGCTAAATCAAGATAAAAATCAGGATAAAAACACAACATGATATTTGTCATTGGTTAGTCAAGTAACTATTGGCGTATTAGCTGTTTTTTGAACGTACACATAACCAGTAGATGGCACATATGCAACATGATATAAGAACATAAGAAGAAACAAAACAATTCAGGCAAAAGTAAAAAAAAACGAAAACTTAGAGATATTTTGGGGGTAGTTTCTATTTCATATTTAGTCTAAAAGAACCTATTAATTTCTGTCTTATCTTTTCATTATTAAGCTTAATTTAGTTTTAATCAAGTTTGGTATTATGACCTTGGCAACAATTCCACATTTGTGTGTTAAATGTGATGATTGTGATGAAGAATAAACAGTGAAACATGCTGCTCCTGGGTTGTGTTCACTACTTTGTGTGTGTTTGTTACTGTCGGTGTGTGTTCACAGTTGTGTACACAAGGTGTACGGGTTAATACAGAGCAGGAATTCAGAGTATGGGTCATCATACTTGGCTGCATTTCACGTTCACTGTCTTGATACTGAATATGACGCAGTAACTGAAAGCAGAGTTGCCAATAACAGTCGACCAGACCATTTGACCAATCAGTTAAAGTTGTCTGTATTTAAATCAATGAAGACATCTGCTCATTCCTGTTTGTTCCCACTATCTTCCTCAATACCTCAATCACTAAAGGATTTCTTCAATGGGTTGTGTAACTTTCACGCATTTAAATTTAGCCAAGTAAGTGTTGATCCAACCCCAAACTAACGGAATAGGCCTACTTTTAACTTTCTAGCTAATGGGATTTTCTTCATATTTTTTTGTTTCTTATCATAGTGACTTAAGTATCTTCAGATGGAACTAATATAAAATGAAAGTCACCCTGTTAGTCCAACCTTGTAAATATATCTTGGAGATCTCACCCTGCGGCGATTAGCGGCACGACGCGCACGTTCCCTAGTCTGACATAAGGCAGATCTCACTCTCCTCCAGGTACGCTTACATCTCTGAATAAAAGCCTGGACGGACGGAACCGAGGCCTGAGACTCCTGGGCGGAGAACACAGGTGGTTGGAAACCAAGACAACCTTGAAACGGAGATAAGCCAGTGGCGGACAATGGGAGAGAATTATGAGCATATTCAGCCCATGGTAACTGCTCGCACCAAGACGCGGGATTCTGAGAGGTAAGACTACGCAGCATGCGACCAAGAATCTGATTGGTCCTCTCGGCTTGCCCATTGGTCTGTGGATGGAATCCTGACGACAGACTGGGAGAAGCCCCTATCTGGCGACAGAATTCCCTCCAGAACAGAGAGGTGAATTGAGAGGTGAAGACATCTGACAGACACAATGTCCGAAGGAAGACCATGGATCTTGAACACATGGTCCACCATAATCTGTGCGGTCCCCTGAGCTGACGGTAATTTAGGGAGCGGAATAAATTGCGCAGCCTTAGAAAAACGGTCCACGACGGTGAGAATGACCGTCTTGCCTGACGAGGGGGGAAGCCCGGTAACAAAATCCAACGCAATATGCAACCAAGGACGCGAAGGAACGGGAAGAGGTCTGAGAAGACCCGCCGGAGGATTATTACTAGACTTAGTCTAGGTCGCAGATAGAACAAGAAGCCACAAAACGACAAATATCGCTCACGAGTAGGCCACCAAAATCTCTGACGGATGGCCGCTAGTGTACCTTTTACTCCGGGATGCGCAACCAATTAAGAAGAGTGTCCCCAGCGAAGAACCGTCGAACGAGCAGCTTCGGGTACAAACAAGGTTCCTTCAGGAGCGCGGGGTCTTCTTGCAGTGTGAGAAAGAGCACGCATGGCCGCTTGTTCCACTCCCCAGACGGCTGCCCCGACCACACGGTGCCGATTTAAAATCTTCTCATCGGTCAAGGCACCCTCTGAGGAGTCAAACTGCCGAGAAAGGGCATCAGGCTTGAGGTTCTTGGAACCGGGTCTAAATGAAATAGAGAAATCAAAGCGATCAAAAAATAATGCCCATCGGGCCTGGCGAGCGTTAAGACGTTTAGCAGAGCGAATATATTCCAGGTTACGGTGATCCGTCCACACAATGAATGGTACACTGGCTCCTTCAAGCCACTCACCTAGTGCCAGACGGATAGCCAAGAGCTCTCGATTACCCACGTCATAGTTGCGCTCCGCGGACGAAAGACGGTGGGAGTAAAATGCACAAGGATGAACCTTGTCATCCTGGGAAGAGCGCTGTGACAAGACAGCTCCTATCCCAATTTCGGAGGCATCGACCTCAACAATAAACTGACGTTCTGGATCGGGAGTGATCAGGATGGGGGCAGAGTTGAAAAGCCTCTTAAGCCGGTCAAACGCATCCTGAGCAGTCTCAGACCAAGCAAACTTGGACTTGGACGAAGTGAGGGCGGTAAGAGGGGCGGCAACCTGGCTAAAGTTCCGAATAAAACGCCTGTAAAAATTTGCAAACCCCAGAAATCGCTGGAGCGCGACTCGAGAATCGGGAACAGCCCAATCAAGAACTGCTCGGACCTTGTCAGGGTCCATACTAATCCCCTCCGCTGAAACGACCGAACCGAGAAAAGTTACTGATTGGGCATTAAAAACGCACTTCTCAGCTTTGACGAATAGGCGATTCTCTAATAGGCGTTGCAGGACACGGCGAACGTGTTGAACGTGTATCTGGAGAGAGGGAGAGAAAATTAGGATGTCATCCAAGTAAACGAAGACAAAAACGCTTAGCATGTCTCTTAAGACATCGTTTTCTAACGCATGAAATACAGCGGCAGCGTTAACCAGACCAAAAGGCAGAACCCGGTATTCAAAGTGACCAACAGGGGTGTTGAACGCAGTCTTCCACTCGTCTCCCTCTTTAATACGCACTAAATGGTAGGCGTTGCGCAAGTCTAACTTTGTAAAAACCTTTGCGCCCTGTAAGATCTCAAAAGCCGACGACATAAGAGGCAACCGATAACGGTTCTTGACTGTTATGTCGTTCAGCCCTCGATAATCGACACAAGGACGCAAAGAACCATCTTTCTTCTTTACAAAGAAAAACCCGGCACCGGCGGGAGACGAAGAAGGAGTAATGATCCCTGTGTGAAGAGACTCTGTGAGATATCTTTCCATCAGCCTACCGCGAGGGGGCGTGGTGCCAGGAAGGAGCTCGATAGAGCAATCATACGGACGGTGAGGCGGTAAGGATACAGCCCGGGAACGACTGAAGACCGCCCGCAGATCATGGTACTCCTCCGGAACACCAGACAAATCATCAGACTCGTCCTGGAAAAGAGGAAAAGAAGACACAGGAGAAACAGCAGAAACAAGACAATTTACATGACAAGCTAAATTCCATGACTGAATAGACCCCTTAACCCAATCAATGTGAGGATTATGTTGGATAAGCCAGGGATGTCATAAAACTATTGGGGTAAAGGGAGACTGAAAAACATGAAAAGAAATGGTCTCATGATGATTGCCGGAAACAGTGAGACTAACCGGACTGGTGACACGACGAACAGAAGAAAGCTCTCTGCCATCCAGAGCAAAGACGGTGGTGACATCCGCCAAATCAACTAAGGGAATCTTGTTCTCACGAGCCCAACTCTAATCGATAAAGTTTCCCTCCGCACCTGAGTCGACGAGGGCGAGACCGGTAACAGAAAGACCAGCCCAACGGAGAACAACGGATATAGTGGTTCGAGACCTAGGTGATGAGGAGATAACAGAAGCGCTCACCAGTACTCCTCCGTCTACTGGCGAGCTTTGGCTTTTAAAATGCAGGATCAAGCGAAGTGACCCGCTGTACCACAGTAAAGACAGAGACGATTAATAATTCGCCGCTGTCGTTCCTCCGGGGAGATGCCTACGCCCCCCAGCTGCATGGGTACAGTATCAGGTTGGTTCTGAACAGAAGCCGTGACAGAAGGAAAGTTATCACCTGACGTGAAAAGTGGAGAACGAACTCGGCGCCTCTGCTCGAAACACTTGTCAAGGGGATAGCCATGTCGATGAGCTGATCGAGCTGAGTTGGCGACCCCCGCGCATAGATCTCCTCCTTAAGGTCTACATTCAACCCTTCAAGAAAGCGAGCAGTTAGTGCAGGATCATTCCACTCACTTGTAGTAGCCAGAATCCGGAACTCCATCGCGAAATCTGCCACAGATCTCCTGCCTTGACGTAGCACAGCAAGTAGACGTGATGCCTCGCTGCCAAAGACGGATCTATCAAAGACCTTGATTATCTCATCCTTGAAAAGAGTGTACTTGCTGCAGCATACAGATTGCGTCTGCCAAACTGATGTTCCCCACTCGCGTGCTCGTCCCGTGAGGAGAGAGAGAACATATGCAATCCAAGCCCGATCCTCTGCATATGTCTGGGGCTGAAGGGAAAAGACAACTTCACATTGGATGAGAAAAGTTCTGCATTCCGTAGGCTCACCCGCATAACAGGAGGGATTGTTGACTCGTGGCTCAGATGGCAGCTGACGGTTGTGAGACATGGTAGATTTCTGATCTAGGTGAAGTAAACTGGCAGATAGATCAGCAACCTGAGCTGAAAGGCTCTTAACAGCCTGATGAGCCGCGGCCAACTCCTGTTCATGTTTTCCAAGCATAGCTCCCTGGATCTCGATAGCCGTCTGGACAAGCCTCACCTCTGCTGGATCCATGTTGGTTGGATTATTCTGTCACGCCGATAAATGAGGGATCCAAAAGTAGAGATGAAAGGAATAACATTCTTTAATGAAAATAATATGTAACAAAGGCAGTCCGTCTTTAAAGCACACAGAACTGATAAACGTAACAAGAAAACAAGTAAAGACTCTTCTCTTGATGAGTATCAGAACAGGACTCCCTTGTAGCAGACTTGAGGCTCAGGCAGATAACTCAGGCAGGGTGAGAGAACCACAGTGGTTCACATAGAGCAGCAGAACACAGCAGAAACCTTGTGACTAGACCGTTTCAATGCAGACAAGACAAGAATAGGCGAGTACCTCTCAATGCAGACAGGATGTAGCTGCAGACAAAACGCATGACATGTAACAATAATCCAACAAAGAATCTACCAGAGCAAACACTATATAAAGGGTGAACACTTAGGGCAAAGTAGAAACAGGAGTCAAAGCAAATCAGCATGAGCGCTGATTGCAATGACAAACAGGTGAGGACAGAGAAAAAGTAATCTAGTATTGAACTAATCAGGTGTGTGTGTGTGTGTGTGTGTGTGTGTGTGTGTGTGTGTGTGTGTGTGTGTGTGTGTGTGTGTGTGTGTGTGTGTGTGTGTGTGTGTGTGTGTGTGTGTGTGTGTGTGTGTGTGTGTGTGTGTGTGTGTGTGTGTGTGTGTGTGTGTGTGTGTGTGTGTGTGTGTGTAAGAGAGTGTGCGAGAGAGAAAACTGAAGGAAAAACTAGACTCATGACAAACCTGTGTGGTATTTTATAACAAAGACATAAAACAGCTGTTCAAACCTTGTTGTATGTGGTGGCACGTTTTGGAAATCCCCCAAAATCTTTCAGGGCTCTTGTATCACATGCTGCAGTGGCTGATTTGGAAAGTGAAACTTCATGTTGCTTTTTCCACAGTCGGTAGAAGTACACACAGAAGAAAGAGAGAAAAGAACATTGACATCGCTTGACTTACTCTTGACACAACAGTATTAAGAGCTGGCTTAAATACCAGAATCTCAGCCATTCACAGACTATACAATAACTGATGAGCTTTAAGGTAAGTGATGTTTCTTCAAGTCCTTTATAACACACAGCTCTTATTAATGTTTTCTTCTGGCTCAGTGGTTAGAGCAGTGCACTAGCAACAATCATGGGTTCATCCCAGATATTGAACAAACAATTTAAAGTTTAATGCAGTGTCAGTCACATCTGTCAAATGTGTAAATGTTTGTGGTATGGTTTGTAATTTGATGTTATTGACTAAGTTGTTCTACACTATAATTATTTATGTATTGGGCTGTATATGCATAAAAACATGAACTTGGTTAATGTTTTTCTTCAAACAGTGGAGTATTTGTACATGTGTAGAAATGTGTACGTTGTGTGGCTTCTGTTTCTGTCCACACAAGTACCTTGGGTAAGAAATTCAATATCTGCTTATCTCTAGAATGTCTGTATCTCCATCTCCAGTGATCATGGACAAGCCGGTTTGTCTTATTGACTCCACATCGGACGGGAAGCTGTGTGTTCAGGACTCGGCGCTGCAGATACTTCAGAAGATCGAGCAGCCGGTGGTGGTGGTGGCTGTGGTCGGTCTCTACCGCACCGGGAAGTCTTACCTGATGAACCGGCTCGCTGGGAAACACAAAGGTTCAAACTTCACATGCGGAGATGATAGCGTATAGAAAGTAAAGGGACATCATGCAATGCCATGAATAAAAACGATTGTGTTTTTGGTGCTTGTGTGTGTGGCGTACGCATGTGTGTGTGTTTTTGTACTTTTCAGGGTTTGCGTTGGGCAGCACAATTGAATCCAAGACGAAGGGCATCTGGATGTGGTGTGTGCCCCACCCAACTAAACAAGAAACCACTCTGGTGCTGCTGGACACTGAGGGACTTGGAGACGTGGACAAGGTGACTAGATTCATATATGGGTCATTCCATGCAAAGTTCGACCTTTTCAAAAACAGATTGCTAAAGGTTTTCTGCACACTGATAACTCATGGGTCAATTATTGGAGGTTGAAATGGATAAGCAACTTGACATGTTTGAGTCAACCAACACTCATTAGTGACCCTACATTGGTAGAGTCATTTAACCAAGCATAATAATTATATTGAGATACGTAAAACCAAATCATTTTCAGATCAACCCTGTTTCAGCAATTGTTTCTCTGAAATGATTTTGTTCTTAAGTCTTATCAATGTATCATATCTGTTTCAGGGAGACTCAAAGCATGACACAAAGATTTTCTCTCTGGCGGTTCTTCTGAGTAGCACTATAGTCCTGAACAGCCGAGGAACTATCGACAACAAGGCCATAGAGGAACTGCAGTATCCTTCTGATCAAAATTAGTCAGTTTTCATGAATGTTTTTTTGTTGTATTGAAATATTCCAGAAATATTTTTAACATTTTCGAATTTTGCTTTAGACAACTGAGTCGGGCAAATTACCAACACAACCTTCTAGCGGATCAACAGTAATGTGTAAAGGATCGACATTATAGGGTAGAGATTCAATGAAATTGAAAGTTGGGGCTAAGAGAATCTTTTTCGTCATTTGAACCCACCTTTAAATATCAATATGATTCAATCCTACAGAAGGCTATTAAGCAAATTGGTCAACTGATTTCAACAGAGATTTTGGTTTTAATTATGATGCCTGATGCATTTCCTTACCTCACACTGACCAGATATGTTACTGAGCTAACAGAGTATATCAAGATCAAATCACCTGATGAAGTTGTGGATGATTCAGAGTTCGTAAAGTTCTTCCCCAGTTTCATCTGGGCCGTGAGGGATTTCACCCTCCAGCGAAAAATCAATGGCGAAGATGCAACAGATGATGAATATCTAGAGTTTGCTCTTAAACTTAAAATAGGTAAAATTTGAAGCCTGTCCTCCTAATAAACCAAACCATTATTTTTGTTTGCAAGAGGCAATTACAACCAGCATTTACATGTTACAGATAAGTGACCTCTAGCTTTCATAAAAAACAGAGGCCTGATGTTACGTTTGACATCATTTAATGGCGTTAGACTATCTCTACTAACTAAAATATTTACTGATGGGTTGTGAACTCTATACACAGCTCTTTACTCACTGTTCTCAACTTTTACATTCATGTGGACTAGGGTGGAAGTTTCTTTGAGGAAAAGTTTTTATTTTTTCTGTTTGTATTTCACTGTGTCTTAAAGGTAGCTCACCCCAAGTGATGAATTATAACCTTCCAAGAGAGTGCATTCGCAAATATTTCCCTTCACGGAAATGTTTTACCTTCCCATTCCCAACGAACCCAGACCATCTCTCTGATCTGGAGACACTCGACCCAGCTGAGATTTCAAAGAAATTCTCTGAAGTCTCCGACCGTTTCAGTCAGTTTATTTTCGATCACAGCCTGCTGAAACATCTCAAGGATGGACACAAGGTCAGTGGAAGAGGTAAAATCATATTCATTCAATCTTAAATCTCTTTATATATTAATAGAGTCTTAATATTTTAAAGAAAATGAAGATGCATTTTTAGTTTTCCTTTTCTTAATTCCCTGTGTTCCCTTAAGTTCTAGGTCATCTTGTGAAAACATATGCGGACACCATCTCAAGTGGGGCTGTGCCATGCCTGGAGAACGCTGTCATCGCCTTGTCAACAATTGAGAATGAGGCCGCATTACAGGACGGGCTTGAGGTGTACAAGAGTGGAATGGAGAAGCTCAAGAACTCGTTTCCCCTTGAACTGAATGAAATGACTTCAGAACACCAGTGTCTCAGTCTCATGGCAACACAAACCTTTATGAAACACTCCTTCAGGGACAATGACGGAAAGTACTTGATGTCACTGGAGGTAAGTGGGAGTTGCCCTGTCCTCTTCTTGTTAGACTCAACAGAAAAGACAACTCACGAATCTGTTCAAAGAGTGAGGTTTTCATTGTCCTATAAAGCAATTCTGTTTAACCATTTGCCTTGCTCTACATGTTTATTACTAAATATCTAGAGCACATCTCTGTGCCAAAAACAAGAGATTTAGCTAAGTCATCAATGACTGTACACAAAAACTGTACAAAGTTTTCTCCACATTCCTGATTCTACATAAAAGGTCTTTGGGTTTAGTAACAATATTGACCGAAAAATCTAAATCCCTTATGTACGGTTTCAGGTTGAGGTAGCCCAGGGAACAGGCCGCATGACTTTACCTTAACATTGAAATAATGAGAAGCCATCAATATTTAAAGACAAATCAATGGTGTTGCGGTCTCATATTTTTCTGATGGTTAGGCTTTCAACAAAGAGGTTGTGTCACATCCACAATGCTGGAATACTGTCCAAGTCTCTACAGTTTAAAAACTTTAATATTGTGATGTCAAATAGTGTTGTTACTTGCTGTTAGCTGCTCCCAACACTAAAACTCTAGAAGACCTTTTCTGAAAAAATAAAGCATTATTCTGAAGATTTTATCCATGCTGTAAACACCTAAAGCAATAAAATGGCCATGATGTAAACTGAGGGCTATAGTCCAGAGGGCTTGAAGATTTGAGTTCATTTTTGTCGAAGTCACAGAAAGGTGCTGAAGGTCAGATCTATACTGCTAAACAATGATGAAAACATGCAATGCCCAAATAATGAGATATCTTTTCCATTCGTTTGTGTGTTGTCATAGGATGCCGTCAGAGATGAGTTTGATAGATATCTCTCAGACAACGAGAAGGCTTCTGAAGCAAAATGTGAATGTCTTGTGGCTATTCTTTCTGAGTCAATGAATGAAAGAATTACTCAAGGATTCTACGCCAGAGCAGGAGGTTACGAGCACTTCCGTCGGGACATGGAGGACATTGTGAAAAACTACAATTCCCTGGCCTGTAGAGAAGTCAAAGTCAGATATGACACATAATAAAACAATAACCCACAATAAGACATTGCTGCGAATGCCACTAAGTATGTGGTTATATTATTGAACATCACTTTTCTTGTTTGTTCACAGATGGCTGAGGTTTTGGAGAATTTTTTACAGCAAAAGGCCACACTTACCACGGCCATTCTTCAGGCTGATGATAAACTAACTGAAAATGAAAGAAGGATAAATGGTAAAGACTTTAACACAGTAATTACAGAATGAAATAGACATATTTTCAAAGTAAAACAGCAAGCTATGCATACGGTTGAACGAGAATAGACATTGTGAGGGACGTAATGTTAAGCTGCATTCAAGATGGCTGGGTTCTTGCCAGTTTTGTCTTTGCTCAACGTGTCAACTCTCTCTTTTCTAGAGGAGACCGAGAGGGCCGTTCTTTTAGAGCAAGAAATGAAGGCTCAAGAACAGAAGCAGCGTCAACTGGAGGAGAAGATGGAGATACAACAACAGAATAATGAAGAAATGGTGAGACAGGTTATACAGAAGATGGAAGAGGAGATGGTCCTCAAACAACAGGAGACCAAGCTTGCGATGGAGAGTAAGCTGAGGGAGCAGGCGATCCTGGTGGAGAAGGGCTTTCAGGAGAAAGCTGGTACGATGGCTCGGGAGATAGATGAGCTGAAGAGAAAGAATGCCGAAGTAGAGGCGAACACGTCAAAGAGATATGCACAGATGATAGCGGATCAAGAGCAAAGGAACACACGGAACATGGAGGTCCTGAGGCAGCAGCACCAGCAGCAGATGCAAGCCATTTATAACAGACCTACACCTAGATCTAGTTCTGGATGTTGCGTTCAGTAAAGTCTGTCTAAACGTTTCTAGATTCATATTCATATATATCATTGGTAGAATCTAGTTGTATTTCACGAGACGTTTTGGCTGATTTTAAAATGTAATCGGTATAATAGTATATTTAAATATGAGTTTTTTATGAATTCCAAATGTATTAGATTTAGGAAAGTAACATAGGGCATTTTGCCTCTCTGCATTCAATCAGCTCTCCAGAATAAAAGAAAAGTGATTCATCTAAAATAAATAAAATATATATTTATTCGTAATGTATAACAATATGAGTACCAGTTTGGATAAGCGTTTTAAACCATTACAAAAGGCCCTGTCATCCAAAAAGCATCCCTCAATAAACAATGCATTACATTTCACACTACAACTTGCAAAGTTATGCAAAAATATGCAAAGGCTTAGTTTTAACTGAAGAGTAAAATGCTGTTTTGTCTCTTCTACATGGCATTATATTGAGAATGTAAGTCGGAACGTGAATGTTCAGTGCAATTTCTGCAAAAATTGGGTAAGACCGACCAAAGTTCAGAGAAAACATGATGTTTACACCAAGGGCTATATTATCACCCTACACTTCTTTGGGTTTTTGTGTGGTTGTATGCCTTAATATAATAATGTTATAAAGTGACATTTTAACATAAAATGATATATGGAATATGAAATTATAACAGTAATCACATTTCTGTCATCATTCAATAAACAACTTAAAACCAATTGTGTTTAAGACGTTGTCTGTGAGAATCTGTGTCGTTATTTCAATGTCTTGTATTTAAATCTAATTTGCAAAGTGCTTATAATAATTGAAGTATCTTTTTCATGTTGGGTTTCCCCTGTGGGGAATTTCAGTTTCCCTTTGTTTGAGTCATCTGTTTGAGTTTCTATTTTTAAGCAAGCTTTGAAATGTCCAGAAAATAACACGGGGAGAGGTCAGATCAACAGGGCTAAGATGTTCACTTTTAACAGAATGTTACGGTTATCATTTGTCCTATTTGATTACCAAAACATGGGTTCAATGTAAAGATCCTCCTACAATAACCTCAAAGAACCTTACAAAAAAAAACAAAGTTAAAAGAAACTTTACTGGGTTTACATTGTTATTTTTCTTCATAAAGAGTGAAACAGAAACAGAAAGTATAAAGAAATAAAAAAAAATCACTTCTGTGAAATGTTTAAATTTCTAGGACAGCATATGAAAATCAGAAAGTGAAACCCACTATGTGAGCTTCATGAATCACATGTTGCAGATGCCAATTCTGAAAGTGAAACCAAACTTAACTCTTCACATCTCTGTTCCCCTTCAGAAAGAGATGCACTGCCTAAGTTACTCCAGATCAGCATTAGTGGGCTGGACATGAAAGACAATCTAAGACACACTGATAGCAATTCAGTTTAAAAGCAAATCTCACAGGCACGACCCAGAGCAGCTGAAGTCAAATAAAGGTAAGTTACATTTCTTCAGTCTAGTGATAGAGCATTTTACATTTACATTTAGTCATTTAGCAGACGCTTTTATCCAAAGCGACTTACAATAGTCGAGGAGACAATGAAGCGGTAAATAGCCGATACAACAATGGGTGAACAAGTGCTACAACAATGTTACCGAGTTACACAGAGAGAGAAGTTACAAAAAGTATATTATATATTATTAAAAGTATATAGTGTATTTTCTATCATCATGAGCAGATTAGATTGCCAGATGTCCCAGCAGGATTTGAAGCTTGAAGATTTTTAATGTTGTCATTACTATTTAATGCTATTTACCCATCGGTGTTACTAGTTTCATTAACACAGACGCCAGCTTATCCAGAAGAGAAGATGCAAAATAAATACCCAAGAGGTTTCTTAATCTTAAATGATGTTGCCATGGGTTTTTCCAAAGCTGGTGGAATAACTACACTGTGCCCAAACAGACGTGCAGAAATATTCATCAAGTAGATACAATCCCTTTTTATATTTTATTTCGTAGCTCAGTGATCATGGACGAGCCGGTTTGTCTTATTGACTCCACATCGGACGGGAAGCTGTGTGTTCAGGACTCGGCGCTGCAGATACTTCAGAAGATCGAGCAGCCGGTGGTGGTGGTGGCTGTGGTCGGTCTCTACCGCACCGGGAAGTCTTACCTGATGAACCGGCTCGCTGGGAAACAAACAGGTTCAAACTTCACATGCGGAGATGATAGCGTATAGAAAGTAATGGGACATCATGCAATGCCATGAATGAAAACGATTGTGTTTTTGGTGCTTGTGTGTGTGGCGTACGCATGTGTGTGTGTTTTTGTGCTTTTCAGGGTTTGCGTTGGGCAGCACAATTGAATCCAAGACGAAGGGCATCTGGATGTGGTGTGTGCCCCACCCAACTAAACAAGAAACCACTCTGGTGCTGCTGGACACTGAGGGACTTGGAGACGTGGACAAGGTGACGTATCAGCGAAACTCACGAGTAGCTCAAGTTGTGGCTTTGGAGAACTTCATTATCTTTGACTCAGATTCGAGGCCCTTTCAACTAAAAATGAAACTATTTTATGCACTTTGCAGCTTTCACTTTTACTCTGTAAATGTGTTCCTTTTTGTTTCAGTTCGTAACCCAATGTTTGTCCCTATACAGGGAGACTCAAAGCATGATACCAACATCTTCTGTCTGGCCGTGTTACTGGCCAGCACACTGGTTTACAACAGTCGAGGGACAATCGACAACAGGGCTATTGAGGAGCTGCAGTATCCTTTTGACAATCTACATACATCTTGATCATTTATACATGTTTTCAACTTAACATAGATATAATAAATCAGTTTGCCATAACAGATGTCACTTTTGTAATTTATGCACATTTTAACTGTGAATATGTAAGGGTACAATTTATTATTGGAGGAAAGAAAAACTGAATTTGACTTTCATTTTATATATATTATTATTATATTATATATGTTATTTCCAATGATCAAAAAATGCCAAGTATTAATATGATACGTATATGTATATTATAACATAAATGCATTATGAAGTTAACTTTTTAAAGGCACTAGTTCCCTTGTGCATTTACATAAACAAAATTATTTCCAACAATTTTTACATTTAGCGGAAATGGCATTTCTAATTAATTCTTTTCTCAGATTGAATATTGAGGCAAGATGTAAAATATATTACTTTCTTTATTTCAGGACATGAATTATACTTTCAATACACAGCTCACATGTATATGTACATTTATATATGCAATAAAGTTGTATATAGTTGGCTTACCAACACCTTACCGTGACAGAAAACCCTAAAATCACAACAGGAAAGGCTGGTTGGCAAAGTGTGTGAGTTTCATGAGTTGGCAAAGCAACGATACATGCCTAACCCCGGCCCTTAGCCTTAAATCAATATCACAAAATGTACTAAGACTTTCTGCAGACGTAAAGGTTAAACTACGATTATACATATAATTCTCCAGTCTATTGTAACTGCTGGAGGCTTTGTGATACTGTTATTTGTATTGTACTTTATGGAAAAAGGTATTTTGTGTTCGATGATTTAGAAGTCTTTTGCCTGCTGCTTAGTTTTTATGCCTGAACAAACTGTCAGATACGTTACTGAACTAACAGAGTGCATTAAGGTCAAATCAACAAAAGAAGATGTCGATGATTCCAGCGAGTTTGTCAAGTTTTTTCCTAAGTTTATTTGGGCTGTGAGAGACTTTACTCTTGAGCTGAAGATCGATGGCAAAGATGCAACAGAGAACGAGTACCTAGAGTTTGCTCTGAAGCTCAGACATGGTATTTTGTAAAGATACAAAAGCACCTAAAACTTTGATCACAATGCAGATATATAGTTTCAGTAGTTTTATAAATCTTCTATATAGGTAATACGTATTGAGGTAATACTTGCTGCTTCAGTAATATGTGAATTGTAAGGATCAACGGGATATAAATATGTGTTCTTCTTTTGTAGGCACTGCAAGAAAAGTGATGGAATACAACCTGCCCCGAGAGTGCATCCAAAAATTCTTCCCTTCCAGGACCTGCTTCACTTTCCCGTTTCCGACTGCCCCAGAGAATGTGTCTCGTTTGGAAAGCTTGGCTCCCGGTGACCTTGACCCTAAATTCTTGGAGGTCACAGATAGTTTCTGTAAGTTTGTCCTCCAGGACAGCCAAACAAAGACATTGAAAGACGGATACACAGTCACTGGCAGGGGTAAGGAAAAACAACATGAAACAAACATAGCAACATATATTCTATTGTTAAGTCAAGATACTCTTTCTTTATCATTTCTCTTTTCCTTTTTTATCAAAGTTTTTGGTAATCTGGCAAAAACATATGTGGACACCATCTCTAGTGGAGCTGTGCCATGTCTGGAGAATGCTGTGATTGCTATGGCAACGATTGAGAATGAAGCTTCAGTTAAGGAAGGGCTTGAGGTGTACAAGAGTGGGATGGAGAAACTGAAGCTGTCTTTTCCTCTGGAACTAAGGGATGTGTCTTCAGAACATCAGCGTCTCAGCAGTGAGGCAACACAAACCTTCATGAAACGTTCATTCAGAGACACCGATGGGAAATACCTAAAAATTCTAGAGGTCGGTTAAATATCTATACAGTACAACGACATAAGTTTGTAGATTAAATTACATTTGATCAGAAATGCGACTTGCATGTTTAAAGACTAATGTTACGTTTATAGGAACAGATCAACAATCTATTTGAGGGTTACCTGGGCCTAAATGAGCAAGCTTCGAAGAAAAAATGTGAGGATCTTCTGACTTCCCTCTGTGCACAACTGACGTCTAACCTAAAGCAAGGGTTCTATGCCAAACCTGGTGGCTATGAGCTTTTCTGCAAGGATCTGGAGGACGTTGTGGAGAAGTACAAGAGCCAGGCCAATAACGAAGTCAAGGTTCGTCCCATATTTTTTTCACCAGTAATTTATATTAAGTATCTATACACTTCACACATTACAGAAGTGTTTGCGCACCAACAGGCAGAAGCGGTCCTGGAGGACTTTCTGAAGCAGAAGTCTGTGGATTCGAAAGCCATTTTGCAGGCTGATAAAAAGCTGACTGAGAAGGAAAAAATAATCAAGGGTGAGTCTTCAGCTTTTAAATCCAAACGTATACATTCATACCAGGTTCCCTGTGATGCTATATGATGAATGACCTGAAGACATGGACTGTTACATGTTACTGCTGAAACTTAAAGCTGTTCAACACTTAATTCGTGTCTGCTTTCTTTCTATTTGTCAATAAATGAACAGAGGAACAAGAGAAAGCGGTCCTCCTGAACCAGGAAATCAAAGCCAAAGAGGAGAAGCAGAGACAGCTTGAAGAGAAAATGGAAACAGAGAGGCAGGGTAATGAAGAGAGGATGAGACGGATGAAGGAGAAGATGGACGAGGAGATGAAGCTTCAGAAGGAGGAGGCTCAACGTGCCTTGGAGAGTAAACTGAAGGAGCAAGCTGCTCTGCTGGAAAAGGGCTTCAATGAGAAGGCCGACAGAATGACACAGGAGATTGAAGAGTTCAAGAAACAGAACACCGAAGCTGAGATGACCAGAGCTAAGGCGTTTGCGGAGATGTTAGAGAGTTCCAACAAGAGACATGAGGAGTCAATGGCTATGCTGATGCAGCAACATCAAGAACAGATGCAAGCCTTACAATCCATGAGTGCACGCTCCTCAGACTCTTGTTGCATCTTGTAAAACTGCAGAGTTCTATGATTCACTTCTATGAGTTTAAAACGTATCTGGGACACAATGAAATTACGGTATATGTATAGGTAAACGGTTAAGTTTAATTTCACATGTGTATTTTTGTGATTGATGTACATTACCTACACGGTCTATAAAATAGACATGTTTGATCATTTGTTTTAAGCAGGGATCTCATGTTAGTTAGTCCTTTAAATATTTCTCTGGCAAAGCTGGGCGTATGAGCATCAAATAAACAATCAATATTTACATCAAAATGTGTGTGTCTGTGCGTGTGTGTAATAAGCAGTTATATTAACTTTATGAAATCGTTATAAAAAATATTTGATTCAAAATCAGAACAGAATCAGAATCGGAATCAGAATGTTATTCCGTGGAAATATTGATGATAAAGCCAACGGATAATTCAGTTTATGCAATACAAAAAATAATTGGACAAATGTATTTTGTTATATACATCAATATTCTAATTTAAATATTTAGGTTGCTGTAAATATTCAAGTTACTTATTTTGTACTGTAACAAATAATAAACAAAATTCAATCAGTATTTAGATTACGTTTCAGTATTTTTGAATGTACTAAATTTTTCAGAGCTAAATTCAACCTTAACAACCTTATACCCATAACCCATCGTCCATTACATCGTAAATTTGCACATTATATGGAACTGCATTGCAACCCAAGCCACTTGAAGACTTTTTTTAATATTATGTGTTAGTCAGAAACGTATAGCGATTGGCAAATAAGCTTAATTTATAAAACATCCTTATCTTATAAAGCATTTTGCTGAACTTCAGAAGATTGCTGAGTTTACATTGCATAGCTAAGAAACCCAGTTCTGTTTTCCCTCCCATGTAGATTACAATTGACCTATGAGTGTGTAAGCAGGGGAAAGCACATGGATTTTAAAAGCTGTTTCAATTTTCACAATGTCTAATGTTTGTGTGAATAATCAGGATATGAATTAGAAACTTGCATTTGTGTCTGCCACAGATTGGGAAATGGGTGATTCCCATGTCAATGTGAGTCTTAAACAACCATGATCACATGATTCTTTTTTATGGATCAGTTTCTCTTCTTGATTTGTTACTTCAGGCAGTTTTTGTTGACCCTTTAGAGATAGTGTAGAAGGACAAATGATCATTCTGTGTCTGAGCTCCTTGTCTTTTTGGACTTCTTTACTTGGTTGCTCTACTGGGTTCATGTAAGTACAAATGCCTTGAACTGGTTTGTCAAGTGTTATAGATAAACTAGGATGGTCATAAGATATATATTTGAAAATTGTTTGGTGTGAGGGAGTGTGTGTTTTACAATCTGACTGTCAAATAACTCACATGCACAAATTTTTATCAAGTATTGCACACGAAACATAGGGTAGACCAGACAAGGGAGCAAAAGAACCCTAGAGTACAAATGATGATGGTATTGCTGACAGATGGGATGATACAAGACGTGGGACAGGTGACAGAATGTGGAGAATCCTGGAAATGTGTCTTATGAAGAACTCTCTTCGAACTGCGACCTTAAACTTCACACTGGTAGGGTACGGGAGGTGGTTTGTTCTAGCTTTCACCTGGATCCCGAAAGACATGAGTTGCCTAAGGCCAGGGTAGTGTGGAAGGTCCTTCGGCCTGGGGTGCAGAGGAGAACCCTTTGGTCGGGGAGCCATGTTATTGCCTTTGTCCAGGGGGCAGAGGAGGTGCCTTCGGCCCAGGGAGACGGGTAGATTGGTATTGGGGACAAGTTACTAGAGCGGGGAGCTCAGGACAGGTAGCTGGAGTAGAGAGCCCAGGAAAAGACGCTGGAGCAGGGAGCTTGAGACAGGGCAATGGCGAATAGAGCTTGGGACAGGGCGTCAGATTATTGAGCTCAGGCCAGGGCGACAGAGCATGGTGCTTGGGTAAAGGGTGACGGAGCATGGAGCTCAGGATATGGCAATTAAGCATGGAACTCGGGAGGGGGCAAAAGAGCACTGGATAGGTGGGCAAAGTCTGGTAAAAGTTCTTCAAGCAGGCTAGGAGTGGTGTGGCCCTAAGGCTTGGGCAGGCCGGATTGCTCGGGAGAAAGGCCCTTAAACACATTTTGCCTTCCATATTACATACCCAGAAGAATGGCGTCTCTGCCGTTTCTTACGGCCACACATCTTCGTGGATGAGTGAGACACATTTCTCTGGTGAGTAGGAACAGATCTCCCAAAAACAGCAGGGACTGGACGAGGATCCCCTGCCCGCTTCGAAACAGAATGCAGAACCATTTACCAGAAAGACTTGAATTATCAGATCCCCAGTGAGACCTTATCTGCAGCGGGCACCTTGATACAGGCAAGCAGATCGTCGTCCAGATTGGATAAAAATATGTGGTTTAAAAATATGTGTATATTTTTACTCACTGGATCACATAGCGCAATAAACTCAACCAAGAATTCCTCCAGAGACCGGCCATCTTACCTAAGACATCACTGGACGTTATCTGGAACAAGGCTGATGATGGTATCGTTTTTTTGTAGTTGTGCAGTTTTTTGTCACAGTGTGAACCAAGAGATAGTGATGACACAGGGGTAGATACCACACACAAAGCTTTAATGATAACAATATCCAAGATACAGACGGGTTTCACAAGAGTATTGCACGCGAGACAAAGAAGAGACCAGACAGAATGAACCCACAGAGTATAAACAGAGTGCAGATGATGATGGCATTGCTGACAGATGGCGTGATGGCAAGGAGAGGTGAGGGAACACAGAGAATCCTGGGAATATGAGTCGAAAGGAAAAAACAGTCACATGGGAGACACGGAGGGAGGTTGAGGGGATAAAACTGTATAGAAGAGAAATCCCAGACAGCTAATGAGTTAGAATTTTTTTAAATAATCATTTATGTCCATAAACTACATGCAAATGCATATTCCCTTTTAATTACATTCAAAATAAAAAATTGTTTCCATAACACGTTTGTGTGGTTTGCAAAATTTTCTATTTATAAACACATTCGCATACATGTATATTTTTAAGATTAATATGAAGTATAAAAATCAATAATTGTTTTTTGTTATTTAAATATTCATAAATCATTTCTTAATGTATATATTTGTACATTATTCAGGCTTTAGTTTAAAATCAAGCACCAGAGTTGAGTCCGTGCCAGGCTTCGGAGTTAAGCTTAAGCACATGTATCTGGAACTGTATTGGGTTATAAGACACTTGTAGACTTTTTAGCAATTTCACGTTTTTATTATTATGCATAGGTGAGAAACCCAGTTCTGTTTTCCCTCCCATGTAGATTACAATTGACCTATGAGTGTGTAAGCAGGGGAAAGTACATGGATTTTAAAAGCTGTTTCAATTTTCACATTGTCTAATGTTTGTGTGAATAATCAGGATATGAATTAGAAACTTGCATTCGTGTCTGCCACAGATTGGGAAATGGGTGATTCCCATGTCAATGTGAGTCTTAAACAACCATGATCACATGATTATGTTTTAAGGATCAGTTTCTCTTCTTGATTTGTTACTTCAGGCAGTTTTTGTTGACCCTTTAGAGATAGTGTAGAAGGACAAATAATTATTCTGTGTCTGAGCTCCTTGTCTTTTTGGACTTCTTTACTTGGTTGCTCTTCTGGGTTCATGTAAGTACAAATGCCTTGAACTGGTTTGTCAAGTGTTAAGTGTTATAGATAAAGTAGGATGGTCATCATAAACATTTTCTAACGATTTTGGTGGAAGGAAGTGTTTATAAGACTGTCACATAATTCACACGAACACTTATATTTAAGTTTCAAACAAAGAGTCAGTAAGTAATGTCTGGAAGAACAGAAGAGAAGTCCAAGATGACCGGTAAGTTTTTATATTAAAATTTGACAGTTATATTCTTTCATTACAGCTTTCTCTTATATCACTCAAGTCTCTTTATGCGATGATTGTTTGCAATGCTTTAAATACCCATTTATGTCCATACAATACATACCAATGCATATTACCTTTGGATGTTTGGAAATATAAATTTTAGTGCCAGGAAACTCTTAATCGGGTTTAATCTCATTCAAAATAAAAAAGGTTTCCGTGATATGTTTGTGTAATATGCATAATGTCAGATTCACATTCACGTACATGTACAAATTTAAGAAAGTTTTTCATATATTTGTATGTGTATGTGCATGTGTATCTCTTCTTAATATAAAAATTAAATGCATGGTACACATGGTACGCCAAGCTTGAATGTTGGTTGTGATTGATCGCGATCAATGTCACTGCAACTAAGTATTCTTTATATAGATAGAGGCGTATTGTCTGCTAATTATTGTGTGTTTTCTTGGTTTTGTGTGTCCATCTCCAGTGATCATGGACGAGCCGGTTTGTCTTATTGACTCCACATCAGACGGGAAGCTGTGTGTTCAGGACTCGGCGCTGCAGATACTTCAGAAGATCGAGCAGCCGGTGGTGGTGGTGGCTGTGGTCGGTCTCTACCGCACCGGGAAGTCTTACCTGATGAACCGGCTCGCTGGGAAACACAAAGGTTAGACTTCTACTAGTGCTGTCATGAATCTGATTCAAGTTTTTTACAAGCAACAAGAAGTGTGTACACAACAGTTGCTAGGGTGTTCCATGTTATTACAGACATAAGTCACACAAATCTCTGTGCAACGGCCATTAAGAAGTTTTTAATATTGCTGAAAGCATCATTTAATATGTCTTCTTTTTTACTCGTAGGATTTGCGTTGGGCAGCACGGTTGAGTCGAAGACAAAGGGCATCTGGATGTGGTGTGTCAACCACCCTACTAAACCAAAAACCACCCTGGTGTTGCTGGACACTGAAGGTCTAGGAGATGTGGACAAGGTGATAAAACAGTTATGATAATAATCGTCTGAGAAAGGATGCACACGTCGTAGATCCTGACCTGAATCCCTCTGGAGCCTGTTTGTAAAGGAAATACCCTCCCCTAAACGAAAGCGTTGTCATGAATTACCCTTAAGTTGTAAAAACCTAATATGAATTTCCCTGTTCAGTAAAAGAAAAGCAAGATATTTGGAAGAATGTTAGCAAGTAACGGTTCTGGGGAACCATTGACTACGACAATTATTTTTTCAACTACATTCTTTAAAATATCTCATTATGTGTTCAAAATAAAACTGTATGCTTGCAGAATTACTAAATACAGAAATAAGAAGGGTTGTCAAAGTGTAATAAACCTTTTTTCAAATTATTGTGTTTTGGGTTTCAGGGGGACTCAAAGCATGAGAGCAAAATCTTCTCTCTCGCCATTCTTCTGAGCAGCACTCTGGTGCTGAATAGCCAAGGGACAATCGACAACAGGGCTATCGAGGAACTGCAGTATCCTTTCATACACTGAACCGAATGACTACACTAATCCCTACGGCCAAAAATGAATTAATTTAACCGCTTCCACAGCTTCAAAATCTAAAAGTGGTCTGCTAGGAAAAAGGAATGCAGCGAAATTGAATAAATTCTATTACAACAACTCAAGTACAAGTACCAAAATTATTTCCACTCCAAAAAGTAGAAAGAAATGTACTCAAGTACTGTACTTTGAACAGTTAATAACAATAGGTGTTCAAACCTAAACCATCTTCAGATATGTCACAGAGTTAACTGAGTACATCAAGGTCAAATCATCCGAAGATGAAGATGGCTCAGAGTACGTGAAGTTCTTCCCGGGTTTCATCTGGGTTGTGAGGGACTTTACCCTGGAACAGAAAATTAACGACAAATACGTGACTGAGGACCAATACTTGGAATTCGCACTGAAGCTGAAATCAGGTAATAACTTTCCCTCCCCTGTCTCAATTACCTGTGGTTGTGACATTTCATCCCTTCAAACAGTTTGAATGGTCCATTATTGTTGGTGTGCATAGTCTTCCCTGTTTCTCTAAAGTGCCAACTTGGTTTTTTTTTTGGATTCATTTCGAAGGCTCTGGCAGATCAGTGCAAGAGTTCAACCTTCCACGGGAATGTATCAGAAATTATTTCCCGTCCCGTAAGTGTTTTACATTTCCATTCCCGACTACACCTGAGAAAGTGTCTCATCTGGACAGCTTGAACCCCGCTGACCTTTCGCCCGAGTTCCAGAAGGTCTCGGATAGTTTTCGTAAGTTTGTCTTCGACAGGAGCGAAGTAAAAAAGCTGCAAGATGGATACACAGTCACGGGCAGAGGTGACTTATGTTTAATTAATGCTATTGACATATTTGAATTAAATGTTTCAATCAATTTTTTTCATAAAAAATATTAATCGTTAGTGCTTGCTTATTTTCAGTGATTCGTCTTAAAGCCTCATATTTTTTTCACATTTTTCTCATTATACCGCTGATGTAAGATTGGCCAGTTTAACTTTCTAAATCATAATTCGAATTGTGGGCTAACACTACAAAGTCTTAAAAGTTCAAGTGCGCAGTGTTAAATTAAACAAATTTGACCCGATTAAACAAATAGATAAATCATAGTCATGATTTAACACAGTGAGCCGCAAAATTCTTCTTGATCCTTCTCCTTTTTGATAAAGTGTTGGGTCAGCTGGTGAGGACATATGTAGACACAATCTCCAGTGGGAACGTTCCATTTCTGGAGAATGCTGTGATCGCTATGGCAAAAATTGAGAATGAGGTTGCAGTGAAGGAGGGGCTTGAGGTGTACAAGAGTGGGATGGAGATGCTGAAGAACTCCTTCCCTTTGGACATGAAGGATGTTTCCACGGAACACCAACGCCTCAGCAGTGGGGCAATACAAACCTTCATGAAGCGTTCCTTTAAAGACAGTGAGGGAACATACATCAAACGTCTAGAGGTGCTTATGAAAATGTCTATGGGTCATTCAAAGTTTGCTTGAATGTCCACGTTATGTATCAGTTATTCGCAGTAAAGGGTTTACAGTGTTCTTCGATGTTTTCTGTAATGCTATAGGAAGACATTAATAACCACTTTCATGGCTACCTGGGCCAAAATGAGGAGACCTCAAAGAGAATATGTGAGAGTCTCTTGTCATCCCTCTCTACACCGATGACGGAAAAACTCAAGACAGGATTTTATGCCAAACATGGTGGCTATGTTCTCTTCTCGCAGGACCTTGAGGACATTGTGAAGAAATACAAATCCCATGAAAGTAAGGGGGTCAGGGTGAGTCTTAATATTTAACCAATAACAACACATTCATATATTCCTCCAAGAATATCCGAAGATCTGGAAATACACAATATAGAATTGCTATGAAACTTGTTCAGGTTCACTATGACCCCTTTCTCTGAGAACCTGTAAAGTTTTAGGTCAGGGCGTAAAAAAGATTTTAACCCATGAAACATTCACAATATTTTTGGCTTGAGCAGAGAAATATGATACTAGATTTGTCATATTCCACTATATATTCATATTCCTACTGCAAAATTTGTCCGATTGTACGCAATTTGATATGATTTGTCAGAAAATCATTAAAAGTATTTGTGTTGTGTTTCTAATAAAGAAACCTTATGACATATTATGATTATTAAGATTTTGTGGATTTTAACAGTATCTTTATAACAATATGATATGTGTGATGTTGACAGGCAGAAGACACGCTTGAAGAGTTTCTAAAGCAGAAATCGGTCGACTCTAGTGCCATTCTGCAGGCCGACAAAAAAATAACTGACCAGGATAAAAAGATTATGGGTTTGTTATTTTATGTGCATTAAATATGATTATTAATGAAAACCTGAAATTCAACCAATCCAAATTTATGAGCACAAAACGAGGTAAAAGTAACTTTGCATTTCCTCCTCTTCGTTCAGAGGAAAGAGAGAAGGCTGTAATTCTGGCTCAGGAAATAAACACCAAAGAGAAGAAGCGGCGACAACTAGAAGAGAAGATGCAAGCTCAGACACACAGTTACGAAGAGAGGATGAGACAGATGAAGGAGAAGATGGATGAGGAGATGAAGCTTCAGAAGGAGGAGTTCAAGCGTGCTATGGAGAGTAAACTGAAAGAAAAAGCTTCTCTGCTGGAGATGAACTTTAAGGAGAAGGCAGAGAGGATGTCCAAAGAGATTGAAGACTTCGGGAGGAAGAATAAAGAAGCAGAAAAGAAAACTGACGAGCTGTTTAAAAAGCTGATAAAAGACATGAACAAAAAACATGACGAGACGATGAAAGTGATGATGAGACAACACAATGCTCAGATGAAGGTTATCATGAGCATGCCGAAACCTTCATCACACCCCGGCGCTCTGCTCTTATCTCTGTTACTCAGCAGTCTCACTGGTGGTTCTGTGCCTGGTTTGCGTCCCTGTTAATCCAACTGTATAATATATATATGAAGACCTCTTTTTCAACATACTATAAATGCCAAATTCATAAATAAACGGTCATGTCATTTTGTTGTGTACTGAACCTATTCGCAGCTCCATAAATGTTCCATGCCAAATCGCGTTATTTTCTTGTTTTAAATGTAAGATACAGTTATCTCATTTTCTCTTTATCTTTTTTTCTCATTTATTCTCTTTAATACTTATACAAATAGAAATTTGAAAAGATAAAAATTCAAACTTTAAATCTGAACTGGAAAGCACCAGCAGGTGGCGGCCGGTTACTTTCTCCATCTCCGTCCTCAGAGCTAAACTCACCGTTTTTCAAATGTTCTGCAAGTACTCCCCAGGTCCCATTCTAAGTATGCTGATCAATAGTTTAATACTTGTAGTGTCTTGTAAGTGCCCTGCTAGTTTACCTGACAATACACTTGTTGTAAAGTTAAAGGTATGCTGACGGTTTACTGGTCCAGTACTTGAAGCCCATTTTCAGGTTATTAAAGTCTTTGCAGATGCGTTCTCAATATGCCGGTTAATTTGAGCTCTCTGTCATGGGTCCATGTGAAACCGCGTGAGATAAGTTACGCGCGCCAATGTATTGGTCAAAGACGAAGAAGAATATTCTCAATCAGTAGTGAATGCCTTGCCTATTTTTCCAAATCTTGCGTTGATTTAAGGTGTTTAAATTAAATTAAATTGCACAAGCAGGAAACATGCCTAATATTAGTTCCAATTTTACAGTGTTTTATCAATATGAAAAAGTACTAATGACTCAAATCACTCTGCATTTTGATGAGTTGTAAACACTAATATCACTAAGTTACTTTAACATCTGAGATAACAAATGTTTGACAATAAGTTATTTTCAAGTGAAAGACATACGCTTTTATCAAAATTGAATGAGAATATACAGTATTATGCAGTAGGCAATCATCACTACAGAGTAACCAGGGGTAATGTGCCATGCTTAAGAACACTTCAGTCATTGTCTGCTGACACTGAATTTGATCCCACAACCTTCCGCTTACAAGTCCAACTCTCTAACCGCCGGACCTCGGCAGACTCGATTTGCACAAGATTTTGCATGCCATCTAAGGCAATTGTTTCATGCTCAACAGGCCCGCCTCTCCCATGTTTTACACAAAACCAGGACATTGAGTCCAGGGAAACAGAAACTAAAGTTGGGTCAATCTGCTGGGTTTCACTGCTAACTGTGAACATACAGTGAGATGGCAGAATGCCAATGTTTCGTGGTTTCAGGGACAGTTCAACTGTTCAATATGTCTTGATCAACTGACGGATCCCGTCACTATACCCTGTGGACACAATCGTTGTAGGAGGTGTATCTCAGACTGCTGGGATAATGACGACGAGAAGAGATACTACTGTTGTCCTCAAAGTGGACAGACCTTCAGTCCAAGACCAGCTCTTTTTTTAAAACACCATGTTGGCTGAATTTGTGGAAAAACTAAGGAATACAAAAGTTCAAGATGTCCCTGCATGCTTTGCTGGAGCTGGAGATGTAGAGTGTAACATCTGTACTGGAAGAACACGAAAGGCTGTCACGTCCTGTATGGAGTGTCTGAATTCTTACTGTCGAAGTCGTCTTGAGCAACATGAGGGAAGAAAACACGTTCTCACGGACGCCACTGGACGACTTCAGGAGATAATCTGCCCTCAACATGGTACAGTTTGGATATTTCCTGCCATACCGATCAGAAGGGTTTGTGTTATCTGTGCATGGTGGAGGAGCACAAAAACATAATATCGTTTTATCAGTGGCAGAAAGAAGAGAGAAACAAGTAAATGTATGAGTCCTGCCCCGTTATGAATATTTATCTGTGTTCATACTATAGATGCTCAAAGACAAGGGCATATGCAACACAATATGTATGTGGTTGATGTTTCGGGATGTTCCTTCAGTTTTATAGATCTCGGAAGAAGTTTATAGTTTCACTTGATTTATGGATTTCCTCTGAAACTCACACAATCATATTCGTATTTCTATCACATCACCTTTCCCCTGGCTTAAGGGTATTTGGAGAGAAATTCTGTACGTTTCCACTGCAGGAACAAGGATCTAAATAACGTTCCACAACATTTGCATTTTAGAAAGTCCATGCGCACAAGTTTACTTAAGTTTAAGAACTGTTGGGTTGAGACTTGGCTGCTAAACTGATTAAGCTCATGCAGCGTTTGGGTTGGTTGACCCTACGCAGAATTTTACATTGCAATGTCACAAAAAAATGATGATGTTTCGTCACTTTGTATGACGTCATTGTTTTTCCATCTACATTACCACCGGCTGGACTGGGAAGAGAATTTGCACACAGTCCTGTGTCACCAGACTAATTTGCCTGCTCTTGCAATGAATGTCCAACCCAGACCACATCTAAGTGTAACATCAAAAACCACAGCAACGTCACGAGAAGCCACAACCTGCCATGCTGAGCAACTGGCAACTTGTACGCGATGCATAACTTTTAAACGGCGGTATTGCATTGTAAACTTTCATGCTGAGGTACTGATGCGAATCGATTAATCTTACCGTCCCTACTGTCCACCGCCGCAAAATCCTGATAGATATTGAATTGAAATGTCTTCTCATTGCCTACAAGACCACCACCGGTTCAGCACCCACTTACCTTAACTCACTAATGCAAAGATATAGACCCTCAAGATCTCTGCGCTCCGCAAATGAGCTGAGACTTGTGGTACCAGCTCAAAAGGGTAAGAAATCTCTCTCTCTCTCTCTCTCTGGATCGTTCTCTGCTTCAGTTCCTCGATGGTGGAACGATCTGCCTCTGGCTTCACGCTTGTCAGACTCGATCTCTATCTTCAAAAAACACCTAAAAACTCATCTTTTCCGGCTACACCTAACTCACTAACTCACTTCTTTCTAACTACTCACTCTATCAACAAAAAATAAAAACTTTTGTAACTTCTCTCTCTGTGTAACTTGGTAGCATTGTTGTAGCACTTGTTCACCTATTGTTGTATCGGCTATTTACCGCTTCATTGTCTCCTCGACTATTGTAAGTCGCTTTGGATAAAAGCGTCTGCCTTAATGACTAAATGTAAATGTAATGTAAATGTAGAAATGCAAGGTCTGGGGTAAAATTTCTTGGGACAACATTTTCTAGATAATATTGATTCAAACAATACTTTAATATTTGAACACTTTAATTGTATGGTTTGAAACCTAAAGTTCAATGAATGCTTTCCGAATCTTGAGTGTTCATGCATTTGAAAGAAACAATGGAAGGATATCCAAAGAAAAATCCTGCAGAGAATCCAGAAGATGCAAACAGAATTTCAGAGGGGAAAAACTTTTGTGGAGTTGTACAAGGTGAGATTAGAATCAAACACATCAGCGCTCTGCACAGAGAGCAGTGGACGGAAGTGACAGGGTCTTTACTCAACTGATCTTAACCCTGAGAAAAAAACACTTTGAGGTGATACAGCTGATCTGACATCAGGAAGACGGTGCAGTGAGTCAAGCTGAAGGAGTCTTAAAGAGACTAAAAAGAACGATGATCCAAAGCGAGGCTGAGCTGGAGAAGCTTTCACAAACAGATGATCACATTCGCTTCCTGCAGGTACAAGAGATGGGATGTGGGATCTCTAGGACGGAAAAAAGAACATTTCTAAAGTCGAAATGGTTTTGTTCCTTTTGTCTATTTAGAGTTTGCAGACCCTTCTGTTCTTCTTGAATCTTCATACCTGGACATCACTGTCAGCTTTCTCGTCTCTTTTGATGATGTATAAAAACCTGTATCTCATCTGAGAGAGAAATAAGATCTTTTGATGAGTTAAAAACGATGTCTGAGAGGGGTAAGGTATCATCCTCATAAATTAATTTCGAATATTACATAAAGTTGTATATACCATTGACTTTATTAACTGCACATTTTTTGCATTATTTCTTTGGTGAAACAAAAAGAAATGATGCCCGAACCCAAGACCAGAGAGCAGTTCCTTTTATGTAAGTAACTATTATTCACTTAACTGAAATAGATGACTCAAGGTCTATATGACATTTCTCAGCATACGTTTAAGATATGAATTGGAGATGCAAATAAAAATAAGAAATAGACGTCTGACAGACGTATGTGTGCCATAAGGCCATTTGCCGTTGATGCGATGTGTTAAATTTTCCCCAGATTTTTATGAACTTACACTGGATCCAAACCCAACGAATAAACGCATTCTTCTGTCCAAGGAAAACAGAACGATCACCATGTCTGACACAGACCAGAAGTATCCAGATCATCCAGATGGATTTGATTCTTTGCATCAGGTGTTGTGTAGAGAGAACGTGTGTGGACGCTCTTACTGGGAGGTTGACTGGAGTGGTGATGTGTATATATCAGAGTCTTATAAGAGCAACAAGAGGAAGGAAGAGAGTGATGAATCTGGATTTGGATTTAATGATCAGTCCTGAGCTTTGTCCCGTTCTTCAAAAAGATTCTCATTCTGGCACAATGTGGAATGGACCGATTACCCTTTAGTTTCCAGATCTTCTAGAATAGGAGTGTATGCTGATCCCAGGGTAGGAACTTCTAAAGCATCTATGACACATGACCCTCATCCACAGCATCCAGACCACAGTTACTATACCTCTTCCTTCAGGCAGTAAAGCGACACTTTATGATTTACCAATATTACAAAGTAGCAAAGTGTTCCTCAACACATGACTAGGTGGCTGGTTTGGATTTGGTCAAACCGCTTCTGTTTAACTGAATGAATCAGCCGTTCTGAGGGAAGTTGGAGACTAGTAATACACTTCACCAGTGATGAGTGTCTTGGCACATTTTAATTCAAGAGTAGCTGCCAATTTTAAATCCACACCAGCGGCATACTTTTTGAGGGCCAAATTGAAGTTTATCCCAGCTTGACCATATCATGTGGTCTTTAAAAGCCAAGTCAATTGGAAAAAGTTCAGAATTTGTGAAAAGTTGGACATAAATGTTTAATATCAATTAATTTGGTTCTAAAGAGTTAACTTTTGTTTGTGCCACTCAGATTACTCACAATTTCTTTCTTTTTATACATTGTATCATTTATTGGAAACAATAAAATGTGACAATGGTCGGTAAACACTGGTTTCTTAGACCTAAAACCAATGGATTTTTAAATCACAAAAAAGGATCTGTGATTAAGAAAAGTTCATGTTGCTCACACGTTTTGTACAGCAAGAACTTCTTCGAATGTTATTATAAACTTTTTTCCCATCACCGTTCACGAACGCACTGCATTTAATAAACACTCGAACCAGTTAAGTCACATTTAAAAGGGATAGATCACCCCAAAATGTCATTATTTTCTTACATTTGAGTTTCACTTTCATTGTTCTGATGACACACAGATAGATAATCAAAAGAATGCTTTAAACACTAACTTTTCTTCGACCCTATACATTACAATAGTTGGAATATCATTTTAAAATTACTGTTCTGAAAAACACAGAATAAGATATTTTATAGAATGTAGGACAATAAAAGATTCTACGGATATTTTGACTACCTTTGTTATTGATTCTACTAATTCAACGGGGTCAAAAAACATGTTACAAGCATTTATCCAAATCCTCTTCTCTGTGTTTATCAGAACAAATATATTAGTTCAGGTTCGGAACAAGTTGAAAGTGAGTAATTCATGAAAGAATTTTGTTCTATGGGTGAAATGTCCCCTTGAAGAAAATGATTTACTGTACTTGGATGCTTTCCTTGTCATATTTATAATCAGGACATTAAAATGGAGAGCTAATAGAGAAAATATATTCGTTAGCCATATGACAAAAATATAGAATGATCTCTCATAGATTTTTTATTTTATAGATTTTGTCGATAAGTATCTGTATCTTTACTCAACAACTGAAATTAAGTTCTCCTAAAATGTTTTTTCTTTAATGTCTGATTAAGTCAAAAAGCTTTAAAAAGTGGGTCCATCAGAACCCCACAAGTCTCCTTGGGATTGATAAAAAACTTAATAAACTATTGTGGTCACAGACTCTTGACAGTCTTATTGGTTTCAACCGTTTTTATTTATCTAGTTTTAGATGGTCTATTTATATGTGGTTGTTCAGCACTCTTATTGTGAAGTCTTGTTTGAGTTACACTGTATTTCTGAGCCTTCTGAATCTCACTCCCTGTTTAATCTCCTTAAAAGCTTGGAAGATCCGGGATTACTGTTGTGTAACTGTATAACTCTGACTGTATTGGTTTTTAGTCGTATACGTCTTGAGGGTACGTAAAGCATATGGAGTTCATGGTGAAGTTTTACTCTAAATAAGTTGCCAGATATTCCAAGTTCTTATCGACTTTTATTTGTTTATTATATAGAGGAAGACATCCATGTTTTTCCAACAAAATGTTAGTTTTGTAATGTACCTATGATATTTTTAAAGCATTCGTAAATGTTTTCGCACCTTTAAACAACAGAATAATATCACCACACAAAGACATCAAGAATCAGTAAAGCTCAAAAAAAGGGACGTACAAAACAGACAAAAAATACAAAATAAAGAAACATCTTATTAGAGGAATATAACCATTACTAGCTAGATTATTACAACAAAACTACACAAAAGACTATATTTTACAATGAATTAGTATTATTTCCTAGCCATAAAGTTCTGTAAATTGAAACAGTGAATACTTCAGAATGTAACTGTATAATTGATATAAATACAATCTTAGTGATCTATGTTGGGATATGACTGTTTCATTGTTGATCCAATAAAAACATAAAACCCAGGATAAAGAGGTTGAGTAAATGTGGTCTGGATCCTGTGGATGAGAGTCATTGTGTCAGAGACGCTGTAGAAGGATAGAATTCCTTCTCTGTGATCCACGTAAACTCCTATCTTACTGGAGATGGAAGACGCCGGAAGATCAATCCACTTGTTACTGTGTCCAACAGACGATCTGGAAGGAGTGCAGAATAAACTCCAAGACTGCTCATTACATCCAAATACACACTCGTGAATGTTTCCTCTCCGGTTGATACTCTTATAAGACACCGAAAGGAACACACCGTCACTACCAGTCCACTCCACTTCCCAGTAAGAGCGTCCACACACACCTTCTCTACACAACACCTGAGGATAACACTCATCGAATCTGTCCGGATGATCAGGATGATGCTGGTCTGTGGATGTGTTGCTAGCTGCTTTGTTTCCATCAGATAGACTGAGAAATGTATTCAATGACGTGATATCCAATGTTAAGTCATAGCGATCTGAAAAGATGAGAGATGAGAATTTTTTTTTTAATTATGATGAAGAAAGTCTATTTTTATACTAACAAAACCACCTCTATATGATACGTTGCCATCAAAAATGTTTGAATAAAATTGAATAAATTGAATAAAAGATGCTTATATAAAGCAAACGCTTATAATAATGATTGTTTAAAGACATCCAAATATGAAGGTTTGTTTAAGATATTGCATTGACCTACATTGTAAGAACTCTTCCCTGGTCTTGGGCTCAGTAGTGCCAGTAATGTTGATGTATGTTACTAAAGAAAAAAAAGAGAATTTATGAATTGAATTGAAATAATAATATATTATTCTTGTAAGTTACCTTCAACGGCAATCAATTCTATAACCTCTCTACATATAATTTCCAGCTTCTCTTTAAGCCGAGAAACAGATTTTCCAACATCATCAAAGGACCGGACAGGAGTGACCGTGATGATGTCTACCGTACATTCATGAGGTGCAGAGAGGGTCTGTAAATTCTATTGAAACTATTTAAATCAATATTAAAACATTGAATGTGACCCCGCATTAGAAAACCAGACTAAAGTTGGAAAATCGAATTCTGAGAAAACAAACATTAAAGATTCATTTGGCCTATTAATTCCAGGTTTAATTATAGTGAACGTAAAGTTTAACTACGAGGTTGAACTTTGGTTACTATAGGACAGCAGTATGTACATTTTGTGTTGACAACGGTTCCTTATTCAGAAACTTGTATTTTTGCCAGAGGTAACGGTTTAAAACATTTGTGTGCTTTCTAAAATGAATGTAGATGCAATACTAACTAGGCCCAGACATGTTTGTTGGGCCTTCCATACAACAGTCCCAATGTCTCGTTTGTTTCATTGGAAAATAAATCACACAGCTCTGCTCTGAAGTCGACAGCTTCAAGGTTCATCGCATCTTTTTCTTTCAGATCTGTTACCTGTAAGAAATGGATGTGATCATCGGTGTGTGAAAGCTTCTCCAGATCAGCATCTCTTCTCTTCAGACCATCAATCTCCTGCTTCAGCTGCTGCAAGAGTTCTTCAGCTCGACTCACGGCAGCTTTCTCCCGATCCCTGATCAGCTGTGTCGTCTCAGACCGGCTTCTCTCAAGACATGAGATCATCTGAGTAAAAATCTTCTCACATTCCTCGACTGCTGTCTGTGCAGAGCGCTGTGAAGACACACAATGCCAGATCTTACGGGTACGCGTTCCACAACCTGTGAACCCCAGCGGCCTTTATCAAACTCACCTTATGAGACTCTACAGTCTTTTCCAGCTCCTGGAGCTCATTCTGTCGTTCCTGAATCCTCTGCTGTAATTTCCTCTGTTCATCTCCTAAAAGTCTCTGTCAAAGATGCAAACAGGACTAACCGTGAAGGACATTCTAGGAAATGTGCGAATACAGCCCTACATAAATTATATCTGTAACATTATGTGGCAAAGGGGGCTATATTATAAGTAATGACTACGCCACCTGGGAATTCTTAACCCAGGAATACAAGCATAATAACAAGGACGCACAGATTTAGTTCCTTAATAGGACAAGAGACGTGGATAAATAAATAATTATTTTATTAAATGTCACAATAATAATAATAATAAATAAATCCAAACAAAGACAATACAAGGAAGATGTTCAACATAATGCTTCAGCGATGAGTAGCACCACACTCACAACATCAGTACAAAATAAACCTAAACAGAAGGGCCACAATCCACAAGACATACGGCAGGACTGAGTGTGGTCAGCAGGGGGGAGACTCAACGAGCACCACAACACTCAGGAAGTAACACACAACACTCAGGGAGTGACCCACAACACTCAGGGAGTGACCCACAACACTCAGGGAGTGACACACAACACTCAGGGAGTGACACACAACACTCAGGGAGTGACACACAACACTCAGGGAGTGACACACAACACTCAGGGAGTGACACACAACACTCAGGGAGTGACCCACAACACTCAGGGAGTGACCCACAACACTCAGGGAGTGACACACAACACTCAGGGAGTGACACACAACACTCAGGGAGTGACACACAACACTCAGGGAGTGACACACAACACTCAGGGAGTGACACACAACACTCAGGGAGTGACACACAACACTCAGGGAGTGACCCACAACACTCAGGGAGTGACCCACAACACTCAGGGAGTGACCCACAATACTCAGGGAGTGACCCACAACACTCAGGGAGTGACCCACAACACTCAGGGAGTGACCCACAACACTCAGGGAGTGACACACAACACTCAGGGAGTGACCCACAACACTCAGGGAGTGACCCACAACACTCAGGGAGTGACACACAACACTCAGGGAGTGACACACAACACTCAGGGAGTGACACACAACACTCAGGGAGTGACACACAACACTCAGGGAGTGACACACAACACTCAGGGAGTGACACACAACACTCAGGGAGTGACACACAACACTCAGGGAGTGACGCACAACACTCAGGAAGTAACGCACAACACTCAGGAAGTAACGCACAACACTCAGGAAGTAACGCACAACACTCAGGGAGTGACCCACAACACTCAGGGAGTGACCCACAACACTCAGGGAGTGACCCACAACACTCAGGAAGTAACACACAACACTCAGGGAGTGACACACAACACTCAGGGAGTGACACACAACACTCAGGAAGTGACACACAACACTCAGGGAGTGACCCACAACACTCAGGGAGTGACCCACAACACTCAGGGAGTGACCCACAACACTCAGGGAGTGACACACAACACTCAGGGAGTGACACACAACACTCAGGGAGTGACCCACAACACTCAGGGAGTGACACACAACACTCAGGGAGTGACACACAACACTCAGGGAGTGACACACAACACTCAGGAAGTGACACACAACACTCAGGGAGTGACACACAACACTCAGGGAGTGACACACAACACTCAGGGAGTGACACACAACACTCAGGGAGTGACCCACAACACTCAGGGAGTGACACACAACACTCAGGGAGTGACGCACAACACTCAGGAAGTAACACACAACACTCAGTAACACACAACACTCAGGGAGTGACACACAACACTCAGGAAGTGACACACAACACTCAGGAAGTAACACACAACACTCAGGGAGTGACACACAACACTCAGGGAGTGACACACAACACTCAGGGAGTGACCCACAACACTCAGGGAGTGACCCACAACACTCAGGGAGTGACACACAACACTCAGGGAGTGACGCACAACACTCAGGAAGTAACACACAACACTCAGTAACACACAACACTCAGGGAGTAACACACAACACTCAGGGAGTGACCCACAACACTCAGGGAGTGACGCACAACACTCAGGAAGTAACACACAACACTCAGGGAGTGACCCACAACACTCAGGGAGTGACACACAACACTCAGGGAGTGACCCACAACACTCAGGGAGTGACACACAACACTCAGGGAGTGACGCACAACACTCAGGAAGTAACACACAACACTCAGTAACACACAACACTCAGGGAGTAACACACAACACTCAGGGAGTGACCCACAACACTCAGGGAGTGACGCACAACACTCAGGAAGTAACACACAACACTCAGGGAGTGACCCACAACACTCAGGGAGTGACCCACAACACTCAGGAAGTAACACACAACACTCAGGGAGTGACACACAACACTCAGGGAGTGACACACAACACTCAGGGAGTGACACACAACACTCAGGAAGTAACACACAACACTCAGGGAGTGACCCACAACACTCAGGGAGTGACCCACAACACTCAGGGAGTGACCCACAACACTCAGGAAGTAACACACAACACTCAGGGAGTGACACACAACACTCAGGGAGTGACACACAACACTCAGGAAGTAACACACAAAATGCAAAAGAAAACCAAAATAAGAAAAGAAAAAGATTAGTATCACCTTCACACGGTGCCGGAAGTTACACAGCACAAAAATAATCAAGTCAAGCCCCGCCCCTTTGCTTTTGGACACTCAATCCCTAATGAAAAACAGAATATAAACTAAAGAATTAAATACACAAATAGAAAATAAATAAATAAACTAAACAACAACCATTGAGAAAAAAAAACACAATAATCAAATACAGTTAACAGAAAGTACAAAAACCAAATAAATTAACCAAACAAACATTGGAAAGGAACAATACAATGACCAAACTCACGCAACACTCTCCTTGTAAACATTCACGCACGCACACACACTTTCAGTTTCAGTTTCGTTTCAGCCGCAGCCAGAACGGAATGAATGAAATTCCTTTGGTTTTAAATGTAATTGATACAGCAGCAGAACAGCAGTGCTCCGTGATGAACGAGTGAATGACTGGTTACCCCCAGCAACGGAATCCTCCCCGCTACTTTACAGAGTAACTGCACTTCTGGAATGACAACTATACTTAAAAAGAACTCTCATGGAGCATGACACGTTTAAAAATAATCTGCATACTTGGGGTGCAAGGAATCCAGTCACGGTGGTCCGAAGTGCAAAATCAATGTGCACGCTCTAAAAATAGAACAGGAGGGATTTTAAATTCACCCACTGCCCTATAATATAAAAGAAAAATAAACACTGTAAACAACCCCGTTCCTACCTGTCTAAACAAGACCACCAGCCGTGGGAAACAGCACTCGATCTCCTACATGCCATACGAGGGACCAACATTCAAATTTCCCGCATACAGCTCAGCATGCGGAACCGGAAACGCAAGAAAGAAGCTCTGTGTTGTGATTCGATGGAAGGCAGATATATATGCACCGCCTCTTGCGGTGATAGGCTCAATAATTTGAGCTGAAGCAACCAATAGCGGCTCAAAGCCAAACATCTATACTGCCACATTCATAAACCTCAAAGCTCAATACCAATGGAGATATTTTATTTAACAGGAATCGCCTACAGAAAACGTCTGGTTTGGACTGCGCCCCTCTACTTCCTGCAATAGTGACATCACTATCACGGTTAAGCTCCGCCCCCACAGAGAAATACACAATGTGTCGTCGAAATGCTGTAATTTTCATCCCGGAGTCCAATCCTCTTTGTTTGGGCTTTAAAGGGACGCTTTACTTAGAGATGAATGATTATAATTTATGTTTAACTCGGTTCACAAATATTATAATCCACATATAATGCACAGCACGTTTTACTGAAGACATCTTTATAGATCAGTTTAATGCTGGATTTACAACCGGTAAGTATATTTAACAATTAAAGTGAATGCGTTTAACAGTTTCGGTAACTTATTTCACAAAGCACTGCTGAAAGCGGCCGTCATCCAGGTTCCATGGCATGGATTCGCGTTTGATGTCGAATGAATTAGACGCACTAAGAAAGTGCAAGAAATGAAAGTAAAAACCTTATTTTACAAGCAATACACGCTTATTTTGAACACCCTATAACTGTCATGCTCGGATCGTTCTTCGTTCCTACTTCTTATTTGAAATGCTCAGAAGTTTGTCCTTATGTATCGGCATACAGATCTGAAATCATCGCAAATATTCCTGAATGCGTGATAGAATATCTGTTTTACTTGTATACCTGTTTGCTGGTTCTCTCTGCTGCAGCTGATACAGTATCATGGTTTCTATGTTCATCTATTACACAGAGCAAGCAAACGCAGAGCTGGTCAGTGCGACAGAAAACCTCCAGGATTCTGTCATGTTGTGAGCAGATCATGTTCTTCAGTCGTCCCGTGGCATCAGTTATTTTGTGTCGTCTTCCTGAGTGAAACTTCTCGTGAAGTTCAAAGTGGGTTTGACAGTATGATTCAAGACAGAAATGACAGGATTTAACAGCTTTGTGTTTTCTTCCAGAACAGGTGTCGCATTCCACATCACCAGCATAAAACTCAACCGGATCAGCAGTCTGGAGTTTTGTCTTCTTCAGTTCTTCCACAAGTTCTGCCAACATCACATTTTTACCTAAAGCAGGTCTAGAGCTGAATATGTGTCTGCATTGAGGACAGCTGTAGACTCCCTTCTCATCGTCCTGATCCCAGCAGTCTGAGATACATCTCATACAATAACTGTGTCCACAGGGAACAGTGACCGGATCCTTCAGAAGATCCAAACACACCGGACAGCTGAACTTGTCTTGAAAAATCCTGGTATCTGCCATTTTGTTTGGCAAATCTGGACAGTATGACAACACTTAGTTTCGTTTTCTCTGAGTTCAACAGATACAATAGTTGAGAGACGTGTGCAGAAGAGGTCTGTCTGTTAGTTGGGACTCATCACTTTTTTGGTCATGTTCTCAGAAAGTTTCATGAGCGCTTGACCAGTGGTTCACAATTGTTTTGTTGTTGCAGTTTGCATTCCTTTTATTAATACTTATATATAACTAATCTCTGTGCAATAATTCAGTGTTGAAATACCAATTCTTTTGGTTGAGGTCTTATTTTTTAAATAATAATTCTACATTCATTTAATCTCATTAAGATGCCTGGATCCGTCTTGAGACACAGATTAAGAGTCACAGGTAGATAAAACTTACGTTAACCTTTTGGAATTACATGCATTTATTAACACAACATAATCACAATAGACACAAATTCAATCTATAAGTAGTTCAAGTAAGTTAATGTTTCATATCCATGTGGTTTGATGTCATAGTTATGTATTAACATCGGGTATTAAAATGCTTTTGTAATTTGTAGACCAGCAGTTCTCATTACGCAGATACGGTTTTAACGAACTTCATCAAAAGTAAATAACATCCCATGTACAATGAAGAGACGTACACAAATATAAAGTACACAGAAATAGTTTATTTACAGTCTTCAGACTAAACTTCAAACAAAACAAGCTTCATGTGCTCATGAATAATGTATAAGAGGCAAAAACCTGAAAACTAAACATCAATTGCATTTACAGATAACAACAACCCATATCATTAGACCAAATATATATCAAAATATGTTGATAAACATGCAAACAAGTCATCACTAAACATGTGTCATTCACAAACACCGAAACAAAGTTCTTTCACCAATGATCTATAAATGAAAATCTTTACATTACATTTGCATTTAGTCATTTAGCAGACACTTTTTACTATTATACATAAAATAATGTGTCATAGACAGTACATGATTTTTTTTTAAATCTTTTTAAACATCCATATATAAATATGTAGACCTCTTCAAATCATATAATGTGTAACTTGTTGTAGCACTTTTTTTTGCCTATTGTTATCTCTGCTATTTGCTGCTTCATTATCTCCTCCTTTCTTTTTTAGTCATAAATGTAAATGTATAAACCATAAGCTTTCAAGCACTGATCTACATCAGGAAACAGTAATCTACATTGTTGGACCACATAGTGTCACATTACTATTCAGATAGTCTAGAAGTCTAAATCCAGGATAGAGAGGTTTAGAGAATGTGGTCTGGATTCTGTGGATAAGGGTTGTTTCTCTTGTTTCAGAGATGCTGTAGAAGGATAGAATTCCTTCGCTGTGATCCACATAAACTCCTATCCTAGAAGATCTGGACCCTACAGGGAGTTTAGTCTCGACATCGTTGTGCCAGAATGAGTAACTGGATTCAGAGCAGATCAAACTCCAGGACTGATCATTATGCCCAAACTCACACTCTTTACCACGTCCCTTTCTACGGATGCTCTGATACGACACGGATATACCCACCTTTCCAATCCACTCAACCTCCCAATATGACCGTTCATACATGCTCTCAATGCCCAACACCTGAAGGAACGCATCGAATCTGTTATGATGATCAGGATACCTTCTGGCCCCTGTAGTGTATTTAATGCATCTGTTCCCTTCAGACAGACGGAGACGGCCATTCAGTGTGTTAGGATCCAGTGTCAGCTCTTGAGAATCTGAGGAAAATTAAGTGGAATATCGCTTTTAAAATGTCTCTTTAAAAATATTTAAATGCAAGGATCGCTTGATTGGTATCAAACTTACATTGGAGAAGCAGCTCCCTGGTGTTGGGTTCAGGGCTGGAACCAGTCTCTGTGTATTTTACTTTGAAAATAAAAAGATGTTTAATCGCAAATGGGAACTGATATCAAATCTAAAATACAGATTCTTCATGATTTTATATCTACGTGATATCGAATACTAGATTATGCTAATGATGTGTTACCTTGAACAGATAACATTTCGAACTTTTCTCTGCAGAAAAGCTGTAATTTCTCACTTAGATGAGATACGGAATTTTTTACATCATCAAAAGAGAGAAGAGAGCTGACGTCGACGTCCAAATCTGGAGATTCGGGAAGAACCGTCAGAGACGGGAAACTCTACTCGAAGATAAGGGAAAAAACACTTCACACTCCGGAAAACATGTTTTTTCCTTAAGATCAACGTTCCCATCTCTGTTACCTGACTGTGATCATCTGTTTGTGAAATCTGCTCCAGAAAAGCATCTCTTCTCTTCAGATCATCAATCTCCTCCTTCAATGTCTTCAAGACTCCTTCAGCCCGACTCACGGCAGCTTTCTCTTGATCCCTGATCTGCTGTGATAACTCAGAGCGGCTTTTCTCAAAATATGAGATCAGTTCGGTGAAGATCATCACGCAGTCCTCCACTGCCGTCTGTGCAGAGCGCTGTGAGGACACACATTGGTTGTCACATCACCGAATGTACATCACAGTGGGCTTCTGATGATACTCACCTTATAAGACTCAACGCCTGATCTTATCTCCTGAAGCGTCTTCTGTCTCTTCTGTATTCCCTGTTGATATTCTCTGAGAATCTCCTTCAGTTTACACCGATGACAAACAGCCTGTTGATCATCAACGCCATTAATATTCAAGACTTTACCGTGTTCAGGACAGATCATATCCGGTTGTCTGGCGGCATCCTTTCTCGAGTGAAGCTTCTCATGTTCCTCAAGATGATTCCTACAGTAAGACTTTTGACACTCCGGACAGGACTTGACGGCTTGTTGTTTTGTTCCAGCACAGAAGTCACACTTCACATCTCCAGCTTCTGGTTTTGTGTTCTTCAGTTTCTCCACCATTTCGGCCACCAAGGTGTTTTTATTTAGGACCGGCCTTGGACTGAAGGTCTCTCGGCACTGAGGACAGCGGTAGATTCCTGTTTGTTTATTCTTATTCCAGTAGTCTGAGATACATTTCTTACAGTAATTGTGTCCACAGGGAATAGATACGGGATCCTCAGTAGATACAGACACACTGCACAGCTGAATTCTTCTTGGACACTGGAATACTGGATTCTGCCATTTTCCTGCGGAACAAACATGTTTGATATCGTTTCGATGATTATGTGGTGTTTTTTCACTTATTGTGGTGGAGTGGGGAAGAAAACAGAATATGGTTCATGGGATGTTTTGAGATATGATGGGAGTCCATTATTATAATGGTTCTATAGTATCAGTGCTCAAAGCCCTTTCCAAAATTTCATTTTGAAGTCTATGGATGTAACGTTTCATCATGAGCTGGTGGAAATGGGTTTAAGTACAGGACGATTCTGAACAGGTAAAATATTAAACCTATGTCAACGAGAGCTGTGGAAATCACATGCAATGTAACTCATGACCCAATGTAAAGTCTTTTTCATATAAATTACTTTTAAGTATTCAAGAGCATTTTAAAATGGTTGCATTGACTCCAGGTCCGCTGCCTCAGAATCTGTCTTTTATAACTTTTATAAAAAACACATTTGTCTATTACTGTTAATACTCTTTTCAACTAATTAATTAAATTATATTTGAATGCAAAGTCTTATATGATGCCCATCTTACCCGACTACAGCGGTGGATCTTAAAGGGACAGCGCTCTTTAATCTGCTGCTGTTACTCCTGTCAATGAATAAAAAAGAATGTAATGTGTTTTGTAGCTTTAATAGCTAATGTAATGTGTTTAATAGACAGCAATAATTATTTTTATTCAATTGTTGTGTTATTGGATATAAGACATTTTTATATGTTAGAAATATTTTTTTATTGACAAAAAATGAAAAAAAGGCAATTTTAAACTTTAATTTGTCAGCTCATTTTGTTTAAAACAAAATTTGGTTCATGAAAAATCTTATCGGGATATAAGTTATGCATTAAATAATGAATTTCTTTGAAAATTTGAAATTGTATGAAAATAGTTGTTCTTTTTGCTCTCTCTCTCTCTCTCTCTCTCTCTCTCTCTCTCTCTCTCTGGTCTCTCTCTCTCTCTCTCTCTCTCTCTGGTCTCTCTCTCTCTCTCTCTCTCTCTCTGGTCTCTCTCTGGTCTCTCCTTTCTCTCTCTCTCTCTCTCTCTCTCTCCTCTCTCTCTCTCTCTGGTCTCTCTCTCTCTCTCTCTCTGGTCTCTCTCTCTCTCTCTCTCTCTCTCTCTCTTTCTTTCTCTCTCTCTCTCTCTCTCTCTCTCTCCTCTCTCTCTCTCTCTCTCTCTCTCTCTCTCTTTCTTTCTCTCTCTCTCTCTCTCTCTCTCTCTCTCTCTGGTCTCTCTCTCTCTCTCTCTGGTCTCTCTGGTCCTCTCTGTCTCTCTCTCTCTCTCTCTCTCTCTCTCTCTCTCTGGTCTCTCTCTCTCTCTCTCTCTGGTCTCTCTGGTCTCTCTGGTCTCTCTCTCTCTGGTCTCTCTGGTCTCTCTGGTCTCTCTCTGGGTCTCTCTGGTCTCTCTGGTCTCTCTGGTCTCTCTGGTCTCTCTCTCCTGGTCTCTCTGGTCTCTCTGGTCTCTCTGGTCTCTCTGGTCTCTCTCTCTCTGGTCTCTCTGGTCTCTCTGGTCTCTCTGGTCTCTCTGGTCTCTCTCTGGTCTCTCTGGTCTCTCTGGTCTCTCTGGTCTCTCTGGTCTCTCTCTCTCTGGTCTCTCTGGTCTCTCTGGTCTCTCTGGTCTCTCTCTGGTCTCTCTCTCTCTCTCTCTCTCTCTCTCTTCTCTCTCTCTCCATCCACTCTCTCTCTCTCTCTCTCTCTCTCTCTCTCTCTCTCTCTCTCTCTCTCTCTCTCTCTCTCTCTCTCTCTCTCTCTGGTCTCTCTCTCTCTCTCTCTCTCTCTCTCTCTCTCTCTGGTCTCTCTCTCTCTCTCTCTGGTCTCTCTCTCTCTCTCTCTCTCTCACTCTCTCTCTCTCTCTCTCTCTCTCTCTCTCTCTCTCTCTCTCTCTCTCTCTCTCTCTCTCTGGTCTCTCTCTCTCTCTCTCTCTCTCACTCTCTCTCTCTCTCTCTCTCTCTCTCTCTCTCTCTCTCTCTCTCTCTCTCTCTCTCTCTCTCTCTCTCTCTCTCCATCCACTCTCTCTCTCTCTCTCTCTCTCTGGTCTCTCTCTCTCTCTCTCTCTCTGGTCTCTCTCTCTCTCTCTCTCTCTCTCTGGTCTCTCTCTCTCTCTCTCTCTCTCTGGTCTCTCTCTCTCTCTCTCTTTATACTATCTGAAGGGTTTGTGTGAGTTACTCACCAGCTGTTTTTCTGCAGGATTGTTTCTGTGTGTTCAGTAGGAGTTGCTGAGCAAACCGAAAGTGAAAGTGTTACAGGACTTCCGGTAGTCTTGAATATCTCGAATGATGAAATCATTACTCGTTACACTCTCTCACTATGTGTCATTTTATCTTTATGTGTTATATAACTCTGTTACAGCAAGTGTTTGTGTATTTGACATAACTCATATCCAGACATGTTAGAGACTGCCCTCCAGTGGGCTGGTGTTGTGTTGAATGTCCTGCACACCTGCTGTGTTTTACAACAGAGAAACAGGACGTTTGGTGGTTTCAGGAAACAGAAACTTAACCCTCAGCTGTTCTTCACTTTGAGTTCCTTCATCTTCTCCGAGGAGATGGCAGAAGCCAAGATCTCATGGTCTCAGGAACAGTTCAGCTGTTCGGTGTGTTTGGATCTTCTGAAGGATCCGGTCACTGTTCCCTGCGGACACACTTACTGTATGAGATGTATCTCAGGGTGCTGGGATCAGGACGACGAGAAGAGAGTCTACAGCTGTCCTCAGTGCAGACAGACCTTCAGTCCAAGACCGGCTTTAGGCAAGAACACGATCCTGGCTGAAATGATGGAGAATCTGTATCATGCCAGGGAGCGAGCAGATGTTCCTGCACCTTACGCTGGACCTGGAGATGTGGGGTGTGATGTTTGCATCGGAAGAAAACGCAAATCCGTCAAGACATGTCTGATGTGCCTGGAGTCTTACTGTCAGACTCATTTGGACCATCATGAGGGCTTTCACTCAGGGAAGAGACACAAGATGACAGACGCCACCGGACGCCTCCAAGAGTCAATCTGCCGTCAACATGGGAAAATGCTGGATATATACTGTAACACGGATCAGCAGCTTATATGTTACCTGTGCATGGTGGACGAGCACAAAAACCATGAAACTGTAATATCTGCAGAAGAGAGAAGCGAGAAACAGGTAGGAGCTTCGAGAGCGATCGGTTTCCCAATCATCGCTATGAAGAAAAGCAAGATAAAAACTGTGTTTTCTTTCCTAAAGAATCAGATAAAGGAGATCCAAGGAAGATACCAGCAGAGAATCCAGAAGATTCAGACAGAGTTCCAGAGAGTTAAAGCTGTTATGGAGTCATACAAGGTGAGCTTTCAAGGGCGTTCAGATTCAGTCTGTTGTCCAGTGTGTCTCAAGATTCCATGGTGGTGTCCCAACAGCGCTCTGCACAGACGGCGGTGGATGACAATGAAAGGATCTTTACAGAAGTGATCTCGTATTTTGAGAAGAACCGCTCCGAGGTGTCGCAGCTGATCAGAGATCAGGAGAAAGCCGCCGTGAGTCGGGCTGAAGGAGTCTTGAAGACCCTGGAGCAGAAGACCGATGATCTGAAGAGAAGAGACGCTGAGCTGGAGCAACTGACACGTACAGATGATCACAGTCACTTCCTGCAGGTGACAGAGATGTACAAAACAGAAAAGGGCTTCTACGTTCACTCTTTATACATTTCTTGAGGAAACTGAAATGCTTGAGTAATGTTCGTTATAAGTAATGTCTTGAAATGAGTAATGTCCCTTTCAGCTCCATATAGTCTCTTAGACTAACTAAAAATAATAAAGCTAGTTTTGTCCGGGGCGTTATGGCATGACTTTAACATACTGCAATATTGGTTTTGGTCGTTCTAAAATGCCAAGTCTGTCATTAAATAGTTTGGTATTATCACCTCTCAGAGCTGTCTTGATAAGTTCTGCTCCTAAAGACCAGTCTCCTGCCTCAAAATAAAAGTTAACGTGACGGTATATATTGTTTTTCGTTATTATATATAAAAAAAGTCCTTCTCCTAACGCAGCAACTTCCCTTTTTCTTCTTAATGGCGCCCGTTTATTCGGGAAGAGGACGTCCTATGCCAATCAATAGGATTCAGACACAATGATGTGATGGGAAACAATTTTTGGAAATACATCTTTCACAGACAGTGTATATTTACAAATGAAATCAGACGATGTCATGTAATAACCGCTGTCCGGATATGAGGAGACTGTCAACCAATTTTACTATAAATGAATACATTTTACAGTTGTATTTTTAGAGTTTCTTCAGTTTCCACTGCTTGTCTTTGTCCAGAGTTTCCAGGCCGTCTTCGTTCCTCTTGAATCTTCAGACTCGCCGAGCATCACTGTCAGGTCGGTTCTCGCTTTTGATGATTTAGGAAAACCTCTATCTGATCTGAGAGAGAAACTGGAGCATTTCTGCAAAGAAGAAATAGAGAAGATATCTTTTAGAGGTAAGTTATGTTTTATCATATAGAAAAACAGTGTACACCATACATTATATGCTACAGATTCAGTATTACATGCAATGTCTTTTAAAGTGAAATATGCAGAGATTATTCCTAGCCCGGAGCCCAAGACCAGGGAGGAATTCCTCTTGTGTAAGTGACTTGAATACGTGTTGCATGTGTATATTGCAATATGATCATAATCAACAAATGACATAATTAAAAATCATCCAATGAATTATATTAAGGAGCAGATGATGTGTTCTGTGTTCTGCAGATTCTCACCATCTGAAACTGAATCCGAACACGGTGCATCCGCGTCTCTGTCTGTCTGAAGAGAACAGATGCCTTACTAATAACGGCGCGTTTCAGGATTACGAGGACCATCCAGAACGATTTGATTATTGTTATCAGGGCTTGTGTCAAGAGAGTGTGTGTGGACGCTCGTACTGGGAGATTAAATGGAGCGGGGACATTTCTATATCAGTGTCATATAAGAGCATCAACAGGAAGGGACGCGATGACGACTGTGTGTTTGGCAGAAATAATCAGTCCTGGAGTTTGTACTGTGGGAACGCGAAATTTCTTTTCTACCACGATAAGAATAGCACCGAACTGCCCGTGTCGTCTAGTTCGTGTAGGATTGGAGTTTATGTGGATTACGGTGAAGGAATTCTTTCCTTTTACAGCGTCTCTGACACAATGACCCTCATCCACAGCATCCAGACCACATTTATTAAACCTCTCTATGCTGGATTTAAACTAGACTACTGGCATAGAAGCAAGGTCGTATCAACAGTATCACTTTCTGATCTAACAATGTAGATTTGGAGTTCTTCAATTCCATTCAATGGTTTTGTAATACCCGACACAGATTGAACTGATGTTATTTTTATATCATATAAAGTGGAATGCACTTGAACAAGTTGTTTTCTACACACCATATAAAGAGACAGAAGGAGAACGAGGACTTTCTACTGTAGACAAGTACACATTTACATTTACAAAACAAACAATGGAAAGCGCTGCAATTCAATGGAAACAACGCGTTCTTGTTAAGATGCTTTAACAGCCACCCTCGTTTATTAAACTCACGTCCCGTATTAATACTTCTCACTTATAACTTAAAAGACGTGATGGTCGGAAATTCGGACCGGATCCTTCTTTATAGTTACGTTGGGCCCGTGATAGCACACATACATCTGGTAGACATGTATTTGGTTGACTTTGATTGTCTCCTGTACTCAACCTCTGACCTTATCACAGCCATGACGATATAAAGCCATATCACACTCCTACTTGAGCTATAATCCTCAAGATGGGAAATCATTCTTCTGTCGTAGTTTAAAGAAAGATCAGTTATTTGTTAAATGTTAAATAAGTGATGGCCAAGGCCATACTCAGTATGAATACTTGAGGTTGGTTTGATTTTGTTATTGAGATGTATATTGTGTTTATACCCTACTAAGATGTTATGATGTCCTTTTATATTGTCATAGTTTTATCCATGTTTCTATCCCTCTGTGACCCAGACCCTGTCTGGGAATTATGAGTTATGTAGCTTCCGGAATTAATTTGGTCTAAATTGTTTGAATGGGTTGTATTTTGTTTCACTGTTAATTATGTTTGGTTCGGACGAATAAATACAATTGCTCACAATGCAAGATGAAAGTCCATCAAAAACAATTTTCTAAACTTTTTTTTTTTCTAAAGTTTTTCAAAAACTTTTTTCTAAGAGCATTTTATGTCACATCCATACACTGAACTCACCCAGATCTCTATTTTCATGTTGTGCCGCTGAATGTATAGATATGTTTATTTTAAACTGAAGAGGTTCTGATCGCAGATTTAATCTTTATATCCTCCACAACATCTTATGAATGTCGTTTAATCGATGGAATTAAGTGTGATTTTTTTGGTTTATTTTATACATCGTCAAGACTTGATTGGACCCTTTATTTTACCGCATTTTAATATAAAGTTTGCTTATATACATTTTATTGCTGCTTTTGAACAAGTAAAGCATTATTTAAGTATTTTTTTATGTATTACTTTTGCATTTTACTTAAAAATTGAATTGCTGTAAAGGCAGCTTATTTTAACCAGATTTGATTATAATTGTAACACAATCATGAAGCTGTACACATGAATATTGTACGATAGAAAGCTTTATTTATGTGGACATATTTACTGAATAGTAAAAGTCACTTGTTTATATCATGTTGAAGTTTAGTGCAAAATACAACATTTAAAGTACAAAACTGGCGATATCGAGAGGCACTTGTAATATTCCCACAAAACAGAATAAGAAAATCACGAACTGTAAAATAACGACCTGGGACATTTATGAACCAAATCTCATGTAATGTGAATTTCTCCAATCGCTACAAGCCACAATCATATTATTCTGATGTCTTTCTGAAGAAACGAACAGAATGCTCAAGACCGACAAACGAGTGCTACATCTTAAATGTTTTCCTATAGTGTCAATGCTTATGACGAACATGTGGTTTTGTTTCTGAGGTAGTAAAGTTCCGTGGGTATTAATACATTTCAAAAAGGTTTGACTTCTACATGAGGTCACTCGAGATAAGATATGACTCAAACAGCCGGGTTAGAATTTGAGAATGTAGGGTTGTTTCCGTCAGACTTTGAGCGGTTGTGGAGCGATTCCTTTGGTTAAACGTGACAGCTGCCTCTTTAAAACAATATACACACATGTACGCACTAAACACACAAAAAAAGTATACAAAAGATTATTTAAAATATATCTCTGAAATGGAAAACGCAGAAAATACAAGTTTAGTTTCATAACACAAAACATTAATGGCTCAGATGATCATCCTTGTATGTTTCTCCATTCTTATATCGTCGTTCACGTTAAAACGGACATATTTTCTACACTATATTGAAATATGTCAAATGCTATGTTATGACGTTAACAAAATCATTTCTTAGTGCATTTTGTAAATGTTCACAGTATTTTGTAAATATACATATTCAGTGCACGCAGATAGATATGGGCGATGGATATTTTGATGTTACATCGACAAACAAAACACCTCAAACATTATTTACTCACTTTTAAGCTGTTCCAAATCTGTACGATGTCATTGTTTGGTTGAACACGGAGGAAGATATTTGTAAGAATGCTCGTGACCAAACAGTTCTTGGAGTTTACCACCAATTACCACAGTACTTGTCATACGCTTTTCATAATATCTAATTTTGTCCTTCATTTAAATAATTTAGAAACATTAAAGTAGTTTCAATTATTAAAAACGTAATTTTCTCTACTATGGGGGTCAATGGGGTCCAAGAAGTGTTCTCTGTGTTCATTCAAATTTGTGATGTAAATGAATGCAAACATATAAAGTCTGCAACGGAGAAAAGCATCGTTCAATCATATTTCGCCTTATTAACGTCTAAATATTGTTTATATATCTATTAAATTGAAACTTGTGCTTTATTACGATATAGTATCTGAAAAATACTAACGTGATTAAAATTCTCAATTTTAGGCAACGTGGTTGCGTTTCAATCTAAAAATAAAGTACT
>CM065666.1:127500-277500 GCA_033220385.1 Triplophysa yarkandensis
TCTATCTTCTCTGGAACGAAATGCCTCAACATAACCAAGAGTTGTCCACTAAAAGAGACCATTGTGTGAAGCATACTGTGTCCATGTCAAAGTGAAGGGTAGAAGGAGCTTATGAAGCCCACTTGACTCATGACCGACAGACGTCTTCTCCGGCTGTACATCGGGTTTGCTGGTATAAATCGAAGCATCCCATCGACATCAAGCCATTCTGGAGTTTAGTCTCTGGATCGCTGTCTTGCAAGGTCTTTCACAGGTGTACGAGAGAAACCTAACTGAGGCTGTGAAACATTATATTGAGTTGTTTAGTTTCACGTCTGGTATTATTTCAATCCAGGTTTGGTCACATTCCGTAACGTGTTGGAACAGACAAAGTTCGATCGAGGAGAGTCAGGATCAGGTGTTTAACTGACAGCCACACAGGCGAGAACAGAGAAAAGAAGGTTTCGTTTACTTTTCGTCGACGTGTCCTTCATTACAGGGTACGTTCGCTGACATTTGCTCTCTCGTCCTCTCTTTGTATATTTGATGGTTGTTTGTTTCTTTTATCATGATTTTGTATAGCGGTCAGCTGGTGTTGGAACACATGGCATGTGCCAGCTCATACACAGTCCTCATCATTCCTCTACAGAGCAGTCTCTACAGTCCTGATGCTCTGCACTGTTTCCTCTGGGTAAGATCATGTGGATCTCAGGTTCTGAACACATTTCGTCACCTTAAGACTGTGAGGGTCCATCTGTGTCCTGTCCTTAAAAAAGTTGCACTTACATGGTATTGATGACATTTACTTAATTTGAAAGATGCTATTTGCTTGTTAAAGTAAGAAGCTTGTTAAATTTTGCTTATTTTTGTATCTAAATGTATTATCCAAAGAAGATGAGACAGGTGAAATTACCATCTAGATCTGAATAACTGAAATATTCTTGTTAAATACTTTGTTCTTTACATGGTTGAATGTGCTGACAACAAAATGACACTAAAAGTAACATTATTAACCCATGGATGTCTGGATATGGACAAACACTCAACATTGAAGTGGAAAAACAACTTTGATTTGATGTCCTTGAAACAAGTCAAACCGAGACTTTTGGTTTTTGGCTTCCGTGTGCTTGTATGACCTCCCTAAACGCTTGCGTTCCTCCTGATAAGGTAGCAGCTCCTGATGGATCTCCTTCCAGACCAGTCCTAAAACATCTGCCCAATCCTTCAGTGCTCGGTTGGATTCAGGTCTGTGGAACATGTGGGCCATAGCATCAATGCCTTTGTCTTGCAGGAACACGCTCTATATACATGAGGTGGAGCATTGCTTTGCATTAGGATGAACCCAGGGCTAACAGCATATGGTCTCCCAAGGGGTCTGAGGATCTCAGTTTACCTCTGGAGAGCTCATAGAGAGCTTTGCGACCCTCCAAAGAAATTCGGACCCAGCAACGTAACGTTCACAGGCCCTCATTCCACCCTCATGGAGTCTGTTTCTGACTTTTTGAGCAGGAACATGCACATTTGTGGCTCTTTGGTGGTTATTTTGCAGGGCTCTGGCAGTGCTCCTCCTGTTCCTCCTTGCACAAAGGTAGTGGTCCTGCAGCTGGGTTGTTTCCTACAGCCTCCTCCACGTCTCCTGATGTACTGGCCTGTCTCCTGGTAAAGCCTTCATGCTCTGGAGCCTGGGCACTCGGATTTCACAGAAGTGTGATTGACCTGGAGTTACATTGGGTTGTTTAAGTGGTCCCTTTATTTTTTTGAGCATTGTTAATAATATTGTCAAATGTACGACACAGGTACAAAGAAGCTAAAGCTGCTGGTTAGTCTTCAAACAAAATAATACAATACAAATACTGTAGTTTGAGTTGATCTGCTTGACAAGACTATCAATAAAACGCTCAACAATCATCAATTTGAAAGGTTTACATATGAAATTTAACAAATTATGAGAATTAAGTATTTAGTAAGAACTCATCCTTTAAAATTGCTTTTTAAGAAACAAAATAAGCATTTGCACATTGCATTGCACATGCAAATATGTCAAACATTTACACTTGTCTCTCACAGCTCAAGAGACGGCAGGATTTGGAAAGAGAAAAGGACAGCCTTTGGGCCGGACTTCAGGATTTGGAGCAAGCCCATCTATGGTATAAGAACCGATTGAAGCTGAACTCAAAGAGACAAATGAATTCAAGCACAGAAGATTCAAAGAGAGAGGTAAGAACCTTAACAAAATGCATAAGATCTATTAATATTGTGTAACAAGTCTCTCTCGATGTCTAAGCACAACACAACATCTGTGGTTATGAAGTTCATGAAGTTGCGTTGTAAATAAGGCCCTTGTCCCATTCCAGTACAGGTTTCCGTGTGCTTTGCGCTCATGTTTGCAGCGGGTCAATGGGAGTTTGGGTACATTGATGAATGATACTGGTTTATGGAGTAATCCAGCTGTAGGAGAAAACGAAGGATCAGATTGGGCTCTACGTAGGACCAACTCTACACTTGTCAAGGTCAGATATCTACAAGATGAAGGCGTTTTCAAAAATACCTGCAAAGGAAACCATTAGTCCCCATTGCATTGGTTTTGTGGTTGGCTTGGTTACAAAGTGTTGTATTGTATTTTTACACAGGAAGTCATACAACAAAATCTCCAGATTTCCATGTTGGAGGTTGAAAAGACACGACTCCAGCGGCTAATGTCGTCCAGCACTAGGGTTTGATCCCTATAACATTATTTGAAAGGATCCTGTTATAAACCATGATCAGAAGCTATTTTGGACAACTATTTAAAAAGAGTTCCTCGCTCTTTTCACATACAGGTTCAGCACACTTTAATACTGGGTTTCATTCATAATGCGAAATATAAACTCTTAAAGAATGTTTTTTTTTGTGGATCATCAATATATGGTTAATTGCATCTATCTAATAAGAGAAATAAATGGGAATGCGACACAAGAAAATGACACAACATTTTTCTCATTGGTCAAAGCACACCCTTCTTATTCCCTTCTTACAAGACATATACGATGTTTAAACAACCCCTTTAGAATGATAAATTGACCACATACGATATATTGTATAATGTAACATAACTTGTGTTTAATAACCCAATGTAGATATTGTTGAATCCTGTTAATCTGAAGCATGATGTGTCTGGTACATGGCAGCTGATTGAAACAAATACCACACAATGAAACTTCATGATTTTATTTCTTTTACTTTAGTCATGTTTATGACCGTCCGAACTTTATCTACACGCTCTTCATTTATGTTTTAATATTTAGTGCATGATTTACACCCAGCTGCTCATTTTATGAAATCCTTCGTCTAAAAAGAATGCACGTCAGATTGCATAACACGTATGCACTTCAAATGTTCAAATAAATGTTCACCCGCTGTCTTCAGATTCCATATGAGAAGGATGCTAAATACTGGTTTAAAGTACATTTTGAGAAACACAATGGATGTTTGTTCGCCATTCATTTTGGCAAAACAATGTTTGTCAAATTTTAAAAACGGTTTTATAGAAAAACAAATTAAAGAGCCCTTTAAATAAATATCGAGTGGCAAAATTTCATGATGAAACCTCGTATTTATGTAATTGTTCATACCCTGATGGTCTTAAACTTAATGTCTTACTGTTGATCCACAGTTCTTCTCTAAAACATAAAACATTTAACCATTTATTCTCTACGATAAGACTAAATATGACTCTGTGCCTTTCATGAAAGCACGTGGATACACTTATATATCATTTACATTTAATGAACTCTTTTAAAACAGTTTTCCTGATAGTGACATTCTATATCTAGGTCCATACATTTTGTTTATATTCAATATATCTTAAAATGTTTTAAAATTATTATTAAACAAAACATTGTTAACAACAACAATATTGTTGACTTTAAAATAAAGTTTTTTAACTTTTTTATCAAAGCTCTACAAATCCACCCCTGTAGTTTATGTTGTATCAAATAAAAGAAAATGCATCATATGACATCAGGAACTCTAACTATAAATGAATATGAATTAATTAAATGCAAATATTCAGTTTGTGTTTTCTATCCTCAGGTGTCGATCTCACCGGCTCATCCAGATCATCAAAAGTGTTCATAGAGTTTAAAGAACTCGTTTTAAGGCATTAAACATTTCAAAGCATTGCCATGTTGGATTGCACTGAACACATTCGGATTGGTTGAGACGACAGGTCACATTAAGCCCAAAAACCGGTTTGGGAATTATAGCGTTTTGAAAAATCTGAATCTTCCAGTACATTTATAAACCAGAAAAGATGTTACGTGAAACATTGATAGAGCAGAGAATAGGTTCACAAACAACCTACACAACTACACAACAAAATGGCACGACAAATAATAGATAAGAGCTCTTGTTTTATACTTAATGCTAGATACAGAAACTGTGTAAAAAGTGGAACTTCACTGTTGAAGTATATTGATGTATTTCACAGAATGTTGACATGTTTGAATAAAATGATACAAAATTATATTTTCAAAGTGTAAACTAGCACAGTGTTGTGATATAAAACCCAAACTGTCTGAATATAATAGTGTTTACCCTTTTAAACAGTGTCAATGGGTGGATCATATACCAGAACAGATTCAAGAGACCACACTATTCAGAGATGATGTAATGTTATAGGCCAAATCAGAAGTCAATCGTAACTTAATAACTTAAGGTTTGCCAAATCAAGTAAACTCAATATTTGCTTTTTATAATGCATAAATACAATCATCAATTAACATTTTAACATTTTGTAACGATCGCATATTCCCTTGTAAGAAGTAAATCTTCCTCTATTATAGATTCATCAACGTTGCATTAGTTGGGAGTTGCTTGGCATATCCGTTGGCATATTCTTTATGTTGTCTTCGAGCATTTCATCAGCTTAAGACTGCAGGACGTTTATGGATCAGGTTTATGGATCAGGTTTCATCTGATAAATCTCTTCACCTCCCATCCTTACACTGATGCACACAACAATATGCAGTGACAGATGATTGTTCCGCAAGTATCTCAGAGACGTGGGATTATGATCGGAGTGGAAAGTGTTTTTCCATCGGTGGCTGAACTTCCTGTCTCTTCACAGTTCAGCACTGAACCGTCCCGCTCCGGGTACCAGCAACACTCTTCATTACCAGATCCCATTCACATTACTGCTATGAAGGTCTATTGTCCATGCCATCATCGCTCCTCGACAGAACGTTCTTCCGGCTCGCTACGGTTCAGCGGTTCTCCACACTGCTGGATTTGGCTCTCACGCTGATTCCCGGTCAGTCGGGTGCTGGTACATTAGCAAGGAATGGGCCTTCTTATTACTTTCCTGTAGTTGAGCCAAAGCGTGAAGACCAGAAGTTTGATGTGGTTTGTGCTTCCTCTATTTCCTTTACTAAAGAATACATTCCAAGACATTATCCCGAGGGCATTGAATGCGTTTAGACACTGTGGGTGTTATATATCTTAAGAGCACTTAGAGAAGGTGCGGGAACTGTAAACATCCGATATATAATAAAGAAGAAGTTATGGTCCATTTCTGATCCTGGACACATTAATATTGATGTTTAAAGCGAGTGAACGAAGAAAATTATCAAGTTATTGACTCATTTCAAACCTGTATGAGTTTCGTCTGCGGAACATAAAATAAGAAGATATTTTGAAGAATGTCGGTAACAGCTAACGCACGCATTCGCTTGAATTTGTTTAAATAAAAACAAAAGGATCAAAATCCGAACAATGAACAAACAAGCATTTACGTGATTTCCATTTTATGACCTAACTATGACAAAATTAAATGTATAAATGTTATTTATAACATCCTGATTATTTACATGATGATGATGGAAAAAATATTTGTAGAAAACACTAAATCACATAACTTTTATATCAATGATGTTAGCAATAGGAAACTGTTCTTCTTTTAATGGGGAATTTCAATTAAACTGACATTTATGAGCATTGTTTGTTTATATCAAATATTTCAGATAAATGTTCATAAAACCACATTGTATATAATCTCAGACTCACATAATCTTCAATATTTTATTAATTCAGAAATCAAACAACGAATCACGTATAGGAAGAATATTCATAACATCAAAACATTACAACTTTAATGCAGTTATTACAATAAAGTACAACTCCCATAAGATTAGACTTTTAAACACTGATTTATTTAACAATGAATAATGCTTACACTTTATAATACTTCTACAGCATTTGTATTCATAATTCAAATTAATTTTAGAAAGACATATTTGTTGACATTAGTTAATACATAGTGAACTAACATGAACACTAAAGTTCACCTGTATGACTTTTTTCTGCAGAACGCAAAAAAAGATCTTAATGAAAGTTTATGGCCAAACCACAGCGGTACCCAATCAATACTAGTGTACCGTTGAAAGAGAATATGCCACATTGCTTTGGTTAACAACATTCTTCAAATATTTCCCTTTTTCTTCACACATATAATGATGACAGAATTGTCGTATGTGTACATTAAACTAACAATAACAACATAAATAACTGCTAAAAACTATTGTTTCATGTAAGCTAATGCATTTCCAAACATTACCTTACTGTAAAAACCTATTCGATTATTAACAATCATAACTTATTGTGTGATAAATAATACGATATACAACAATTTTACTACAAATCAAAGCAATAGCAATTCACAATCTCACATGGCTAAAATATAATATAAGTCTACAGGTGACCTCCGAAGACATTCTACTAAATAACAGAATAATCTATACAATCATTACTTGATTTAGATCTGACTAATATTCATATCGTAACATAAAACATTTTTAGCCTTTTATTATTTGTTATTTACAAAATTACCCCAGCCAGTGAACTCCAACCAGCAGTCATCATCTGTTAAAAACAAGTGAGATATTTTGAGAAATGTCTCACTAGTTTTGTGTTCACGCACTGGAAGTCAATGTTTGGCTACTGACATTTTTTTAAATATCTTTGTGTGCTGTAGAAGAAAGGAAGTGACTGGTTGGGATGGACGTGAGGGTGTAGATTTTTGAGAATAATAGAGATCATAGCTTGAGGTCATCATACCAATGTTCCATTTTTATGCTCAGATGACCGTCTGGACATCTCCTCAGGTAAACTGTCTTCCAGAAGGTTCTGCAGGTGTCTGATGTAACCTATGGCCGCACGCAGCGTCTCTACCTTGCTCAGTCTTTTCTCCTCGAATTCCTGCGGCAGATGTTCTCGGAGTCTGGCGTATCCGTCGTTGACGCATCGAACTCTCTGACGCTCTCGCTCGTTCCGTTTGTGGATGAACGCTGGTTGGAACGAACATTCATGTAGACCGAAGTGGCCGTGGTAGGAGAGATAAGAAAAGCATCTGATGAACCGCTGGTCCTGGTTATTCATCGGATACTGACGGTTCAAAGACAAGCCAAAGGTCAAAGGGGTGCTTGACGGTCTATGTGCATGATCAGAACCCATTTCTGTGAAGAATGAAATACAAGAGAAAGATCTCATGAAGTTTGAAAACAAATCAGTTCATGTTATATTTGATAGTCCTTACCTTCTTACCTTACAGAAGACCAGATCTGATGTGTCTCTGAGCAGGTTCTGACACTATATCATCATGTTCTCTTCCAGCTCAACACTGAAGGATAAAGCTTCCTCTTCTCACCTTTATACGGGCCTTTGAATGAAGTTTCACAGCAGAATGTCATTTGATTCTTATGAGATAAACATCTCATCTCACTGTACATCTAAACCTCAACTTCCCCATCAGAAGAAAAACAATAACAATCAGGTTTGGATTCGTCAAGTCCTCGGCCTGGAAGTGAAGCGGTCCTTATCCACATCCAGAAGATCTGAAGGTCGAGCTTGAAGATAAAAAACAAGTGATAGTTCAAGAGCTGTGTTGATCTGATTTATATGGATCGAATATTCGGCCATTAGTTGTTTTGATTCTGTATCTCTTTGTTCTGATAAAGACAGGGAAAGATATTTGAAAGAATGCTGGTGTCCAAACACTTCTTGGACCCAATGACTACAATATAAGAAGTATTTTTTGTTCTGTTGTACACGAGATATATTGAAGAATGTTGGACAGATTTTTTTACGGTAATTCTGATGTTTGAATGGGGTCGTTCAGGTTAACAAATATCCAACGCTTTTCTTTCGTCTTTGGTTTATTTACATACAATTTAAGGACACGCTGGAAAATCTGAACTATTTTAATAAAACAGATTTATACAAAGCTGGGTACAACAAATAACAGTTGCAGGAAGTCTTTTAGGGACGTCTTTGTGTCGTTGTGTTTATTTGTAGCTCTCTCTCTCTATCACTCACATGCACGCACAGTCTCACACACACACATACACGCACAGTCTCACACACACACATACACGCACACTCTCACACACACACATACACGCACGCACACGCACACACACACACACACACACACACACACACACACACACACACACACACACACACACACACACACACACACACACACACACACGCACGCACGCACACACACACAAACACACACACACACACACACACACACACACACACACACACACACACACACACACACACACACACACACACACTCTCTCTCTCAGACACACAGCTCATGAGAGTTTATGGGCTGCCTTGTTCTAGTTCTGTCTGCAAAGCCTGGTAAAAAAGTATAAATTAAATCTAAATTAATAATTTTTTATTATTTTATTATTTAAGTACTTGATTTTACCTGGATTATTTAAATTTAAGCTATTTTGTAATACATTTTTTTTAATTTATTTTATTGATTTGATGAACTATTATTTGCTTAAAAATGATTATTTTGTACTGTCTGTCTGATTGAATGCTTGTTAAAAAATAAATCAGGCGTTGCTCAGTTACTCAGTACTTTTTCATCCAAGTGCATCCAATGTGGATATGTTTTGATCCAACAACAGAAATATTGTTGAGCTGAAAATTTGTTTTAGTTTTTTCACCAAGCACTTTTTTACTTTTACTCAAGTAGTTATTTTAATGACTACTTTTTACTTTTACTTGAGTCATATTATTCTGAAGTAACAGTACTTTTACTTGAGTACAATTTTTGCCTACTCACCCCACCTCTGCATGAACACAATTTTTTATAGCATACTTTTTTTGAACAAGTTCATTTACCGATAAATCATTCAACAAAACAACAACATTAAGTTAACTAAAAATATATGCATTAACAACACATCAACAATGGAATACTCTCTCAACCCGGCACTGGGTTTCCGACCTTTGCTCACATTACCGTATATTCCCGACTGATTTACTTTCTGCAGGAGTTTTCACACTGCACTGTCTAGAACACAAAGAAGAGGCACCACGATGACTCTTCAACCAGGTCCTTGTATATTTTCTAGGATCAAACTTGGAAGTTGGTGGACCGTTGATGTTATTCATCATCAAGTTTGATATGATTGAGATCAGAAGGACAGCCCTCTTGTCTGAGCTTATATTGTTCATAAGGCTAAAGTTACTCTCAATGTTTTCATACAGTTCATACGTGGTTTTAGGTCCTTGGGCTTACTACTCGGCTCTTTTAGTAGGTTTCGCAGCCCATTCAGTGCTTGGTCAGATCTTTTCTAAAATAGTATATACCTTGTTCCAAACTAATGTGCCCTACTGTATTTAATGGATTACGTAACTAGCCTTGCATGATGTAAGCTTATCTTAGTGTGCACGAGTTAAATCGCCTAACTTGTTCTTGATCTTCACCAAGGAGGATGCTGGGTTATGATGGCCCCTTACTCTGAACAAGGATGCTGAGGTCCATGATGGTCTCATTTTCAAAAGACAAGCGTTTCTCCAGATTGTTCACAAGGCTTTGTAAGAACTGGCCTTGATTGAGAGACTTCGGCTTTGCATTTGTTTTCAGGGCTATAGACCGATACTCCCTAGTCTGGTTTGCTTCTAAAGCCTCACCTGGACTCTCTTTGAATGACTTGATCTTCTGTAAAGCCAGCATTGGTTAAACAGTTTAGTGTCGCCATTACTTTGCCATCTGCTCTCTCATTTTCCAGTTCGACGACTCCCAGGAATAGGAACTCAGGGCTTTCTACTTGAATTGATGCTTGAATAGAAACGGTCATGACAGCTTTGTGACTTAAAGAAGATGCCTCGTCAATTAGGACAGCTAACTTAATGGATGATGCTTAAATGCTGCTGAGGATTTTGCTCTGCATCTCACTTGCAACATGTTGTATTATTTTTCAATGTTTTTTCTTGAGAGTGATACACCTTGCTCCTTGTCGATCCCAATGGAGTTCACACTGTTGCACACCAGACATCCTGTGAAGCCCAAACAAACAACATAACAAGTCCTGTATCCACAGCTGTACGTGTGCATGGTTATGTGCAAGTTGTCTCTGCCCACTGTTTCAGAAGTTACACAAACTAGCAATCTACCTAAACTAACCCAGTTTTGGGTTTTTGGATCCCAACCAGCAGTTCTTTGATTGGAAGTTATCTGTTTGCTTGACACTCCACAAGTCTGGCAAGTCATTTTTGATGTCTAAAGAAATAACACAAATAATTATGCATCCTCTCTCTCTCTCTCTCAAGCACGTGTTTGTCCCTCACTAGAGGTAAGAACCTCATGAGGGCCATGTGTACTGCCAAAAGCTCCAAGGCATTGATATGCCAGCGTAGTCGGGGACCTGTCCATCGACCCGAAGCTACGTGGCCGTGACACCCGTGGGACTCAGGCATCTCGACGTGATTTGAATCCGTCTGTTGCCAGTGTGCCATGCGCTCCTCAGAACCCGACTCTGTTGCCAAAGCTGAAGTGGTCTCATATGCATCAACCCGAGGCGAATTACCCCAGCCGAGGATGCCATATGCCCCAGGAGCCTCTGAAGAGTCTTCAGCGGGACCACTGTGCGTGAGGTCTGAGCCAAACACGCCAGCAATGACCGTGCACGCTCTCCTGTGAGTCGCGCACGCATAGTGACAGAGTCTAGTTCCATGCCGAGATAAGAGATGCTCTGCGTAGGGGAGAGCTGGCTCTTTTCCCGGTTGACCCGAAGACCCAAACGGGCTAGGTGCCTAAGCACTAGGTCCCTGTGCATACAGACTAACTCTGGCGAGTGACCCAGGATGAGCCAGTCGTCGAGATAGTTTAGTATCCGCACTCCACGCTCCCTTAGGGGCACTATGGCGGCCTCCGCGATCTTAGTGAAGAACCGGGGGGGACAGGGACAGGGACACTGATGTATCAGTACACAGACTTTGTACTGATACCCTCACCCCTCGAACGCGAACCGTAGGAACGGCCGTTGTCGAGGCAGGATGGAGACGTGGAAGTATGCGTCCTTCAGGTCTATTGCCACGAACCAATCCTGACTCCGGATAGAAGTCAGGATGCGCCTCTGCGTCAACATCCTGAACGGCAATCTATGCAGATATTTGTTGAGGGTGCGCAGATCCAGAATGGGGCGCGACCCTCCGCCTTTCTTGGGTACAATGAAGTACGGCTGTAGAAGCCCTTGAACATCTCGGTTGGTGGAACATGCTCGATCGCATCCTTCGCCAGAAGGGTGGTAACCTCGTCCCGAAGAACGGACGCGTCCCGACCTCACACCAAGGTGAAAAGGACGGACCGGAACTTGGGCGGGCGTATGGCGAACTGGATCGCATAACCGAGACGGATCGTCCTCTCGAGCCACCGTGACGGGAACATCGGCGTAACCACGCCGGCCACCTGCACGCCAGGGGGATGAGAGGACTGATCTGCTTCACTATACCCGGGGAGTGTGGTTCTGTGGCTGCCGGGTCCGGGGTCCTGCCAGGATTGTCCTGGGGGGACACGGGGACCCGAGCTGCCTGCCTCATACCACTGGCCAATGCACCGTCCTGCGGAGGGCGCTGAGGGCTGCGGGATGGCGTGTGTGCCAGCCGTGCACCGTCTAGAAGAGGGTGAACACGGCGACTTTTGCCTGGGGGAGGATTTGCTCTCTCTTTAACCACATAGGGTGGCCCTGAAAAGGGCCGTTGTGGTAGTGGAATGGGGCAGGAGCCGTCCCAGATGTTATCTACTCCTCCAGGCTGGCATGTTTGCGAGGAGGCTGCTGACGGGTCCCCACAGCCTGCTTCCTCAGGGCCGGCTTCCTACGGGGTGCCGCCTGTATAGGGTGCGCTCTAACCGAGGGCGGGGCCGAGGAAGGGCATGGCTGTTTGGGAGCGGGTGGAGTTCGGGGCCGGGGCTGACCTCGGCAAGCAGGACCCCTACGAGGCAAGAAATGTTGCATCGCCTCTTTCTGCTGCTGCGCTGCGGAGAACTTGTGGGTAAAGTCCTGCACAGTGTCTCCAAACAGCCCCTCTTGCGCGATGGGTGTGTCGAGAAAGCGTGCTCTCTCGGCCTCACTCATCTGCGCAAGGTTCAACCAGAGGTGGCGCTCTTGGACCACACAGGTGGACATCACTCGACCAATAGACCGCGCCGTGCCCTTGGTCGCTCTCAGCGCCAAGTCCGTCGCGGTCCTCAACTCACGTACTGTGAGCGTGTCGAGTCTCCCCTCGTCAAGCTCCTTTAACGCCTTGGCCTGATGCACTTGCAACATAGCCATGGCGTGGAGCGAAGATGCAGCTTGACCCGCAGCTGTGTAGGCTCTCGCCACTAGGGACGAGGAAAACCTACACGCTTTGGAGAGGAGCTTAGGTCGATCCCTCCAGGAAGCGGCAGTTTGCGGACACAGATGTGACGCAATTGCGCGCTCCGCTGGAGGAAGATCGACATAGCCCCATGCTGCACCTCCGTCGAGAGAAGTGAGAGCGTGGGAGCTGCCATGACGGAGGCGGGCCAATAGGGGCGCCTTCTACGTCTTGGCGAGCTCCTCATGCACTTCCGGGAAGAACGGTACTGGGGCGGGGCGGGGCTTATGGCTCCGGGCGCCACCGAGATACCATGCATCCAGACGCGAGACGGGGAGTGCAGGCGGGGCCGTGCACTGCAACCCGATACTCGCGGCTGCCCGGGAAAGCATTGCTGCCATTTCCGGATCCGTGTCGTCCTGAGCCTTGGCTCAGAGCGTCCTCCGGATCTGAAGCAAGCAGCTCGCTCTCAGATGCTGCGACCGAAATCACATCATCCCGAGACGGCGAACCGTCACGCAGTGAGAGAGACGGAGAGCGTGAGAGACTCTGACGGTCCCGCCAGCCCGAGGCTGACGGAGACACATCCGCGTCCATATCGCCCGCGCCGCTCGCGACAGCTGCTACTCGCGCCGTAGCGCCAGTGAACGAACTGCCGTGTTACATGCTTACATGCTTACAAAACAACATGCTTGTGTTAATTGTATTTATGTGGCAAAATAACAGTACCACAAACGGTGCGGCCTGTATACTACAGTGTTTTGAGTTGGTTTAGGTGGATAACTATGTCTGCCGATATTTCTTGAGATTATGCTGTATTTACAGAACTATGTTAAGAAAGAGGAATACACATTTTTTTTTGAATAAGCTTGCGCTTTGTGAAGTTGTGTAAATGAGATGTAATCCACCAATCAGTCATCACATGAAGTCGTACACAATACTATTGTTTTTATCGGATGTTTGTGGGATTACAAACTCCACTTGGGGCAGACCTGGTGGTTCGAGTCTTGGACTTGTGATCCGAAGGTTGCTGGTTCAAAACTCGGAACCAGTGGGAATACAACGACTCCTTGAGCAAGGCACCACCTCTCCCCCCCCCACTGCTCCCCGGGCACCGCAGCATGGCTGCCCACTGCTCCGGGTGTGTGTTCACAGTGTGTGTGTGTGTTCACTTACTGTGTGTAGACTGGGTTGGGTTAAATACAGAGCACAAATTCCAAGTATGGAACACGTCAAGTCACTTCACCTCACTACAGTGTGTGCCATGACCTTCACCTTAAGAATCTTCTTAAGATATACAGTTCCTATGCTCACACATAGCATAACATGCAATACTAAGTTATTGTGTATTGTTTTTACCATTTAAAGTAAACAGGATGACATCAGACGGATGGTGATCTCAATAAGAGTTTGTAGCAAGAGGTTCCTGCCAGTTCCTTTTCTTTTATTGTAAGTCAGTTGAGCCCGATTACGGAGACTGTCACCTTGTGTTTGTACTGGCTTTTGCTGCCTGTTTCCTTGTCTTTGAGTAGTTATGATAATGGGATTAAGACTGGTGTAAATGGAGCATTTAGCTATCCCTAAATACTTACTATACATGCTTTGGTTGGGACCATCACCCAGATACCTGATCTCCATTTCTGGGGACTGCCCCCTAAATGCATAAAACCACAATGTATCACTGCTTTAGAAAGACTTCTTATGACTGCAGCGCTACGCAGCGCGTTCTCAATAAAACGCTCTCTGCTTCACTTCTGAGTTTCCAACATGTTTGTGAGTCAAATTTCCGGTGACGCACTGAGCATCAGCTATTGGGAGCGATCAAGGATGACAATAGACATACCCTGGAATGATATTTGAATAAAGAAAGTACATATGCAAAACAGCACTTTTACTTTGCTCAAAACATACTCCACCAGAAAAACATTTTGCCTAGAAGGGAACAAATAAAAATTACTACGGTGAATCTTCAGAAATAAGGCCGCGTCAGTCACATTAGGTAAATCTTCTCAAGACCTTATATAATGATCTCCCATTTCGACATGCAATGTTACATCAGCTTGTTGCTTTATATTGCTTAATTTAATGCCTACATTACACGTCTGTCCAGTTTAGCCGCATGGTTAAGAAAAGATGTACTGCACATAAATTCATCGGCTTTTACAATTACACAAAAGCAAGTGTCTGGTGAACTGAAAGAAGAATTAAGTGACACTTCTGCATGAGAGATAACACTACTATAGGTACCCTCGCTCGTTGTGAAAAACAAGTGGTGAATAAATGAGTACGCCATCTTTCGTATGTAACAAGTTCTTTCTGGTTGCTGAATCTAAATGGCTCAGAGCCATGCAATATTCCACTAGTGCCATCACATGAACTCCTTCACCGTTTGCGCAAACCTAAAGGCATTAAACCATTTTTTGTTTGGTTATTGGCATGACCCTGTGACAAACAAAAGGTTGACTAATAAACATTAATAATTCATGACAAAAAATAAAAATCACAAAACATGGAGATGGTCGGCAAGGATCCCTACACATATAATCCCTAAGATTACCATCACCTGAGTTCTAATAGGTCATACAACTGTTCATCATCATCTCCGCTAAAAAGACTTACACCACAGTTCACTCACCATCCGGCCTCGTCTTTTAACCACAGATCTCCTTCTTATGTTCAGTGTATACCTATCTATCTCCCAGTCTTGTCTCCTGTGATCTCCAGTATTTTCCTCGTGTATTTCCCAGCTGTGGTGTTCCATGGCTCCGAGTTATTTTGTCCATAGTTTCAGAGTCTGTTCATGTCCTTCATCTGCTGTCTGGTGTCTTGAATAACTCAATCTGCAAGAAGTTCAATTATTTAAGATTCGTCCTTCCATGATCACAAGTAATCTTATTCCAATTACCTTTTGCAAATCCTGCCAAGAAACTATTCCATCATTCATTACAATCTGCATCCCGTGTTGTAGAAATTTTCTAAGAGAAGACACCGAAGCTTGTCTATAAAATAATTTTTATATGATTGCAATCAGGATCGACTCAAAACAGAAAGACATTCATCAGTCTGCAGAGAGTGGAACCCTTTCCATCTCCGGCATTAGGTTTTATACCTTCACACCCCAACCGTTCACCAATCATGGTGTTTCCTGCTAGATGACCCCATTATCTTCTGCTTCTAGCTGGTAACTTCAATGAAATTAAACAGATACTATTTATCATACAACCAATGCATATTTCCTTTCACACTCAAGACGTTATTTCATCATCTTATCTTCAGACTTATACCTCTGTTCCTAATCCTGTTAGGAGAATCAATCATCTCCAACCATGTTTTAGTACTATTCCACATCGCTAACCACAAACAGGTCATTCAAAGTTCACAAACATTTCACTGTTTGTGTAAGAAATACATAGAATCTTGCATATGTCATTTTAGCTAAATTTAAACATTGTCATGGGTTTATAAAAAAAAAATGCCCATACACCCGTCCCTTCCGTGACAATAAAAGTGAACAGAATGACATCAGTGAAATATAAAACATTTGGTATTAAGATAATTGATACCAGGTTTTAAGACCGCATCATGGAACGGGAATAACACGAGTATTTCACTTTTCTTTTAACATGACTCCGTCTGTTCATCCAGAGTAATTATTGTCAGTATATTCTGATCAAGGAATAGATTACATTGAATGAAGCACAAAAATCACAATAACCTTGTCACTGTTCAAAGCATTGATGTCTGGACCTCTGTGATTGCCAACACAGGATTTGTCACTTAGTATTAGGTCATGTTTTGCAAAGGGGTCAAATACTTCTTTCATTCATTAGAATGGAAATCAGTTAATTTTTGACATGCATCTTTCTAGATTTCTTTCTCTCACTGTACAAATAAGCCTAAAACTAGAATTAAAGACTGATCATTTACATTTTTACATTTACGTTTATCCAACACAACTTATTTTTGCAGTAGTCATTGTGTTAATTACAGGACCTTAAAACTCTGCATTTATCGACCCAGAAAACTGTCTAAGAATTTATTGCTGCTCTGTAAACTCTTCGTCATCAGTTAGGAACCTAGATGTGATATTTGATAGACATCTTTAGAAAACCATGTTTCTAGCATTTGTAAAAGCTTAGTAAACAAGTTACAGTTAGTCCAAAATGCTGCATCAAGAGTTCTTACAAGAACCAGGAATTTTGACCACATTACTCCGGTCCTGTCAACATTGCACTGGCTCCCTATCAAACATCTTATAGATTTTAAAATCTAGCTTATTATTTATAAAGCCATGAATGGTTTAGCACCTCAGTATTTGATCGAGCTCATGTTACATTAAAATCCTCCACGCTTGCTGCGTTCTCAAAACTCAATTTGATAATACCTAGAATATCAAAATCAACTGCAGGCAGCAGATCCTTTTCTTACTTGGCGCCTAAACTATGGAATAACCTAAAAGTGTTAGGGGGCAGATACACTCTTGCAGTTTATATCTAGATTTAAGACCCATATCTTTAACCTGGCTCACACAAAGCACACTAACAGGCTTGTAATACCCAAATAAGTTAAAAGATTTTAAGGTTGCATTTTTCAAGAAAACCGTAACCGAGAACACTTTCCACAACTAAATATTTGCTACATCATTAAAAGAATGGCATCTACGCTAAAATTTGTCTGTTTACCCTTTCTTCCGAGCTCACCGAAGCCACCAGATCCACCCTGTATCCAGGTCAGAAGGCATTGCAGTCACCCGGATTTAGTACGTAACCAGACCAGATGGTGGATCGGGAACTGGAAAACTCACCACTAGCCCTGAAGGATGGCGGAGACGAGGACATCTGGAGCCCTGGATACAGATCTCCTGTAAGACCTTGCCTCAGACGACTATTAAGATAAGACCATATGAAACAGATGATTCTTTTCAACTTTGCTGCCTTTTCTCCCCTTAGCTGCAGCCTGGAATTGACCTTCTGGTTTCATCTGGTCAGAGGAGAACTGGCTACCCAACTGTGCCTAGCTTTTCTTTGACCCACTGGAGCCAGGCTATACCCTGATCAGAAGGACATTGCCTTAAGCCAGAGTCAGTATGTATCTGGACCAGATGTTGGGTCCGGTACTAGAAAAGCCCTCTACAGCCCTCAAAGAAAGAGAAGACCAGGACAAGAACACCCTGGATACCAATTCCCTGCAAAGACCTAGCTTCTGATGATCATCAGGATAAGACCACAGTACACAGATGTTTCTTCTCCATTCTGCTGCAGCCTGGGCTTAAACTTCTGTATTCAGCTGGTCAGAGGAGAACTGGCCCACAAACTCAGCCTGGTTTTTCCATTCTGTCACCAATGGAGGTTTGGTTCCTTGCCGCTGTCGCCTCTGGATTGCTTAGTTGGGCTCACTGAGTTTACAATAATATTGTTGACTTGATTGAAAATGAATGTACAGATTATTTACTATTTAAACTGAACATTGATGAACCGAACAGAACTGCCTTTAACTATCATTTTGCATAATGGACACACTGTTTTACAAAGTTGTTCAGCTTCTTTGACGAAATGTATTTTGTTTAAAGCGTTTTATATATTAATGTGACTTTGACACCAAACCATGACTGATCACAACTGATGGTTACTTTTCAGTGGGGAAACATACAAAATCCGTTATGGATCAAATAATTTGATCTTAATACTTTAATAAAACCTCTGGAGCAGATGTTCTTATTTGTAAGTCATTTTGGGTAAAGCCTATTTTAGTAGAATTTTTTTTCCAGGAATGTTAAGACATTTAGCTGATAACTCTGGGGCATTTATGATTTTTAATATGTTTTATGTGTGTATCTATACATCAGGTGCTTATACACTATAATTACAGTTCTAGTCCCTGTTGTTCACACTTGCAGATAGTTAAAGTCTTGATATAATGTGTGCAGTCAGAGTGACGTCTAATTCAACTTCAAAACTATTCAAATAATGAACTTCACATTGCAAATGAAGCAGAAATGGAAATAAGTGTTTCCAAGTATTCAGCATCTGAAACAAATAAAGGGGAAAGAATACTTAATCAAGTAAGATGTACGGAGTGACTCTTCTATGCACATCTCAGACATTTCTCTACAGTTTGATCCTTAGTCCGGTTCTTTAAAATACATTGCTTCTTTAATCTCAATTTAATCTTATTTTCAGAATATTCATCAACAATGGAAAAGCAGATCCATTTCTTACTCTTATCAGGTCAGTATGTAACATACAGATTTTATTTAAGTATCTGTAAAAATTCTTTTAACATTGTTCTCATTTGGATGATTTTAATATGTACATTAATGCATTTATCTCTGTTTGTACTCTTTAAACTCTTTAAACTCCATGCTTTCTCTCAACAGTCTGTCTGTTTGCTCAGTGCATCCAATGTGGGTATGTTCTGATCCAAGAGCAGAAGACCTGGTATGATGCTCAAGTTTACTGTAGAGAGAATTACATTGACCTGGCCACTGTTCAGAGTAAAGAAGACCGGACTGAACTACAAGCTGTCGAACCTGCACTGACTTCAGCAGCCTGGATTGGACTCCACAATGACATCAACAGCTGGCGATGGTCTTATAAAGATGAGAACATGACATTAAAGATGTGGGCGGCCGGCGAGCCCAACAACATGAATCGAAATGACGAATGTGGTGGATTTTTAAAGGGATCATGGAGTGACGCGCCGTGCTTTTACCTTAGGCCTTATTTTTGCTTCAATGGTAAGAAATAATACCGACACATGCCAATATTGAAGCCGCTAAAACTTTCTGCAAATCTCTAATTGAAATAAAAATGATTACGTAATTCATGTAAAAATGTAAGATTGATTTAGTCCTCTCCAAAATGCTTACTTTGAAAGTGACGGTTGTGTTATCTTAGGATCAGAATCTCTTTTAAAGCAACCTCTGTGTTTGTGTTTACTTCCTAAAGATTATGAAATTCTGATTGAAGAGTTAATACATACAGATAGTGTTCTATTTCCTTTCTTATTTGTATTTTTTCTTTACTCTTTAGATTAAGTCATTATTATACGGTATTAGTTATTGTAAATGACTTTTTCTTACTGTTATTTCATCATGTGTTAAATGCTTCAGTTGTATTGTCTTCACAAGTAGATATGTGTGTTCAATGGTCTCGTTCTTAAAGACAAGGTCTATGATTTTTCAAAAAAGTCCAATAACAATCATGCAGCCAATCAGAAGCAAGGGGCGTGTCTTTTTCTTGGAGAGGAACATTAGCTTAGAGCAATAGATCACATATTTTAGGGGTCAGAGCTAACAAATAAATCGGAAAGACCCATGTGGTGTAGGGGCCTGTTTGTTTTGGTGATTTGAATGACAACATTGACTACTAGAAATCATAGACCCTACTTTTAACATTCTTAGTAACGTAACGAGACATTGCTGTGAAGCATAACTTCCTGTTCTAACACCGGATTAATACAATTCTAGTCAGACTATGTTAGCGTGAGCTACCTTGTGTTGTTTCTTTCATCTGTGTATCTACCTGATACTCTATTTTCAGACTTTTAGGTTAGCCAAACATATCCATAGTTCTCAGAGTTATCAGATCTATTTTTATTACATGATGGCCAGGATCCATCAGTATTTAGCTCAACTTTTTGAGACAGTGAACTAAACATTAAGTAAATGTAACAAAGTGCACAAAGATTAATAAACTCTTAACAATACTTTCTCAGAGAGCGAAACGGGAAAAAACAGGTTTATCTACTTCCAAACTAAGAAGTCCTGGCATGAGGCTCAGATCTACTGCAGACACAGACCTGGCCACCATACGGAGTTCAAGTGAAAATAACGAACTGTATGAAATATTGCTGATGGTGCAAATGGACATGTTTTCTACGTGGATTGGTTTGTTCAGGGACTCTTGGATGTGGTCAGATAAAACTAATCTCTCCACTCCTATTGCCTGGATGACTGGACAACCTGACATTACTGGGTCAAACAGACCTTGTGGTGTTATAGGTCCTGATGGTTTGTTAGATGATCTGCTCTGCTCATACCTCCGGCCCTTCATCTGCATTAACTGTAAGTTCCCTTTCTGTCAGTCTCTCAACGTTATATCGAAGACGACAGTATGGGGGTTAGTTCTTGAGAACCAATGGACACTGAACTTGAATTTAAAAGGCCAATGGAATTGGCGATTTAAATTTGCATGCCATGCCCAGCCCCAGACATACGGGTATAAAGTGGGAGATGGCGTGCTCATTCATCACCTTTTATTCTTCGGATCCTGTGGATGACTGAACTGTCAAAGTTGATTGCCTCAGTGTCGGATCCCACTATCCTGTAGTCCTCCAGGACATTTTTAAGAGCAAGAGTGCCCCTCAGACAGGGTTTGGGGCGCGTTGTGGTGACAACAGATGCTTCCCTGTTGGGATGGGTATACAGTTTGGGGTTGATAGACGGGTCCCCGACTGTACTGGCATATCAATTGCATGGAATTTTCCGCGGGCATGCTTGCCTGATCCGCTCAGACAGCACGGCAGCTGTATCGTACATCAACCGCCAGGACGGAATACGCTCACTTTGAATGATACCACTTGCCCGACACCTCCTCCTCTGGAGTCAGCAGGTGATAAGATCCCTGCTTGCCATATTTCTCCCAGGCGACGATCCAACTGATAAGGGAACAGTTCAGACAGGCCCAGGTGGACCTGTTTGCCTTGCCGGACAACACCCATTGCCGGCTTTGGTACTTCCTGACTGAGGGTCCCCTCGGCGGGGATTCCTTAATGCACATCTGGCCCGAGGACAAGCGTTGATACGCCCAGGGACGAGGACAACTAAGTCCTTTTAATTGCGCCTTATTGGCCCAACCAGGCTTGTTTCGCGGAGCTTATACCTCTAGCGATAGCTCCTCCCTGGCCGATTTCCCTGAGGAAGGACCTTCTGTCCCAGGGAAAAGGTGCGGTCTGGCACCCACGACCAGACCTCATGAACCTCCATGTCCGGATCTTGAATGCATTCCCTCCAGCAAAAGCGGACACAATTGTTCCAGCTAGAGCTCCAACCACGAGGCGTCTGTACGCTGCAAAGTGGCGTATCTTTTCGTCCTGGTTCTCCTCACATGGTGAGGAGCCCGGAGGATGCGCAATCAGCGCAGTGCCGTCCTTTCTCCAGGAGAAACTGAAGAGCAACCTATCACCATCTACGCTCAGGATTTATGTTGCAGCTATTGCCGCACACCATGAGCTTGTGGAAATTAAGTCTCTCAGACAGAATAACATGGTCACCAGGTTCCTCTGGGGTGCAAGGCAGGTTAATCCCCTGCGACTACCTCTTCACAGGCACCTATCAAGAGGATACGGGACCTACCGGCAGTCTCCACGTCCAAAGACTGCCTACAGTTCGGAGCGGACTACTCTAACATTGTTCTAAGACTCGGTTCGGCTATGTGCCCAAGGATTCCTACCCCTTCCTTCCAGAGATTGGAAGGCCGTTGCCCGTGGAGACCGGTGATAAGTTAACTCTCACCTTTCTTTAAACCTCTAGGACATCTTACCGTTTCCCCACTGGACGATTATACTCTCGCGTAGAAGGGCTTACCTTTGACCCGCTTAGGCCTTTCAAAGTCACTCCTTTGTTGAGAGACTGACCGAAAGGGAATGTCTAGGTCACAAGTGTAATCCCGGTTCCCTGATGGAGAGACCGGGACGCTGTGTCCTTTCGTGCAACGCCGCTGTGCCGCAGGGTTCGTGAGTCATACTCATGTGCCTCATCACAAAAAGGGATGAATGAGCACGCCATCTCACCTTTTATACCATATGTCAGGGGCGGGGCAGGGCAAGCAAATTTGATTTGCCAATTCCACTGGCCTTTTAAATTCAAGTTCAGAGTTGATTGGTTTTCAAGAACGAACCCCCATACTATCGTCTTCGACACATTGTCTCGTTCCCTCCATCAGGGAACCAGGGTTACACTTATAATCTAGACGTTTCATTTATTACCACTTGATACGAGCAGTCAAACCAATGGATTTTAATGTAATGCCACAGTTATTCTTCTGCTAAACACAATCTTTACTTCTTGAGTAAGTGTGATGTCTTTACAGATTCTAAGAAACAGATTTTGAGAATGGAGTTGAAGTCTGATCAGAACCTTGATGACCCTGAAATGATGGCGAACATCTCACAGTGGGTAAGTGAAAACCTGTTAAGAACAACTCAAAGCAGAGGCAAATGAGGAAGTCCATGAGAACCAATAATTGTATAAAGAGAAAACAAATAACATTTTAAAAAGGTTCAGATTGTACCAAGGTAAATAAAAGAAATACAGAATTTTTATAATACTCAATAAAGGAACTAGTTAAAAAAAATAAAAAAATACAGAAGGTCATAAGAGTGGGTAACAGAGCTCCTGTCTAAACACGCAACATTTAGTTGTCAAGAGTTGTTTTGCATCACCAAATCCCAGCCTCTCCGAGCGCTGAAAAAGGATTGGTCCATTGGTAAATCACAAGACGGAAATGTGTCTTTTGTAGAGAACTATTGTTATATTTTTATTAATTTGCAACAAAATTGAACTTTTTTAACATTAAACATATGTAAAGCTTTTGCATGCTTTTGTATTAGATCAGATCAAAATGTCCCATTATTGTTAATTGAATTGATTTGGGTTTGTTGGCAGACAAGGATATAACCACAATACTTACAAAAATGCTCATTCAAGTTTTGTAAATGAGGACCACTGTATTTATATATCTTTTTTTTAAGATTAATATATTAATAGATTGTTATAGATCCAGGCATAGCAGTGTGAGCTAGTAATATAAAACCTCTTCTGTTCTTCAGATAAAACAGAAACTGAAGGACCGTGGGATTATGAACACAAGACTGACATGGAGAGTACAGCCAGATGGAAAGGTTTTTTCACAAAAATGAATACCATCTTGTGCCATTAGTAAGGCTTTTATAGTTTTGGAATTAAATTAAGTTTTATTTTTATTTATTACACAGCTCTCTGGAATGCTTTATTCTGATTGGTCAGTTGAGATATTTTCAGGTTCATTATTATGAAATAATAAACGCTCCAAACTCATAACGCATAGCCGTCACTACTTGTATGGTTATTATCCCTCCGCTCCGACAAAGATTACGGCGCCATCTGGTAACTTTATGCTAATAAAATGTTATAAATTAATCTTCATATCCAGTTCTTTTCTTTAGGATTTTTCTCCCATTCGTGGCTTATGTCTGTAATAACTACCAGCTTCCTGTATATAATCTTTTACGTAGTTTTTGATTTCAAATAGTTATTTAATTCTTCATTTAATTTCAGGTTATTTTTATTTTTAGTTTATCACTACATTTTTATTTTAGTTCTTAAAACACAACGAAAAAACACTTATCGTGGAAGACACTTATTCTTTTAGTGATTGGGTTTGTGCCATAAGTTTGACTGATTGTTATATTACACTTTATAATAAGATTAGTTTTGTAGAAATAGTGAACTATAAGATAATCGTAAATCAAAGCGGCTGATGTGAAATAGTAATGCGATACTGAACTCTTATTTAATTACAATAACTTGATTACTTGAAATGTATTTGTTCATAGATAATCTCTGCTTTAGGCACTCTATAAACTTTAAGTTTAAAAACTTTTCCAACAAAACATTTGGGAGAATGTCGCTTAAATACAGTAATTTATTCATCAAACATGTAAAGATATTTAGATGACAGAAGCTACCAATGTTATCAGTTTTTCTATCAATCTTCCTCTGTTGAGGCAATTCCTCACTTTCATTTTAGTTAAGATTTTAACGAATAAAGGTTTTATTGCAAACATTTCTTGAAACACATGCAGTGGACGGACAATTTGCAGCATAAGACAGGAATAACATATGTAATATTCCATGTTATTTAGATTTAAAGTGGCACAAAATAGTTAAGCTTTCTTTATTTTTAATTGGAAACGTTTTAAGTTTTCCTTTATTTCTATAGATATTCTATATATATATATATATATATATATATATATATATATATACATACAATTTTATTCTTTTTATTTTCAGTTCACTTATACAAAGTTGTAAATTAGTCCATAACTAAATGCTATATGTGATGTTTTGATGAAAACTTACTATTTACAATAAAATGAAGATTATATAGTAATGAACATACATATTAAATATTATTCTGCTATTGATCTGTGATGGTTCTTCAAATAAACTTGACTTATTTTTAAGTTTCAAATCTAGTGGGTGTGTAGTTCTTTGTTCTAATCAGAATATTTAAATGTTGGTTACCCCACCAGAGACAAGAATAATTTAGACAATTACTACACAACAATAAAAGATGCTTATCCTCCATTTCCCGAGCAGCTCTTGGACTTTTCATTTAATATGCTAAATAATATAACGTACTGCTAAAAGTAGTTTCAGATCATCCTTTTTTGGTCATTTCAATTAAAAATTAACAGTTGTCTCATCCCCTTATTTTTCATTTTTTTATCTGAGGGTAATCTCAAAGAAATGTAAAAAGCATCATTATTCATTATCTTGCGAACTGAAACCTGTGAAATATCAACAATCTTGTAACAGCAAAGCATACACGCATATTTCCCTTTCTGTCATTGTGTCGAAGACAACAATATGGAGTTTGAACTTGAGAACCCATCGACTCTGAACTTGAATTTGTAAGGCCAATGGAATTGGCGAATTAAAATTCCATGCTATTTCCCGCCCGCATATACGGGTATAAAAGGGAAGGTGGCGTGCTCATTCATCACCCACTGTCTGCTAGCTGTCTTACATCACAGAGGTCAGTTCATTCTCAGCACATAGAAATTCTTACACCTAGATATCACTCCAACAAGACTGTGTCTGTTCCCTGAACTAGAAAATACTTAAAACATACATACACGTTTAAACATAAAGAGCAAAACAGCAGCAGCAAAACAGCAGAAGCAAAACAGCAGTGCTCCGTGATGAACGAGTGAATGACTGGTTACCCCCAGCAACGGAATCCTCCCCGCTACTTTACAGAGTAACTGCACTTCTGGAATGACAACTATACTTAAAAAGAACTCTCATGGAGCATGACACGTTTACAAATAACCTGCATACTTGGGGTGCAAGGAATCCAGTCACGGCGGTCCGAAGTGCAAAATCAATGTGCACGCTCTAAAAATAGAACAGGAGGGATTTTAAATTCACCCACTGCCCTATAATATAAAAAGAAAAATAAACATTGTAAACAACCCCTTTCCTACCTGTGAAAAGTCTAAACAAGACCACCAGCCGTGGGAAACAGCACTCGATCTCCTACATGCCATACGAGGGACCAACATTCAAATTTCCCGCATACAGCTCAGCATGCGGAACCGGAAACGCAAGAAAGAAGCTCTGTGTTGTGATCGATGGAAGGCAGATATATATGCACCGCCTCTTGCGGTGATAGGCTCAATAATTTGAGCTGAAGCAACCAATAGCGGCTCAAAGCCAAACATCTATACTGCCACATGTAGTTTTCACGATGTTCATGGTGCAAGGTGCTCATTGAGAGAAATAATTAAATTGACAACTCTTTGAAACGAAATTGAGAAAAAGTTTAATAATTCAACCTGACACCATAGATTGTTGGTGTGATAATCATATTAAATGATTTCGTAACAGAGTATGCATGTTACATGTTGTTTTATATTTTGTACTTCGATTTTTGTTCACTTTCTGTGGGGCTATCTATGGGTTGCCTGTAATGTCTCCAGGAGCAGCTTAGAGTAACATAACACAGAGTAAGAAGTTCGTTTTGGTAAAGGAATCGATTGCCATTGTGGTGAACTCAAACTAGCTGTCGGCTCTTTTATATCCGTTGTTTAGAACTCTTGAGTTACGCTCAACTGACCTTTTAGTGTCGTAACAACTTTGTGTTCCTTATACGAACCCGTTTTGCATATGCAGGGTGTGGAAATCATTTGGCTTTAAGCAAAGCAGCGCTAAAGATGACGATTTGTCAAACACTGCTGATCGTGGAAATATCTCAGGGTATGTATAATTGCACGTCACTCTCAAGTTTCTTTTGGCATTTAAACTCTCACTTCTTCATCTTTGTCGCTTCAAATCAAAGATTGGACATCGAAGCGATAAGTTCTCATCCTTTCATTGACTCGATTCTTCTGGTGAAATCTTCTGGTGGAAGAGGCCAGCAAAACCAGCTTCTCATTGATCCAGCTACCGACTGTCAATGTTACAATGTACTGCAAGCCCCAATAACTTTAAATCACACTTATTTTAATGCTGTAATTGACACAGGAAGCACTTTCTCCTTTCTGCAAGAAAAGGTTTGGCAGAGCTTGAAAAGGGACAGTGAGCATCTGATCAAAAGTTCCCAAACCTGTATGTTTGCTAATAGGCAAAGCCAACGAACACAATCTGTTTTAATGAACTCCACAAGAATGCTGCCATCCAGTTTTATGCTGCACAAGGTGGTGTGAAATTAATCTTCAATGAGGAAGACTTGAAGCTTGTCGATCAAGCAGTAGAAAATTCTCATGCAAGGTAAAGAATCAGTTATAATCTCTCATGAATGATTGTCTACTTGTTTGCACTCCCATGCTAAGACGAAAAACAGTATCAAACATGAAAGTACTTCAACAAAAAATATTTGAACCTTCCACCTCTATATGGGTCTCGTCTGCTGTGGCACTGGAGAAGAAGGATGGATCTGGGCTGTGCATTGATTATCATGGTCTCAATTTTAAATCTCACATTGATTCTTATCAAATGCCCCAGATTACCGATGTATTGTATTCATTGCAAGGAGTCAAAATGTTTAGATTTGAAGACTTTGGATTTGAAGAGTGGTTATTGGCAGATAGGGATGGATTCTGCAGGGGTGGAGAAGACCGTATTCATCACCGCATTAGGGTTAAATTAATTTTTGTGTCTTCCCTTTGGTCTCAAAAGGCTGCTGCTTCTTTTCAGCGTTTGATGGAACAAGTTCTAAGAGATCACAGAAACAAGTGTTGTATGGTGTACATAGGGGGCATAATTGTGTATTCAACAGACATCCAAAGACACCTGCATCATCTCAACCAAGTATTCAGGAGTCTGCACACCTCCGGTCTCACTCTCAATCTCAAGAAATGCAAATTCATCTTTTCATCATTGGATTACTCAGGCCACAAACTAACTGCTGAAGGAGTCGAAGTGGATTCTGACAAGGTAGATGCAATCAAGTAATTTCCAAAAGAATTACAACGGTTCCTAGGTCTTTTAAGTATTAAAACCTCAACAGAAGAACTCAAGACCTCCAGGAGGGTGATATAGTTCGGGCACGCACTCATCCTTTATTTCGTGCAGATGATGGGTTCATGGCAAAAATTTCTCCAAAATGGCGAGAGCCAGCTTAAGTTGTTAATAAAGCATGGTCCAGTAAATACAATGTGTCAATGTTGTCTGATCCTACCCAGATTGACAGTTACCATACACAAAACTTAAAAACAAGCCATGTGTCAAATTCGGATGCCAAGGAAGGGGTATGTAAATGAAAAAAATGTTACATGTTGTTTTATTGTATTTTACACTTCAATTTTTGTTCACTCTCTATGGTGTTATCTCGAAGTTTTCCTGTAATGCCTCTAGGAGCAGCTTGAGAGCGCTTTGGCCTAGAGGTAATCAAATATATAAGCTCCGCAACCGTAGAGTAAGCCGTTTGTTTTGGGAGAGGGAATCCATTGCCATTGTGATGAACTCGCACTACCTGTCGGCTCTTTTGAATTCCATTGTTGAGAACTCTTGAGTTTAAGCTCAACTGACCTTTTTGTGTGATATCACCTTTGTGTTCCTTATATGAACGCGATTTGGATACAAAGGGTGTGGAAATCTTTTGGCTTTAACCAAAACAGGGATAAAGATGACGACTCGTCGAACACTGCTGATTATGGACGTATCTCATGCCATGGATAATTGCACGTCACTTTAAAGTTCTTTTGGAAAGAGCATTTGATTTTTGAAGTTTGGTATATCAGTATAGTTAAAAAATCAGTTGAACCTCAGAGTAACGTCATAAAAAGGTGTTACAGTTTATAGATAATATCTTTAGTTCACTGTTTTAACACATGCGGGTTTAGTTAAGTTTAGAAAGGTGAATCATTGTCTTTATGTTTAAAAGTGTTCAAAAGTCATGCTTGCACAGGCTCTACTCGATTATCTTCATCTATGTTTTCCAGATCTGATTCCTGATCGAATTGATATTAAAGACATTAAAGATATGTTTACGATAACACTTAGTGCATCCATCTCCAGTTTATCGTAAGAAGGGTCTCCTTTCAGTGAAACAAGCGTCTGTTGAACCACAACACAGGAACCGCTTGCCCAACCAGAACTTGTTATATAGTCTTAATTAGAAAAAGGAAGTTAACCGCCGTTTTTTGTGACAGGGATAAAACAGCAGTAAACGGATAAGTAAATTGTGTGTAAAAATACGTATTTTTACATGTGAAACATTAACACTTGTTATATTGCACACTGTAAACATATTCAAAGCTTCAAAAACACACAAAGAACACGGAGATGTCCTGCTATAATGTAAATGAATGTGTCTGATATACTTGTTAAGTGCAAATATATCTCACAAATCACAATGTCAACCCCTGACAAATACCTGTTGTCCAGGACCCTAATATGTGTCCTCCACCTATATATGGCTGTAATTCCACCAATCAAATATGTTGAATCCATTCAAATAAATCACACAGGGATGTCTTCTTGTAATGTTAATGAATGAGTCTCACATACTCGGTTGGCGGAAATACGTATTATAAGTCATAAAGTCAACCCCTGACCTACGCCTGGTGTCCAGGACCTGTATATGTGTCCCAGACATTAATCGGTGTCTGACCCATTCAAATACATTATATATGGATTTTATCGCTCTGTAATGTAAATGAATGGGTCAGACATACTAAGTTCGTGGAAAACAAGAGTTATTATTCCTTCTGACATCGTAATGTTGTTCAATTGCACAAAACATACCACCGATAAGCTAGCCCCCTTTGTTAGACGTGTAAACATAAGCATCAACTTGCATATTGGTCATTTTAGCTGAAAGAAAGAAGTTTGACCAACTATAAATGTGAGGCCCATTCAAATACATTTCTCATGCCCCCTTGTAATGAATATGAAGGGGATTCATGTACTTGATTAGTTAAAAAACTGATTTGTACACAATTTTACTCATCTGAGTGTAATTTTAAGTTTGAAAATATTATTATTTAGTTAAAGAACTCTGTAAAAAAAATCAATCCAGCTCAAAACTTTAAATATGGCCAATCTTTAGCTAAAATGCACCCAGTCATTAGACGTCCAGAACACTGGTCAGAAGGGTCAGAGACGATGACCCTCTGTTTTGGACCCCTAGGGCAATCCTAAGGGGTTTTAAAATGGATGAATACACATACTGAACTTGGGCCTGAACAGCCTATTTCTGGCATTGAAATGAATGGGCAGGTAGAGTTACACGTGAAAATGTTACAAAAATATTTTTCTTGCACCCTCGCCTTTGCCCTTTGGATATTTATAGTATACCCTTTATATATTTATAATAGGGGTTCGACGCAAGCGAATGTGAAGGGTGGGCCTGTTTCCACATGTAATGTATATGAATAGACCATATGTATTCGTTCCGTGGACATACCATTGTATCACAGCTCTTCAATTGTAAAAAACTAAATTTTTCAGTTCATGCACTCTATCGTTAAAACGTTCCTGATTGTTCATCTGTGATATACATGAATGGTCGTCATGTATTACATTACTATGGTTTTACACTGTTTTAGACCTCTACAAGTGTAAAAAACAAAAATTTTCAGTTCAAGCACTCTGTCGGTGACATTAACATCGAATTCAGTTCATTTGGTGATGATTTTACCCTTCAATTTTCCTCAAATTATGCTCAAATGCCCTCTGTCAACAGAGACCCAGAACACGTGTTAGAAAAATCAGAGGGCAACCATATTTTCCTGTGAATATCCTCAAGGACCCCTGAGGGTGACCCTGCGCTTTTGGCTCCATCGAGCAATCCCAAGCTGTTAAAAAAGGATGAAAAAAAGCTGAAACTAGGTCTGAATGGGCGGAAAATAACCACAAAATACTCTCTCAGGACCCAAGCCCTCACCCTTTCGGTATGTCACAGGGGCTCGCACGACGGGCCAGGATCCAGAATATGGGGCCCCTTGGACCCCCTTATCAAACCTTGGATGCCGTTCACGAAACGAAAATACAGCATTGACCTATGCTTCAGGGGGACGGCCTCCTGGTGGGAAACGACGGGTCGAGGGGTCTCGAGAAATCCGGATCCTCGATGCCCTTTGGTTCTGAAGTCGACCCTCTGAAGGGCGAAGCTCTAGACCTTTGGTACCAATCACCCAACCCCCACAACTCACATTTCACAAGGGTGTTTAGGGTTCTAAGTCAGAAAGGCCTGAAAGGGGCATTATCTTATCTAGCACTGTAAACTATTCCTCTCCCTCTAGAGATACATGCTCTCCGTTTTTCATATAGGACTCCGACAGTCAAGTCACTTAAATGGGATTCTTATACATTTTAGGCCTAATTTAAGCCGTGTGATCATCTTGTTTTGAACCCCTGAGGATCATGCCAGGGGGTTCACTGTGCAGGGTCGACATTATAGGCCCTAGAGGGTAATTTCTGCAAAAAATGATTGCCCTCTGACCTTGCTGATAAGTTCTATCGACCTCTTTTGACTGGGTGTTTTTACAGAGACAATAGGGCCTATTTGATCTGAAAATCAACACCATATATGCTTAATTCAATGTATGTTTGACATTGATTAGTGTTTTAAAACTTGAAAATCTATTTAGAGGTGTTAAACAGGGTAAAACACAGTATTAACTTGAATCGAATACAGGTGGCAAATTCATATACTTTACAGGTGGAAAGGGTGTCGTTAAGCCCCCGGTGCACCGACGAGCCCCAGATTACATGGATACTTGCTTCATCTCCACCCGGGCGACATACTGAAAGGGAAAAGGTATGGGTGTACAAGAAATGTATTTAATCCTTGATCAAATATGACTTTACCAGCCCATTTATTTAAATGGGAGACATGAGCTTTGTATTCATCCTGTTTCGAACCCCTTAGGATGGTTCCAGGGGCTCACAATGCAGGGTTATCATTGTGTGCCATAGAAGGTACTTTATGCTGAAAAAGGTTGCCCTCTGACCTCTGTTGACAGGGTGTTTTTACAGTGATAATAGAGCAAATTTGACTTGAAAATCATCACCAACACCCAGCGACTCTACGTGGACCACAGTGGAAGCTCTGAGAAGCTGTTTGTGTATTATGAAGGTCAGCAGAAGGGGAGGGATGTCTCCAAACAGAGAATGAGAATGGCGCACTGGATGGTGAATTAAATAACAACAGCATACCAGTCTCAGGGGTGCCCGTGCCCACTATCAGTGAAAGCCCATTCCAAAAGGAGGTGCATGGCATCTCTCTGGCAGATATTTGTAGAGCTGCGGGCTGGGCTTTACCCACCACCTTCGGGAGGTTCTACATCCTCCAGATGGATTCTGTCACTAGTTCTTAGGACTTGTGGGTGTACGCCTGCGAAAGCGCCATCTCCCCTACATAGGTGAGTAAGAGCGCTCTTTTAACCTCCCCATTCCTCCCTTCAGGGCTGAGTATAGGAACCCTATCCTTCACTAAGCTCACTCTACAGTAGCCAGCCGAGCGGAGTGGGCGTGTCTACTACACCAAGGCCGAAAAGTGGTGCCTACGTGCATATATATTTATACATGAACAGAGTTTGAGAGTTGTGTTAAAGAACACTGAAATCCAAACTTACATATTACACTAATATATAATATTGTTTTAACATTTTGAACATCACAAAAAGCCGAAATTTTATGCAAAGCACGGTTACATGCAGTGACTGTTGGCAATGTCACGCAAAAGCTCCTTTGGTTAAGACCTTCAGGCGATATTCATGCGAATAATAAATACAACCATTGTATATCAATGCAAATATCAACATTTGAATGATAGTCATGTGATGTCTCCTGACGAATGTATGAACATATCCATGTCCTGGAACAGCGTGGACACAATTCAGTGTAGAATTACTGATCTGTGACCAGTGAACTGTCTTGCTCAATAGTATTCTGTCATGCATTACTGAATCTCTAGCTGTTCCTAATCTGTACACATTTCTTAGTATGGTTGAACATAAATAACATTTTTGGGATTTTACTAGAGAACTGTTCGTTTCTACATTCTTCCAAATATCTCTCTGTATGTTCAGCACTGTTGCAGGTGGATGATTTCTCCTGTTATTTTTGGTCTGCAAACAACAGCTTCTCTCACATAAACCTTAACTCATTTGCTTCCTCTGTGATGGAATGAACTGTCAATCTCCACCTGAACTTCAGCATCCATCATAACTTTAACAACAACTTAAAACGTTCATCTCAATAACCAATGACCATCTGTTTTTTGTCTTATAACAACAGCAACAATATTTCATGTTGTCATGAATACAAATAAATAAAGACAAACATGAATCATGTTACTGACATTTTTCTTTTATTAATAATTATTACAATTTATGCACCGCCACGCCTGGAAAATCTCCTTAAATGTGTTTTAATAATTAAGTAAATAAATGAAACCTGTAATGTTTCAATGTATCTTCATCAACTGCGTTTTACTGACGCCGGCAGACACACGTCACACTATATGCAGATTAGGCCGCGTGTTTTTCTCACATTGAATTGTGTTTCTTGTGTAATCCTTGACAACAGTGTTTATTGATTTTTTTGCAATACCAATACCAAGTGAAGAGATACCAAATTGTACCTGCAAAACGAATAGGGTCACCGTAGAGATCCCTACCCAGCTGTGTAAAGAATAAAAGTGAGGGATGTTGTTGGCACTGTGAAAATCATAAGAAGGAAATGCAATATGCAAATTAATCTTTCTAAAGAAATAACCAAATGATGTGATGTGTTGAAGATCAGATGTAATATATAGGAAAATGTAAAGACAAACAGAGAGAGAAACAACATCACATTCATCAGAGAAACACAGAAGACATTCAAAGTAAGAACTCTTCATATTCTCATTTATTATTACAATCATTCTATTCATATGATTCTCATATCATACACACATGCTTATTTTTGACATTTATGTACAGCCTAAACTTAACTTTAGTGATAAAAGTGTGAAGAAACTAAATTTAATATCTGATATTTGAATGTGTTATTTCTTCAGAAATGGCTCAGACTCTATATTTCAGTCTTCTGGTCATTGGTGAGTTTGTGTTTTTAATTAAGTATCATGAATTAACTCCAGAATTACTCATCTGTTTCTCTGTTATTAACAAGATTTACTATTAATTAAATGACAAATTCAAGAATCGGATTGTAATGTATTGTATTAAACTAAAACACCACCATTATAGACATTGTACATGTTCATGTTCATAGACATCAAGGAAAAACCCTCATACACATTTACATTTATATTTAGTCATTTAGCAGATGCTATTATCTTAAGTGACTTACAAGTAATATGATCAGTAGATGTTGTACAACACAAGACAACACATGATAAATAAGCTCAATAATACTGATTCTATTAGTCAACTACTGTATACGGGCAAAGTAAAGCCTTTATATTTATATAAGGATTGAAGGAGGATAGGAAAGAAATAAGAAGATTATCAGGATTAATGGGTCAGGTGTTGAGATGAGTTTTTAATCGATTCTTAAAGATCAGAAATATTACCAGGTCAATAATTCCACTATCATGAAACGGATCCGGAGAAGATCCAGAGATTGTGAGAGGGATTTTCTTCCTATTTGGAATGCCGTATGTAATCCTATAGTCTGGTATTCTATTTGGAAATATGGTGAAAGCACCGCTGTTGTTACCGGGTACACCGGCGGTGGGGCTATTTGTTGGTTATGAGGTCTCTAAACGATTGCTTTTAAAGTCATTTATTTCTTTGCACATGTATCTTATCACAACATTTGTGAATGTTTTCCATCTAATGTCCCAGATAGCCAAAATATGTCCCTGTGGTGTAACGCTGACGTAATTTTATGACCAAATTTATGTCGTCTTGTCGTAACTTTGTTATGTAATCTGATAGTGATTGGTTCCCTGTGTAAAATGAGCCAACCAGGAAGAAAAATATTATTCAAATTATATTCATATTACTTATTATTTTAAGATAATACAACATCGAAAACAAAACAAAAAAAGATGACTATGGGACTAATATTAAAATAATTAAAATTGAATAAAAAATATTTTATCAATTGCAGTGTAGTCATCTTTTGATTAGAATTTGAATAGAATTGTCCCAATGAAGATGTAAGAGTTTCTTAAATACAAAGCTAAAACTGCTCTTCTTCAATGTTCTCAACACACAATCTGCCAAAGAACAAAGTATTAAAATGTCTTTTCTTCAATTCTGATCTTGTAGAGATCCAGATCTGTTTGACTGTACTAAAGAATGAATGTTTGTGTTTTATAGTTCTCTGTTCATCATCTGAATGCATTCAGCGCCGCTATCACTTTATAAACACTGGGATGATCTGGACTGATGCTCAGAGATACTGTAGAGAGAAATATACAGATCTGATGACTGTCCACAACATGAATGACACAGAACAACTCATAAAAACTGTGAATAACAGTCAGATTAGTGTCTGGATTGGACTGAAGATAGCAGGTGAATGGAAATGGTCTCTGAATGATCGTGTGAAATATCTGAACTGGGGAACTGAACCATCAGATAACACAAAGAATTGTGCGGTTATGAGAAATGGATCATGGCATCAACAGAACTGTAATGATAACATGAGATTCATCTGCTATAATGGTGAGTGACAGCAAACCTTCACTTAACAAAACCTGATCATAAAAGAACAAGAAGAAACATCTCAGATATGATCCAGAACACAGTTTGTGTGTCAGGTGTACAGGTTAGATCTGAATTCTGTAAGACAGGATTGTGTGTTTCTCATTTAAACAAACATGAAAAGAGAATTCATGTAATAAAGTAACATCGCAACATCTATAATTCATCTCTCATCTCTTTCTAAAGACGGATCAAAAGATTTAAACATTTGTGAAGGGGGTTCAGTTTTCCTCAGCTGTGGTGAGTTCTGTGACTTTCATCCATTTATTAATCACTGAATTTAAGATCATTAAACACAAATCTACACAAATTTAAAACACTCTTGTATGAAATGTTTCTTTTTCTCAACAGATCGAGGAACTATTAAAATCCTTTCAGCTAATTTTGGGCGTACAGACCGACAGACCTGCTCTAGTGGAAGAACATATGTGGAGATCTCAAGTGTTCAGTGTACTCTGAATACATCTCTAAATGTGATGAGAACTCTGTAAGAACAGTAAATATCACTGAAGAGTTATCTGAAAATACTGTAAATTATTCTTCATTTGTCTGCTATTGTGTGTATTTACTCTCACAGATGTGATGGAAAATCAAGTTGTTCTGTGGATGTGAAGAATGAAGTTTTCAGTTATCCTTGTCCTGGAACTTACAAATATCTGACTGTGTCTTATGAGTGTGATACAGCAGCACCAGGTGAGTTTTATTCCTAAACCTTTAAGTAGAGGTAACACAGAGTTTTTTATGGATAGAGACATAATGTTTCTGAATACTAAATAAATAAGCTGTTTATTAACAAGGCTTACAGTATGGTCAGGTCATACATATATCATCCAGAATCTGACCCGGAGTCAGTCAGCTGTGGTTCAGACTCCACAATGGGAACTTTTATCGTTGGCATCGCTCTATCAGTCAGTTTCAAGTACTGTGCCAAACTTTCATATCCCTGAAACTTCTTAACGAAACAATCTTTTCTGAAATGTTCGTCACTCCGTTGCTGTCTGGGAAATACAAACTGAATCCACTGCTGTCTTACCACTGCGTTCTTAAACAAGTGTTTATGTTCTACACAACTAAAAACACACTTCTTAGATGACTGTTAGCTCTTTGTCAATAACAACAACAACACACTATCATGTACGGCGCTCATAACAACTGATTCTTGTGCTCTTATGTTCTCTCTGACTGGTGCGTGGGTGGGCTTTTCTACAGATGGATGACCAATAAATAATTGTGTTTTCATGATTTAAAAGAAACTTTCGGAAGTCTTTGTCTGTATGGAGGGAGTGTATTGATCACAGAAATACTCCGTCAAACATCTAACTCAGTTTTTAACTAATGGACCGCGTCGAACATGCCAACTCAACATGTTTAACAGTCTAAAGTACTTATAATGTATGAAACAACTCCTTTAAAAAACACTTTACATGAATAAAGTTAAAGCATAATTTATTTAAAAAACAAAAGAATCAAGAAAACAACGACAACTCATTGAATCAATGGTAAAAGCTGTTGATTTGTCAATGTCATTGAATTAATATCCTTTAATAACTGCAAATATTGGTATAAAGTTATCATTTAAACAATGTTAAGGTTTGAGATATTCTTGAATGCTGTCAATATTCTTGTTCACAAGTATAAAAGATAACGATATAAAGATCTCAGATCCAAAACAATAGAAATCCATTTTATTGCTTTTCTGAAAATAACATTTTTATACTTAGACCAAGACATTTAATTAATATTTAATATATCCTGTTAAAATAGTCTGTTGGCTCAGTCTGAACATTTAAAAAATTATAGTAAAATAAAACAACAATATTGTTGATTATACAAGTTTATTTATTTTAAATGATTTAATCCAACGAACGCTACTAATCCATCTAAAACATGATTCATGTCTAAAAAAGAAAAAGCAAAACAAGAACACATGAAACATTTGACATTATGGACTCATACTATGAAAGACTACAATGTGTAGATATCCCATGTGTGTAGATATCCCATGTGTGTAGATATCCCATGTGTGTAGATATCCCATGTGTGTAGATATCCCATGTGTGTAAATATCCCATGTGTGTAGATATCCCATGTGTGTAGATATCCCATGTGTGTAGATATCCCATGTGTGTAGATATCCCATGTGTGTAGATATCCCATGTGTGTAGATATCCCATGTGTGTAGATATCCCATGTGTGTAGATATCCCATGTGTGTAGATATCCCATGTGTGCAGATATCCCATGTGTGTAGATATCCCATGTGTGTAGATATCCCATGTGTGTAGATATCCCATGTGTGTAGATATCCCATGTGTGCAGATATCCAATGTGTGTAGATATCCCATGTGTGTAGATATCCCATGTGTGTTGATATCCCATGTGTGTAGATATCCCATGTGTGTAGATATCCCATGTGTGTAGATATCCCATGTGTGTAGATATCCCATGTGTGTAGATATCCCATGTGTGCAGATATCCAATGTGTGCAGATATCCCATGTGTGTAGATATCCCATGTGTGTAGATATCCCATGTGTGTAGATATCCCATGTGTGTAGATATCCCATGTGTGCAGATATCCCATGTGTGCAGATATCCCATGTGTGTAGATATCCCATGTGTGTAGATATCCCATCTGAAATGTGTTTATAAGGACAGTCAATGGGTCCATTATATGTGAATTTCGGCTATGCGTACATCTTTCACCCCATTGTGAGAAATTCCGGTAGGTTCTCATGCCCCAGGGGTTTAACTTTCACTCTATTATGAGGTTTGTTTTTACACAGCCTGCCAGCCTCTTTAAATCTGTTTAACCACATGTTTCAATGAAATCTTTGATCTAACTCTCGTTAAAGTTGAGCAGAATGTTCAGTCTTTGGGATTTTTGTTATTTTCGGCCCTCCTATAGAACACAAGACCCCTGATTGCTTATCAATATCGTAAGACGGGTCTACGTCAATCTGTGCAAGACTAATTACTGTTCACATTCTGTAAAAGCACCACTAAATATCTATAAAAAAAAAACTTTTTAAGAAGATAAACAGGTTTATAATATTTTAGGGTTGATCTCACCCTCCAGCTTAATATTGATAGTGTTCTTTACATCAAGTATAACAGAACACTGACTTGAACTCATCAGCTTAATGTCCCACACGTCATTGTAGCGCTTCTATCTTATATTCCATAAAACCAATGTTAATATGACCAGAGTTAGATTTAGTTATACTTTTTATTTTTATGTTTAATTTAATGATTTGCTGTTTGATGGCTAACTGTAAAAGAATAAATGTCAATCCTGAATGTTTCTTTTCTTCAACAGCGAGCAGTAAATCCTACATCATTGAATTTTCTAGTAGATCATGGAGAGATGCTCAGAGTTTCTGCAGACAGTATCATACTGATCTGATCAGTGTGAAGAACCAGACTGACAATCAACTGATACACAACATCATTAATAATACTCAAACATCTGTCTGGATTGGTCTGTTCAGAGACTCGTGGGAGTGGTCAGATAACTCTAACTCCACCTTCAGATACTGGAAAACTGGTGAACCTAATAATTATAATGGTGTTTCTGAAGAATGTACAAGGAGTGTTATGGAGGCCAATGGACAGTGGTTTGATGCTCCTTGCAGTCTGTCTCTTACTTTTGTGTGTTATGAAGGTGAGTTAATAAAAGTCAATGAGTGAGATGAATGACAGAAGATTCTTCATGATGATGCTCTTATGATTATTTTTATGTTTGTGTTTATATGTTCAGATGATCTGATATTGATCCAGCAGAATCTGAGTTGGACTGAAGCTCTGAGATACTGTAGACAGAATCATGTGGATCTGGTTTCAGTTGATTCAGAGAAGATTCAGCGCTGGGTGAATGCAACGGTTCTTCAGGCCTCGACTCATGCTGTGTGGATGGGCTTACACTATTACTGTCTCATGGATCTCTGGATCTGGGTACGAGGAGAGGTCGTGTGTTATCAGAATTGGGCTCCAGGGGTTCAGATCCAACTGAAAGATTGCAGCGGTGAACACAGAGCCGGAGCGGTTCAGTCTGGAGAAGATCATCGCTGGATCAGTCTTCCTCGATCTGAAAAACTCAACTTCATCTGCATCAGAAAAGAATAAAGGATAAAGAGATGTGTGTATCTTACTTTCTGCAATACACAACTTTATACTTGTTTGGATCTGTTCATGTTTAGCAGTCTGTCAATGTTATATATATATACAAATTAAAATACATTTGGCAGATTATTTAATCCAATGATACGTCTACATTATACTTTATATTTGATCTGTCTGGTGCCATACTGTAACCAATGAGCCACAGGAAAGCTGGATGTAAAGCTGCATCATCTTTAAAATTTATCATATATATTTATACATTTGTGTTTTATATAAATATAGTTATATTATTCTCGGGTGTGCATTAGGTGAAGGATAATTTATGGGCTAAGCGTGCTTTAGGATTTTATTGTGGTTGTGTTTCTATCCAGTATATTTATATATACTTTACACATGATTTGTGTCCTTTTATTATATTCTATTTACGATACCTTATAAATAACTAAACATGTTTTATTTTTACCAAATGTTAGATTCAGTCTTTTTATTATCTTGTTTTATTTCAGGTTGAGGTTTTTTATTCATCGTTTTAATTGATCTGAGCTGTAGGGCTGTAATTTATTAATGTTTCATAACCCATCTTTTTTTTCTATAGATTACATGAAAACTGATTTTGATCAAACACTATAAGATGAGATGTTTGTTTATTATGGGTTCAGTACAGAAAGGGTTAAATGTGATCTCCTGATTGGTCAGTTTGAATGTAACATGTCACATGATGGATAAAAAGGAAATATAATATAATCGTTGTCTCTTTTATCTTTCTTCTTCTTTACTTTCTATCCTATCTCACAGGTAACATCACAAACATTTCAATAATGTTAATTTTGTTATTTATCATCATTTTATGCATTTACTTTGTAACCGTTTCACATGTAATATGAATTCAAATCTGTTATTAAACACATTTTACAAGATTAACAAATAAGTTTTGCAATGATGTAAAAAAATAAATGCTTCATTTGCAATACATTAAAGTCATGTTATAGCAACGCTCTCCCACATGTATATAGTAATTATAATTGTGCTTTGTTCCCTTATTTGTTAGAGTAGCAGAAGAGTGAAATTTATAAATAAATACAGTTTTATACCATCTGATAAACTTTTCTTTAATCGTATTGGCATCACTATATCTTGAACCCCAATACGCAATCTTCCCTTACAGTTTTGTGCTGAAAACCAGATTTCCTGCTGTGAGGTTTTAAGATATTTATTATATTACAATGAAGATTTTAATAAAGTTAATCCTGTGAATAAATCCTTCTGACCACAGATCATGTAAGTCTGTTCATTTCATCATTGGGAAATCGTCTCCGGTTACGTATGGTAACCTCAGTTCCCTGAAGGAGGCAACGAGAAGTTGTGACTGAATGGGGGGGTTGATCTTGAGAACCCGTTTGTATCTGAGCCTATTAAAAAGGTCAGTAAATTTGGCGAATGCAATCAAACTTGAGGTACTCACTGGACACAGAAAATGCGTGTAGGTCCCCGACCCTCTTCATGTATGCAAGCTCTACAAGGAGAGCTATCTTCGTCGTAAGGTTAGAAAGACTAGCTCGATCCAAGGGCTTGAAAGGGGGACTGCTGAGGTCCTGTAGGACTACCGTCAAGTCCCAAGAGGTTACAGAGTGCGACCTGGACAGATTTACCTGCAACGAGCCCCTCAGGAACCTAGTGAGTCCGGAGCGGAGAACAGGTCCACCTGTGCCTGTCCAAAGTGCTCCCATATCAGCGCAGGGATTTCACTACAATTCGACCCAAAGTAAGGAGGCACCAGGCAAGTCCTGCTGAAGGTGTCCAAAGCAATAAAAGGGGTTTCTGCCATCCGTGCACCATCCGATGGAGAGTGACAACGGTTGTTGCTCGACACACCGTCCAATGGAGATCGCTGGAGGCCACAGGGAGGCGTTACCGTCCATGGAGAATACCCTTACTTACTGCAAAACACAAGTTTCCATGAAGAGTGCTAAGGAGCTGTGAAAGGTGTTCCCGCCTGCCGTGCACCATCCAGCAGCACTATCCGGGGATGCGTTCCGACAGGGCCTATTCCTCTGGCATGGTGGCTGCTGATGGGACGGCGTGGCCTTCTTCCGCAGAGCCGAACTTGCGGGACGTCATCTCAGCAGGGAGCGTGGATTTCGAATTCGGCACCGTGGGAGGGCAGGTTGCTTGGGAACAGACGGTGGGACCATGGCGGCCGGGCTGTGCGCCTGTCTGCCACTGCACGGCTGAGAACAGGTCAGTCGCGGTCCAGAGCTCGTGTATCACAGCTGGGTCAGACCTCTCCCGTTGAGCTCCAAAAAACCCTTGTCTGGTTGCAACCAAGCCATGGCATGAAGCCAGGACGTGGCTTCCCCTGTAGCAGAAAAAGTTCTCGTTACGGGTGAAGAGGAGAAATTCCCACCTTGGAGAGCAACTCGTTTAGACAGACATAATGAGCGTGACGGGGTATGAACAGTCCGCAAGCTCGAGGCTGAGGGAGTAACACCCACATCTTCTTGATATTGTCAACACGGCAGGCCTAGGTGACAAACCGAGCCTCAGCTCCGGATGTACACACATGGGAATCACGCAAAGTGATGACCGCAACGTCATGATACACACGGACTTTCTCAGCGTGCTGGAAACCCAAACACGTGAGTCAGACCTCGTGAGAATCTCCATCATCACAAGCCGGTTACACCCAAGAATACAGCAGAGTTCCATTACAGAACCACATGCTGTGCCCAGATTGGAAATTTCGAAGGAAATTTGCTCTTTTAGAAAACCACCTCGGGTTATGCTGAAAACGCCCAGGGAACGTCAAACACAAAGGGAACATAAGCTGCCTGAGTCGTAGAACCAGCATCATGTAGAGAAAACTCGAGACAGTCGAGAGGAGCACAAAGGCATCCAGGTTCCCGAAGAACAAAAGTTAAGGAATGATCTCTTCTGTCTCCTTTTATACCCATCTCCGCGGGTGGGGACATGAATTGATTGCATTCGCCAAATTAATTTGCCTTTTTACTAGGCTAAGTGACGAACAGGTTCTCAAGATCAACCCCCCATTCAGTAACAACGCTGAGAGACCGACTGAAAGGGAACTCCATTTAGAGGAACTGAATAAAACAGAATTAAGAAGCATCTTTAAAGATTAATCATTATATATTTATGTGTATTTCAGAAAAATATCCTCAGGAATAGAAGAGACTTTAGTACAATATAATTTTTTTGCTATATTTACATTTACTCATTTAGCTGACTCTTTTATCCAAAGTGACTTTAGTACAAGAGGTAACAAAATAGTCAGGAGTGGAATATTACTAGTCCGAGTTAGTTAAAACACAACAAAGCTCAATCACAAAGAAAGAGTGAGGGGGGAAGAAAAGAGTTATAGATAGGTCGATGTCCACAGAAAACATGATCCAAGATCTTCAAACTTGAATACTATTATCTGAGGATTAATAAATATGAAATAGGACATATTTTTAAAGTGATAGTTGGCCGCTGGACACTACTTGTACGTCGCTTTGGATAAAAGTATCTTCAAATAAGCAGACAAAATCAAGCAAAATAGTGCTTTCTACCCAATTGACCTCACTCTCTGTTCAGATGTAGAGATTTCAGGATGAAACCTATGGAGGAGAGAAAGTCATTGTTTAAACTACAAGGCAAATTTTTTAAATGTTGCAACTCCATATTCAACATGGAAAAAGAACTGTGATCAGGATGTAAGGTTTTCAGAATGTGGCAGCGTTACACATATGGCTGTGCTCCCTCCAGTCCCATCACCATGGATGAAAGAACCGCAATTCCCGACACTAGAGGATCATAAAGTTAGGGAGGACGTACCACTGGAATCTAAAGTTTCCTAAACTTGTAAAGGAGATGACGGTATGTGGAGATGATCAATTTCCAAGTCTATAACACAAGGAAAATTTATGGATTGCCCCACTCCCATTCAAGCAGCCAAGGCAATTTTTTCTAATCAATTGTTCAAAAGTGGTGGAATTCTTTAGTTTCCATCTCAGGAAGAAGCCTGCGATGAACAAAGATCCTCATGTGGTTTTGCAAAGAACCTGTCGCCTTCAGGGTAGACATACAACAAATGTTTCACTGCATTAATGTACGACCTGCAGACATGAACCACCTTTGGTTCCTCTGGTTTCATGAAAATAACCCAGAGAAAGAGGTCAAAGATTATCGCATGAAGGTACACGTATTTGGGAACAGTCCCTCTCTGGCAGTGGCCATTTACTGTCTTCATGGTGCAGCCCAAGAAGGACTAGAGGAATTAGGTCAATATGCCCTTCAGGCTGCCAAGGCATCCGTGCCAAGGTGTTATATGTATAGGGCGTACCAGAGTTGGCAATGGGAGGAGTCCGGGGAGGTGAACAGGTCTACCTCTGCCTGACCAAAGTGCTCCCAAATGAACTGGACAGTTTGGGGGTGTAGTCGCCACTCTCCAGGCCCGGATCTCTGACTTGAGTGCATGTCAGCTGTCATGTTCAGAGATATGAAAGGCTTGCTGTGATTTTACCACCTACAGATTCCAAATGAGGAGGCTGTGGGCGAGCTGGGACATGTGCCTGGAACGTACGCAACCTTGATGATTTATGCACGCAATCTTGATGTACTGTCGGACCGAATGAGTGCATGTTTGTGCCGCATCAGATATCCGAACCTCTTGAGGACCAGATGTACTGCCAACAGCTCTAGGGCATTAATATGCCAGCGTAGGTGGGGACCTGTCCATCAACTGACATTACGTGCCCGCTACACCCCAGCCCGGCAGGGCAGTGTCTGCAGTAAGCCTCGGGACCTGATTGAGCAGTACTCCCACTCGTTAAATGGTCTTGGAATACAGAGGGGCTAGGGTGCGTCGGCAGAGAGGAGTGTCACTCCGTCCTCGGAACCCGACTCTGTAGTCAGTGCCGCAGTGGTCTCATGTGCATCAACCCGAGGGCCTAGGATGCCATATGTGCCAGGAGGCTCTGAATAATTTCATGGTGACCACAGAGTGCTTCAATGTTTCGAGCATTCGAGCACTGACTGAGCACGCCCATCCCTGAGTCATTCAGAGTCTAGTTCCAAGCCGAGATGTGAGATCCTCTGCACTGGGGAGAGTAAGCTCTTCTCTTGGTTGACATGGTTGGGCTAAATGCCGTAGTACTAGGTCCTTGTGCATACCAAATATCTCTGACGATCGACCGAAAATAAGCCAGTAATTGAGGTAGTTCCATAACCATAATCCGCTTTCCCTGGTGGAGGTGGGGCCTTTTGGGAGCAGATGATGGGCAGGGCTACTGTGGCCTCTGGCGGACGGCCCATGCCGGGAAGGGATATGTTGGACCGCCTCCTTCTGCTTATTCACCATGGAGAACTGCTGGGCAAAGCTCTCCACGGTGTCTCCAAACAGCTCCTCCCTGCACAACGGACACATCGAGAACCAAAATTTCTGGAAATCCCATTTTCACAAAAAGATCATGTAGATCAAGAAGAGCAATGTTGTCGAGATGTGGCGGTTCTGAGATTTCACCTCCCCACGAAACTCTGAAGGATCTACCTGGAGAGGTACGACCAGAACCATTGGAGAGCCGTGTTTGAGACACCAATTCTCTTTAGAGTCGAAAGGAGAATGCCGTGGTTCATGTAAATGTCACTGTCACCTGTATTTATATAGCATTTTAGACAAAATATATCGCATCAAAGCAGCTTAACAACAATAATTGGTAAAACAGTCTGTCATAATGCTTAATGTTAGTTAAAGGCAATATATTATTGCATTCAGGGACGTTATCTCTGTTAAGTTTAATGCTGTCTGTGCATTCACATTCAATTCGTTGATGTCCTCTTTGTTAACTTAAATGGGACACTATACTTGACCAGACTTTACGTCCCTTAACGTCACTACAGTGTGTGCCATGACCTTCAGTGAGCCTTATTACACAGGTCCTGTGCAAAATCAGGGAAGATGAGTATCAAGTCCTGTTAACTCCGCCTTACTGGCTCATACCTCTGATGACAACTCCTCCGTGGCCGATTCCATAGATTAAGAACCTTCTGTCCCAGGGGAAGGCCACCGAGTGGCCTCCATGACCAGATTTCTGGAACCTCCATGTCTGGTCCCTGGACAGGACAATGATATCCAGAACGAATTGCCTCTGGCTGTGGCGGACAAAATCGCTTAGGCGAGGGCTCCGGCCACTAGGCGCCTGTGTGCCGCCAAATGGCGTCTCCACTCCTAGAGGCTCACCTTCCTCATCTAACGATGAAGACATCAATCCTGATGGCACTGGCTCAGTCAAGAGGGTAGGGGACCTACAGGTACCCTTTAAGTCCCCAAACAGAGACTGGTGCACTGGATTGTGGATGCTGTCTCCATGGCTTACCGATGCCAGAAACTGGCCTGCCCACTTTAAGTGAGGTCTTACTCCATCCGGGATGTAGCCTCCTGTTGGGCAATGGCTCAGGGCGCCCAAGGTTCCACAACCTGGTCTGGTCTTACATATTGGAGACAAACGACCAGCGGCGTACGCCTGCAAAAGGGCCCTTTTCAGGTTAGTCAATGCCCATTCTTCCTCCCTACCTCCCCTCAGGTTGGTACAGGCACCCTATCTATCACTAAGCACCTCCCTGGTAACGGCCCAGGGCAGAGCGGCCCTGTTTACCAAACTGGACATCACCCTCTTCAGGCGTACCCCTTTCTTCAGCTAGTGCTCCATCCGTAGTGACTCCCCTCTCAGGGGCGATACTGCATGATGTATTTCCTCACTCATGATTCCCCCTAGGCGAATCTGAAACCTTACTCTCCTGTGGTGCAACCCAGAAGGGTAGCTAACTCACTTTTTACCCATGAGTTCTTCCTGATCTGTAAGACCATGTAGAAATCTCCAAATATCAACCTCCCTACGGCAGGATTGTCACGGTTTGGTGAATGAAGAGAGCCCATATGCAGGCAGTGGAGTGGATTTAAACTCAAAGACTTTAATAAACAAAACACCCACAATGAGGAAAAAATATAACATAAAATTCAAAACAAAAACTTCCCAAGAGGGGGCAAATCAAAGAAAAGGGTAGGGGGCTTACACACACAAAAGAAACATGCATGGAGAGAAACAAATACAGCAATTCAGACACAGCAATTCAAACATTCAATACAAACAAACCCACACAGAATAGCAATGTCACCTTTATTTATATAGCGCTTTAGACAAAATACATTGCATCAAAGCAGCTTAACAACAATAATTAGTAAACAGTGTGTCATAATGCTTAATGTTAAAGGTTAATACATTATTGAATTCGGGCATGTTATCTCTGTTCAGTTTAATGGTGTCTGTGCATTCATTTTCAATTCGTTGGTGTCTTTGTTCACTTTAAAAAATGTCCCCCGCTAAGCAAGCCAGAGGCGACAGTGGCAAGGAAATCAAAACTTCAACGGTGACAGAAATGGAGAAAGCAGGCTCATTTGGGGGGCCAGTTCCCATCTGACCAGACGAATCCAGCAGTTCAAGTCCAGGCTGCAGCAGAATGAAGAAGACACACCTGTGTGCTGTGGTCATATCCCGATGATGGTCTCAGGCGAAGTCTATGCATGGGATTGGTATCCGTGGTGTTCTTGTACTAGACTTTGCTTTATTCGAGGGTTGTAGAGGGCTTTTCTAGTTCCGGACCCGCCAGTTGGTCCAGAGAAGAATCATCTGTCTAATGCGGTCCCATCCTGAAGGTAATCTGAGGCTAGGTCTTGCGAGGGATCTGCATCTGGGGTTCTAGTCGTCCTGGTCTTCACTGTCCTTCCAGGCCCCAGGGGTCCTTTTGCCACAATCTGGTCTGGATACGCACTGGATCCTGGTGACTGCAATGCCATCTGATCTGGATACGGACTAGATCCGGTGGCTCCGAAGAGCTCGGAAGAAGAGGGAAACAGACCATATTAGCGTAGATGCTATTCTTCTAAATAGCTAAAATATTGTGTGTCATGGAGAGTGTTCTCGGTTCTGGACTTCTTAAATTAATGCAGCCGGATTTGAAAATTGGCAAATTAGTATTTATGTTTAAGCCAGGTTATAGGGATGGGTTTTTAATCTAGATTTTAAACTGCAAGGCTGTATCTGAACACTTTTAGGTAGGATATTTCATAGTTTAGGCGCCAAGTAGGAAAAGGATCTTCCACCGGCAGTTGATTTTAATATTCTAGGTATTATCAAATTGCCTGAGTTTTGAGAATGCAGCGAACGCATAGGATTATAATGTAACAGGAGTTCTTTCAAATTTTTACGTGCTAAACCAATCAAGGCTTTGTACGTAATAAGCAAGATTTTAAGATCTTGCTTATTGAAATGTGCCGTAGTCGAGCAATGAGTTGATGATGTGGGTAACTGCAGGGATGACCGATGAAGAGATGTCTTGCAGGAGATGGGTAGGGATGGGGTCTAGTGGGCAGGTAGTCGTGTGGTTCGAGGTCAAAATCTTCGCAGCATCGTTTTCAGTCAGCGGAGAGAAGGAGCGGAGAGAGGTTGTCAGAGGATCCCGAGTATGTGGAGAGCGGTTGTGGAGAGGAGAACTGACTGCTGATAGCTGTGGTGTTCTTCACAAAGAACAATACAAAGTCATCAGCTGTTAGGTCCGACGAGGGTGGAGGGGTAGGTGGACAGAGTAGAGCAGAGAAGGTCTTGAAGTGAGCGAGAAAGTCTGGTGAGCTGTTTACTTTCACCTGGTAGAACTGCGTCTTGGTGATGTGTGAAGGTCAAGGCACACACTGTAGTGAAGTGAAGTGACATGACGTATTACCAAGTATGGTGTTCCATACTTGGAATTTGTGCTCTGCATTTAACCCATCCAGTAAGTGAACACACACACACTGTGAACACACACCCGGAGCAGTGGGCAGCCATGCCGCGGCGCCCGGGGAGCAGTGGGGGGGACGGTGCCCTGCTCAAGGGACTCACCTCAGTCGTGGTATTCCCGCTGGTTCGGAGTCTCGAACCAGCAACCTTCGGATCACAAGTCCAAGACTCGAACCACCAGGCCACGACTGCCCAAAAGTGGTGACCGAGACATCCGCAGAGAAAGAAGAGAGAAGAGACTAATAGAGAAGAATCTGCACGGTCATTAGATTTGTGCCACTTTCAGCTGCCCTGAGCCGGGATCTGTGTTCCCGGAGGACATCTGAGTGCCAAGGTCTGGTGATGTAAGCTGGTATAAATTGTGCAAGAAGGTTGCTAGTGTATAGTATAGAGAGTGAGTGGCACTGTCAGTGTTAGGTAGAGCAAACTGGTCGGGTGCAGGGAGCATAGAAGAAACAGCAGAGGATAGGGTGAGAGGAGAGAGCATGTGTAGGTTACACCTAAAGGTAACAAGGGAGGAAGGGGGTGTAGTTTCGGGTGTTGTCATGTCGAGATGAAGTTTGACGAGGAAATGATCGGATGTGTGCAGTGGTGTTACCTGAGTGTGATACGTGTAGCAGTAGAGTGTGTAGACCAGATGGAGTGTATTAACGAACATGTGCCTGAGGTTAAACGATGCGGTGAGTTTGTGTAGGTCAGTAGAACGTTTCTACAGGTGGATGTTGAAGTCTCCTAAGATTAGAAGACCATCCTCCGGAAAAGATGACAGGAGAACACCCAACTCCTGTAGAATATGTGATGACAATGTTCCCTTCCACCTATACATGCGAGTCTGCCTTCCAATCAATGAATGCAATAAAGATGTATCAGAGGAATCGATTGATTCAATGACTGCCTTTGAGAACTGCCTGCGTACTTCAGGTACAACTATAACACCAGACATCCGGAGCATTGTTGCCTATGAAAGATGCCAGTTTTCACATTAAAGTAACCCAATTTTATCAATAGCAAATTATATTTCATTGTCAAATTGCATTGAATGTCACTAAAATTGTTTTTAAATATTATTTATCATGTCGTTTCAGGTGGATAGACATCTGCAAATACAATAACATTGAGACAATACGGAAACATACATTATAAAGAGAAACTGGCACAGTTTATCATTATTAGTTTAGCTAGCACGCTAACGTTAGCGCTTAATGCAATCCCCTATAACTCACTTAAGGTCCATCAAATAAAAGCATAATACACAATAAACATCAGGATTAAAACAAGCAACACTTAATATCACTAATATGTGCTTTAATAAACAATATTGTTGTGTAATATTGTGTCATTTATTTGGTGTATTAGAAGAGCAGAAGTGAGATCATAAAGGCTGTAGCACAGTTTAGTTACTCTAAAACTGTCTGTATAAAAACTAGTGATGGGCATAGATAAATTTTTTTAAATCTCACTTTAAATTTGGAATTAATCTAGATTAATCTAGGCTAATTTGAATTCTGTCGAAGGCTTTAGAACATGTGTGCTACCCAAATAATGGACAAAGGTAAGTCATTGCATAAACAACCTTATGCCGCGTTCACACCACACGCGTGTAGTTTGATGCTTAAACATTTAAATTCATTCCCACAGGAGGGAGGGGCGAACTCATCAGGTGAACTCATCAACTTATCTGTCATGATTATCTTTCCTTCAGTTTTCTCTCTCGCACGCTCTCTTACTCATTTACACACACACACACACACACACACACACACACACACACACACACACACACACACACACACACACACACACACACACACATTTACATTTAGTCATTTAGCAGATGCTTTTATCCAAAGCGACTTACAATAGTCGAGGAGACAATGAAGCGGTAAATAGCCGATACAACAATAGGTGAACAAGTGCTACAACAATGTTACCAAGTTACACAGAGAGAGAAGTTACAAAAGTGTTTTTATTTTTTAATTTTTTTTTTTTTTTGATAGAGTGAGTAGTTAGAAAAGAAGTGAGTTAGTGAGTTAGGTGTAGCCGGAAAAGATGAGTTTTTAGGAGTTTTTTAAAGATAGAGACCGAACACACACACACACCTTATTAATTAATTGTTATATTACTCATTCTCTGTCCCCGCCTGTTTGTCATTGAAATCAGCACTCGATTTGAAGTGGGTTCTACTTTGCCCTAAGTGTTCGCCCTTTATATAGCGTTTGCTCTGGTAGATTCTTTGTTGGATTATTGTTACATGTCATGCGTTTTGTCTGCAGCTACATCCTGTCTGTATTGAGAGGTACTCATCATTCTTGTCTTGTCTGCATGGAACAGTCTAACCCCAAAGTTATCTGCTGCTGTTGCTGCTGTATGTGAACCGCTGTGGTTCTCTCACCCTGCCTGAGCTATCTGCCTGAGCTTCAAGTCTACTACAAGGGAGTCCTGTTCTGATACTCATCGAGAGAAGAGTCTTTCCTTGTTTTCTTGTTACATTTATTAGTTCTGTGTGCTTTAAAGACGGACTGCCTTTGTTATACATTATTTCATTAAAGAATGTTATTCCTTTCATCTCTGCTTTTGGATCCTTCATTTACCTGCGTGTCATTATCAGAGAAAAAAGTTTTTTTATTGTAAAATAAAGTGATTAAACTTCATGTGATGGCTTTAGTTATAGTCTTATTATGTGTATAGAGCTCAAACTGAGTTATGAGAATTTTTTCTACCAGTAAATATCACTTTTATTCCTGTATTTATTAAAGTATAATAAAAGTATACTGTGGATTTATAAAGCTCTGTGTTTCCACATAAAGCCCTGATGACTTTCTCATCCATGTTTGTTTAAGATAAAGCAAGCTCTTGATTGTTGCGTACCAGTAGGGATGAGGGATTTACCACCTTTACCAGGGAAAAATAGGGAAAATATCCGATGGTGATACAAGTGCTTTTGATGGGCGTACATTGGGGGTGGACAGGTGACAGAGGCCCACACTGTGTTTTACCATGTTTTACACCTCTAAATACATTTTTATTTTATAAAAACACCATTATTATGTTCAAGCACTGTGTCTGCGCAACATAAGTCGAATTTGTCTCCTTTGGGTCTATTTTCAGGTCTAAATTAACCCCTTTTTAGAGTCAAAACACATGGACAACAGATGCCCATTGCACTGGTCAGCAAGGTCAGAGTGCCACAATATTTTGCATAAAGTACCTCCAAGTGTGAAGATGACCCTGAATCGTGAGCCCCCTGGCCCTCCTTAGGGGTTCAAAACAGGATGAATATACAGCTAAAAATAGGTCTAAAAGGCATGAGTCTCCTATTGAAATTAATGGGCTTGCAGAGTCCTATTTGATAAAGAATTAAATATGGTTCGTGTACACCCACGCCTTTGCACTTTAGGTATGTTGCCCAGCTGGAGATGATGCAAGTGACCCTGAAATCTGGTGCCCGTCCCGGCACGGGGGGCTTAACGGCACCCTGTCCTCCTGTAATGTATATGAATGCACCACGCCTTTGCCCTTTCAGTATGTCGCAAGGTGGAAGTGACGCAAGCCTCCCTGAAGTATGGGGCATGTCGGTCCACCAGAGGCCTCGCGACAGGTATTTGTACCTGCAGTGTATACCCCCTCTTCGGCTGGTGCATTCAAATACATTGGCCGTGGATATTTTCACGAATTTCCGAGGGCCCCGAATTTCTGGATCCTGGCCTGTAGGGCGAGGCCCTACGACATACAGAGTGCTCGTGGCTCTAGAGCAAAGCTAAACATTCGAGAGTGCCGATCTAATAATGCATCTCTTAGGCATCTCTGTGTAAGAGCCCCAAACACCCTTGTAAGATGTGAGAGGTGGGGGATGCGGTGAATTTTAGGAAAGTTCTAGAGCATTACCCTTCGGGGGGCTAAACCTAGAGCCTCTAGATGTCGAGAATCCAGAACTTTGAGACCCCTCAACCGGTCGTATTGGAACAGAAGGTCATCCTCCCACAGTGTAATCCCATACATGTCTGGTGAAGGGCCTCCCTTTTTAGACCTCTTGACCTCAAGAAGGCCTCAAGGGGTCACCCCTTGTTACAGTACACCCGACGGGCGAGCTACAGTCGAGAGGGTACCTCTTTTGGGTCTGTCGGGCTCGTCCAGAGATTTGCCCTTTTAGGAGGTGACTCTTTAGCCCCTGGGGACCTAGGATCTGGAAACACGGGGTCCTTTGACCTTTCTTTACGCTACAGGAGCAGTTCCCCCTATCACGTAAACGCATATGTGCTTTGTGAACAACCGTCCCTTTTTTGACCTCTCAACCGATAGAAGGGCTCAAGGGGTCTAGAGGGTATCTCTTTTTTCAAATACATTACCCTTGAAAAGAGTCCGTGGGGCCTTTAATTCTAGGTCCGGGCCTGTCGGGCGAGACCCTATGATATACAGAGAGCGCGTGGCCCTTGAGCCTTTCTGACTTAAAGCCCTAAACACCCTTGTGAAATGTTAGTCATGGAGATGGGTGGTTTTTTCATAAGGGTAAGAGCTTTGCCCTTCTGGGGGTCGACTCCTGAACCCATCGACACGATTCTAGAGATTCCCAGACCTTTCATTTTCTAACGGGAGGCCGTCTACCTGTATGTATGTGTTTCGTGAACATCCTCCCGTTTTCGATAAGAGGGTCCGAGGGGCCTGATATTCTGGATCCCGGCCCATCGTGTGAGGACAAGGTCATGGGTCTTGAAACAGCGTAAAACATGGTATGTCCAAAAAGTCGTATGGGGTGCCCATTCAAACACATTACAGGTGGACAATCCGTTATAATGTATTTGAATAGAGATCCGATATAGGGTTGGTGGACATAGAGCTAAATATGAGTGGAGGACACATATTAGGGTTATAGAAAAGAGGCATACATCAGGGATGGACATAGTGACTTCTGAGATATATGTCCACGAGTAATGTATGGGGTCCCCATTCAAATAGATAACAGGTGGACATACCCAGGGGGTCACTTTGGCACACATATACTGTTAGTGGACAAATACACTTTCGTGGTACTTGGAATCTACCCCCGGACCACCCTGGCACCCCCTGGTACAATTACATGGTAAGTGGACAGAATACTAGTTTCGTGGTATCCGATATCAGCCCCCGACTGACACTCCCATGTAGGGCAATCGAGGTTTTCCCCACAGGCTTTTAACAGGCCATAGATGGGGGCAAAAGCCCCTAAAGTGAGGGCTCTTCCCGTTTGCGCCCCGGAGGATGTGGGTGCCCTATGCCACCGTGGATCTGACAGGCCGGCCGGCCACCAGTGCTGACCCGAAGGTCGGACCCCCGAAAAATTAGGGTGCTTCAGCACAAAGGGCACACATACCTTGATTCTGAAGACAATCTATCCTCTGGTCCCTGGTCGCAGAAGTTTCCAACACTATGCATGAGGCCTGAGCCAGACTCGCCAGCAATGACTGGGCACGCTCTTCTGTGTGTTGTGGAGATGCTCTGTGCTGGGGAGCTGGCTCTACTCTCGGTTGACCCGAAGACCCAGACGGACTAGGAGCCTGAGCACAAGGACCCTGTGCATACAGACCAGCTCTGGCAAGCGACGTCAAGATAGTTCAGTATCTGTTACGGCGGCTCCCATGACCTTGGAAAAGAGCCGGGGGGATAGAGACAGCCCAAAGGGCAGAACTTGTACCGATAAACTCGCCCCTCAAAGATGAACGGTCAATGTCGAGGCAGGATGGAGACGTGGAAGTACGAGTCCTTGAGGTCTAATGCCACGAACCAATCCTCACTTTCAGGATGTGCCGGTGTATCTGAACATCGTAGCATGCAGATCTAGAATGGGGCGCAACCCTACACCTTTCCATGGTGCACAGAAGTATGGACCAAAGTAGCCCTGGAACAACTCAGTTGGTGAGACAGGCTCAACCGCACCATTCGCCAGAGGGTTGGCCAACTCAACCCGAAGAATGGATGTGTCCTGATCTCGCATTGAGGTGAAGAAGACAGACCGGAACTTGGGTGGGCATCTGGAAAACTGGATCACATAACCGAGATGAATCCTCCTTCCTAACCACCCTGATGAGGAACATCGGGGTAACCACTCCAGCCATCAGCATACCAAAGGGACGAGAAGACTGATCTGCTTCACTGTAGCAGGTAAGGGTGGTTCTGGGAGGTTCAGGGAAGGGCATCTTCCGGGCCGGCCTCCTCCGGGGCGCTTGCTGTACAGGGGGCGCTTTAACCGTTTTATCACTCTACCACTGGACCTTAGCGCCAAGCCGGTCAACTCAGTTATTGTGAGCGGATCAATCCTCCTCTCGCAAAATGCCTTGGACTGATGTACTTGGAAGTACAGCCATGGTGTAGAGTAAAGATGCATCGTCACGGGGGACGAGATATCCTACACAGCATGGAGAGGAGCTAAGGCCGATCGCTCCAAAGAGTGGCAAGTTGCAGACACAAATGGAACGCAACTGCAGGCTCTGCTGGAGAGAAGTCGACATAGCCCCGTGCTGCACCTCCATCGAGAGAAGTGAGAGTGTGGCAGCTGCCATAACGGAGAAGGGCTGATAGGGGTGCCTTACACATCTTAGCGAGCTGAGGCGGGGCGTCACCGAGATACAATCAATTCAGCAACGGGATCGGGAAGTGCAGGCAGGGCAGTGTACTGAAACCGGATACTCACGTCTGCCCGGGAAGGTAGCTCACTCTCAGATGCTGTAACTGACCCAGAGACAGCGAACCATCCAGTGCGGAGGAAGATGAAGAGCATGACAAGCAATGGCGTACCATTGAGCTAGAAGCTGATGGATACACATCCTTTCTCATATCACCCGCGTCACTAACGGCAGCTGTCACTTGAGCTGAAGCGCCAGTGAGCAAACTACCGGAAGTGGGCGTGGTAGTGACCGATTTCGGGAGAAAAAGACCACCCGCCACAGAAACTTCTAAATCATCATGACCCCACAGAGAGGACGCGATGACCGCACGAGAGCCTCCTCAACGTGCTTATAACCCAAACACGTGAGTCAGATCTCATGCTGATCTCTAACCTTGATACGCCCATTACACCCAAAAGAACAGCAGTGTCCCATTACAGAACCACACGCTGTGTTGGGAAAATTGCTCTTTTAGAAACCTCTGGATTTTACTGCTGAAACGCACAGGGGAGTCGCTCCAGGGGACATATCGCTGCACAACATCGTCACACCAGCAATGTTGTCGGCTCCAGACATAAATCTAGGTTCCGAAGAACAAAAGGTTAGGAATGACTCTTCCGTTCCCTTTACTACCCATCATCCCAGGAGGGGACATTAATTGATTCATTCGCCAAATCAATTGGCCTTTTTCATAGGCTCAGACGTAACAGGTTCTCAAGCAAGAACCCCATTCAGTCTCGACACAACGTTGAGAGACCGACTAACTGACCAAGAGACAGTTAAGAAACCGAGAAAGGACATCAAAATGATGGAATCATAGGAAACATGGAGAGCAAACATTTCTTAAGGAATATCATCCTCCACTTAAAATCTCGGCCAAGTATGCCATTGAAGCAATGTATTCTACAGTACAGATATTTCGTGATGGAATAACTGGTGGAATAACTAGTGGAATTGCTAGTGGAATTACTACAGCAACTATTGGAGAAGCTGTAGGCGGAGCTGTTAGTGGAGCTATTGGGGGCCTTGTTGGTATTAGTATTAATGGAATTGTTGTTGGAGCTGTAAGTGTAGGTCTTAACAAAGCGTTAGAATTACAGATGTGGTGTATAATTATGTGCAGAAAGATCTTACTTTGTTTAACATATACATATTCATGTGGCTCAGGGGAAGGGATTATTACACTTTGTATTTTGGAGGACAGACATGGATGTCGGCTGGGTTTGATGCATTTTACAGACTGGCAATTATTTCCTTTTCTGTTAGATCAGAGTGCCATCATTTACAGACAACTTGATGTTCGGGTTTTAATGCCATCAGCTGGTTGGCATGATGTTGACAGTGCTTTATACTTTTTATTGCACTCTTGTGGACAAGAAAGGAGGGAAATGTTGTATGAAAATATCTGTGTAAGTGTGGACTAAGCTGCATCTACAGTATACTAACTATATTTGATATCACATTTTAATCCTTTATTTGCATGTTACAAGATTTTGCTGTAAATTTCAAGTAAATAAAATCATAGAAATTAATGTGTGAATGCCTTAAAAAATGTAATTTCGCTGCGATTGTGATATTGTATTCAGCGATCAAACTTACGTTGTTGCATCAATCAAAGTTGGTTTTGTAGTTTGCTTAAGTAATATAATATTTATGGTCCAGAGGATTTCTGAATCGGTTTATATGAATAAATTTTTCAAACACTGTAACGTTAAATTTGTGTCATTTAAGAATGCTAACTGTTGTACAGCTTGATTGTGTAACTGGTGAAACCTACAGTGTTACAAGAAAAATTCCTTATTTCATTATCATTGTGCCTTCAAATTTGGATAACCATACAGTTTAGATTTGGTTGTTAATTTGATGTCGGTTTCATTTTTGCATGAGTGCAATGCAATGACCAACTATTAGAAGAAGACTACATTATAAAACTGTAAATATGGATTGTTATCATTTGAAGAACATTAGAAAACAGTAAAAATATACTTTAATGTCTGATGCTAAGCAGACAAAAAGACAACTGTATAAAATAGGAAATCGAACGCTAATGATGTCAATTAAATTCAAATAAACTCAAATAAAATGACATTACTAATTCTGTAAATAAGGGGGCCAAATCCTGCTCCTGAAGATCTTCTGCTCAGCCGAGTTTAGCCTCAATCCTAAGCTTTGTTTTTTAATTTATTTGCATGAGATTACGCTCTTCAATCATTCTAGGGTGCTTTCCCTAAACCATTACTAGCAAACTATGGTCGCAAGTTCCGTCAGTTCAACAATTCAAATTCAAATCATAATTCCAACAAAAATAAAACAGCAATACAAAGTTACGTAGTTGGAACTGTACGTGTAGAGCTGGGGAGTAGAAGTGTCCTTCTTTATCATGATAATATTTTTACGTACTGTACATACATCATGATTCTGAGCAGGGTAAACAAGCAACATTTATATCTATCATTTATTTCTATATGTAGCATTTTGAAGATACACAAACTTAATTGTACAGCTTATAGTTTGTCTGGAAAATAGAAGCAATGTTTTTATAAGTGCACATGTGCAGAAAAAAAAACGGACACATGAACAAAATAAAACAAATGAAACATAATATTTTACCAAAACAACAATTAAAAATAATAAAATCTAAAAATCTCAAATTAAATCTCTGAATGCAATTTATGTAATTTTCACTTCTTCATAAAATATCACTATAACATCAAAAGAGCGTACAGAAAATATTATTTAAATACTAACAAACTAAACTAACTAAAATTATTCTAAACACATGTAATTAAGCTAAATCTAATAATGTTGATGAATCAGAATTCTGAACAGTGTTCCTTGAGGTTTTCTTCCAACTTCTGTTTTGGTGTGAAGACATTTCCATCAGACTGGACTCTCCACGTCACTGTTGGGTCACTTTGTATCCCATGATCCTTCAGTTTCTTGTTTAGCTGAAAAAGAGAATCAACCCTTCATCACACACGAACATAATTAAAACAAACTGATGTAAAAAATGTGAAGTTAATGTACCACGTGCTAACATTAATAATATACCAGTGAACTACAGAACTGCAAAGGCCTACAAAAAATTACAGGACGTAGCATACACGTCCACTTAGGACACTTTCAACACCTAACTCACCGATTCAGAAATGTTCTCGATCACTACAGCATCATTTACATTCACATCAGATACCAACTCCAATCTCACCATCTGTTTCTTGGTTTCTGTTGGAAAATACAAGTTTTATTTAGTTTTGATTGTTAGTAGTGCTTGCGGAGACAACCAACATTCTGGTGGTTAACTCATCTGGCACAGTTTGACACAAACCCATAAATAAGGGCTCAAAGTCACCGGCCTACATGAGCGATCAATGGTAAAGTTTGAGGGGGGGCAACACAATAACTCAAAAAATACATTTATTAAAAATTGTGCCCAACTTTAATGTGTGGTAGCTAAGAGCGACGTTTGAATAGAAACGTAGTTCACCACGTTTGAAGAAGGTGTCTGGACCTGTTACAACATACGCCGTATAAGGGTGAAGGTTGTGCCTTTGGAGTCGATAAGCCAGCCGAAAATTTACCATAAATGTATGATAGGGAACTTTAATGGATTCAAGTGAGGCTTTTGCTAAAATATATGGGCTGGTACATTTGAAGAGTCTGGAAACCTCGCAATAAAGTATAAGATATATTAGAGCAACCTTAATTCCCCATAGACTTATTATGGTGAAGTGAATCCTATAGACTTGGATAATAAAAAACTTTCCAGATGCATACACCACAGTGTCATAGTGACAAAGCGCTGGTTCAGTCTCTCAGGATTACATCACCAATTTGCATCAAAGTGTTCAATATAGCTTCAGTTTTCTGAATCGAAGTTTTCTTCGTATGATGTCTAAAACTAGGATGCAGAAAGTAGATATATATTTGAAAGGAGCTATTCTTGAATCTTACTTTGCAAGCAGATGAATGGCAGAGTATTCGAGCATGCTTCATCATCCATCAGACCTTCAGGTTTTAAAAAACCACAAGGTCTTTTTTGCTGCCCAATCATGTTTGGTTGTCCAGTCAACCACTTGATGGCAGATGTATTGACATTGGTCCCATCAGACCACTTCCACGAGTCTCTGAACAGACCGATCCACGCTACATTAACGCTCTTTAGGGCCATCAGCCGCAGCAGCAGATCATTCTCAGATATATTTCGGATGATGGCCAGATCTGTGAAATTCCTTCTGCAGAAACTCTGAGCTTCAGGCCACGTCATGTGGACATTAATCAAGACAAACCTGTCAGTTAGGGTTTCCTTTTCTGTTAAAGGATCAAGAGATTTGTTATTGTTTTAGAAAGTTTTGATTTACAAAAGTGCTTATTATGCATAACTGATTACTGTAAATCGTCATATATCTTTAAACTGTCAGCTTAAGAACTTGGATTTTTCAAGCTCTATAGACCATTGTTCCTGGTCAGGATTAAATCACATCAGTTTGAGAGAATGCATTTTCTTATGTTTTTGGTGAGCGGTAGTATAATTTCTTACCGTTGTAGCAAAAAAAGGGAAATACATTCAAGCATGATATATCATGCCAACCAGTAAAAACGTTGCCATTTACTGTAACAACACATTCCTGTTTGCCATCCCTATTGTCTGGTTGTGTATTTTGCCATCCTGAGAACGAAATGTCTTCATTTTTATAAGACCACCGCCAGCTTGTAATGTTATTGTACAGTCCGATCCAGACCGCTGAAGTCAAAGCCGGCTGAATTGCTTGTTGTACATCTGTCCGGTCTTCATCGCTCTGAATGGTGACCAGGTCAAAGTGATTATGTCTGCAGTAAACTTGTGCTTCATCCCAGGTCTTCAGCTCCTGAATCAGAACATGTTTACACCAAATCCTCGGGATAAACAGACAGAGCCCTGAGAAAAGAGAACTTCTCAATAGTTTTTGCATTTCTTATAAAGCACTTTTGCCTTGTTTTCAGTACAAATATCTAAAATGAAGACACATTTCCTTGGCATGGAAAGTCACAAAGGAAATTGTGTCTTGTTAAGGCAAGAACATATTACGGTCAAGTAGACTTCTGTTTAAAACAAGCAAAATCATCTGCCAATAGGATGTGAAAAATAATTTTATGAATAAGTCAAATTAAATTATAATTTATTTGCGGATTATTTTCCTTTGTTTAAAGAATGTACTTACTTACTTTATACACTTTCCTTCCTGACACAAGATAACATTTTAAGATAGCTTTTGTGATTTGCATTTTATTTAGCTGTCATTTATATTTAATTTAGTAGTCTAGTATAAAGTAGAGAGTATTAATACACTCACACACACTCACACTCACACACACACACACACACACACACACACACACACACACACACACACACACACACACACACACACACACACACACACACACACACACACACTGACACACACTGACACACACACACACACACACACACACACACACACACACACACACACACACACACACACATACACACACACACACACACACACTGACACACACACACTGACACACACTGACACACACTGACACACACACACACACACACACACACACACACACACACACACACACACACACACACACACACACACACACACACACACACACACACATACACACACTGACACACACTGACACACACACACACACACACACACACACATACACACACTGACACACACTGACACACACTGACACACACTGACACACACACACACACACACACACACACACACACACACACACATACACACACACACACACACACACACACACTGACACACACACACTGACACACACTGACACACACTGACACACACACACACACACACACACACACACACACACACACACACACACACACACACTTATCATAAAAAAATGGTAGAATAAACTTTGAATAATTTTTAGGAAATACTGAAATTGTTTTTATCCCGCCGCATGTCCCTTATATGTGTAAACCACCAGGTACAATGATCCTTCTGATTGTGTTTTTGAACCCCTAAATAAGGGTTCAAAAGAATTGTTCACCCAATAATAATCAACTAGACGGATTGTTTCAAACCTGTGTTTTCCTTGTTTGGTTGAACACAGCGAAAACGTTTTCTACAAAATATCTTATTATGTGTTCAACAGGACCAAAAAATGAAGCATTTTCCTACAATTGTAGTCAATGGGGTTCAAGGACTGTTAGGGTTACCATCATTATATCGAGGAACCTTTTCTCTATTCAACCAAACAACAGAATATATACACATTTGAAACAACTCAAATTGAAAATGTAAGAAATTTAAAAAAAATTGTATAATTTTTATTTATTAGTTTTTTAATTTTTATTTAGTCAATTTTTATTTTAGTTCGTTTTTATTTTCACAGTAGCAGATTTGTTGGCAAGATTACATTATAAACCAAATTAAATTCAAAATGTTTGAAATATTGAACACTGACCTGAGAACAGCAGGACATGAATGATTCTTTCCATTTCTGATGGCTTTACAGAATTAAACTGAAACGATGAAAGAAACATATTGAATTATGATAAACATTCATCTGAAATAGAAGTGCAAACAAATCTCAAGTTTACCGTCATCAACAGTCAGGAGTTCTTTGTGTTTCTCTGTCCGACTAATGCCGATACTGACACTCATTTCCATTCACTTTTAGTTTTCAATGAGCCTCTTTATTCAAATGACACAAGACAGCGTGAAAATATTCAGCTTGGAAACTCTCAAACACATCCCATCAACTCTGGTAAATCCATCAGGAAAATATAAAATCGGGATCCGATATAATCTAAAAATGACATTGTCACGACAATCTAACCAACAGACCAAAAAACAAGTTGAGCTATGGTGAGCACATGTGCCGTGTTCACGTCCTGTCCTGGCTGTCCTGGTGGCTTCTCATGAAGTGATGAAAGTGTCCTGGTTTTCATTGCTTTTCATCGGGCCATTAAATTGACCAAAATACCTTGTTCCAGGGCCGAGTGTCCTTGTTATTGGTTATCAAAAAGATGACCACCCAATGCTGAACATGAAAATATTATTCTATTATTCTCAGAGATTCAATGTTTTTTATGTGTCTGTGATAAAACTTGACAGAGACAGACAGCACACTTCTTTTTTGACTATTATTATGACTGTATGCATTTTAAAGTAAACCCTTTACAGAATTAAATTATGTGTTAGTTGTACTTGTATGTTAAAAAATGAAAGACCATTTATTACAACAGTGTGTCTCAAATCACCCAGTTTGTCGAACCCTGAGAGTTAAAACTACCAGAAAAGTCCATGAAACTTCAAATAAAGAATTCACTTTTGGCTTACTCAACTAAAACGAACAGGAAAACACATTCTATAAAACCTAAAGCAATTTCAAAATATAAAAAGACATTATCATTGCAATGACAAACTATCTTGTTTTATAACTTGATTGTCTTCTCAATTTTTGAAATCAAGTTTTTAAACTAATTGGCCTAAATAAGAAATGAATTAAGAAACGAAAACAGTCTCGAGTTCAATGAGATCTCACATGGGGGTTGTAACTCGAACACAGCATTGTGCATCTCTTGAGCACAAGGGTAGTCATCATTCAACGGTGTTCTGCATTCATTCAGGACAACTGCTTTGCTGCTTAATAAGTTAAATAGTAATCTTTTGAAATGCATTCAGCGGTTCATTGATCATTGAATGTTATTAGAACAATGGCACCATGTTCAAAAATGACCGCCAGTCTAGGTAATAGTAGTATCCTGCAGCGCTGGAAATTAGTTCCCTGTTAGGTCATTTCCTATGTGACCGTCTCATTGTATATGTTGATGGAAGTTAGCCCTTCCACGTGTGCTTTGTGATGTTACGGTGCCTACTTCTGCGATGTTACGGCAACACATTTCCTTCACTATTACACCGGGAAGGGAGAGTGTAGTTCCTAATCTTATTGGCCTAAGAAATCGCAGCTGCGTGCTCCTCCACGGCGTCCAGACCTGCCTTCTCCTTCATGGTTTTTGGCACCAGTACTACCTATGCCACAAGTACCAGGAACACCAATGACACAAGCACCGGGACCACTTGACAGGAGCTTATGCACAACTCAAGGCAAACTCTGACCCATGTGTTTGCACTTTCCGGAGACAGTGCACTTTGGCAACATAGCTGATGATTTGAGGGAACGAGCACTCAAATTTGAACCAAGGGTTCAAACAAAACCAAGAGAATCTGCCTTTAGCTATTATGCCACCCGCAGCAGGAACCAGCCTCCAGAAGAGACCAGATGCTCTCAAACATTTAAATCTAGACTCAAAACACATCTGGTTCTGTGCATTTATTACATGAGCACTGCGCTTCATCCAAACTGACTACACTATACTTCATTTCTTGCAATTTTATTTTCATTTTAAATCCAATTTTAAATCATTTTAAAAGTATTTTTAAAAGCCTTGTTTTATTTATTCTTTATATGTTACACGACACTTTGAATATCCACTGTATTCGGAATTTGCTTGTCTAGTATATTAACTTTCCATTGGTAAACGCTGCAGGCCATTTTCATACACTATGGCTCTTTGGTTTGAATGGCGGTCATGGTCAGTTGAGTTTGGCTCCCTTCATTTAACATGTATATTAACTTAAACCTATACGTGTTTTCGAACCCTGGTGTTCTCACACATTTACATTTACATTTACATTGATTCATGTTGGTTGATGCTTTTATCCAAAGTGACTTACAGTATAATACAGTATTACAGTAGTCGATCATCACTGCTGATATTTAACGGGACCAGCACACCAGCCCCCGCCAGTCTGGTAAGGAGTGTGTAAGCCCTGGCTGCTCTCCCCCAACAAAGACATGGTCAGAAATGGAAGCGCTGGGATCTCTGTGGCCTTAGAGACAACATATCAATACTGGGATATTGCAAATGTGATGCCTGCGTTTGCAAGGCCCACTCTGACCTGAGCTTCACATGCAACACATGTGCATGAATTCACTTGCGCGCAAACACACACGCATGCACACACATGACTTCATATTGAGATTTGGTATTTGTTTTTTTCATTTTTTGACATTACATGTTCATTTTGTAATGCATTTTCAGTGCCTATTACTATGTTCACTGCAGTTATTTTTTTATAACTAATTCTATAGATTAATGTTAAACACTACTTTGATGCATTGTTTACATCTAAAGAATTTTGAATACTAATTTGGTGTTGAAAAGATGCTAATTTTAGAGCAGTTACAACAGAGTGGTGAATATTGAGCGGGAACACTAAAGTAAGCGGCAGGAGGTGAACACGACAGAAGGGTTAAAAGACTTTACACATTTGTGTTCCTTTAAAACCATTTGGTGGTGTGTTTTGGGCATTATTCTAGGCAAACATGGTTCCCCTCTGCCACGAAAATCTCTACCTATAGAACTCAACACATAACCAACCAATAAGATCCACTGCGACCATCACAACAATTAATATTAAACCAGTTGAATTCCCAATATAATAGTTAAAGAGTCCCTTATATTATGTGTAGTAACTAATCCCAAAGTTCACAATTAAGTGAGTTATTGACAGAATTCAGATGTCTTGGACTACAGCAAACACCATGATTCTCGTCATTCAGTTGCTTCAGTGACGTGTCGTCAAAAACCCCTGAAAGAAGTAACCCGATTCACATGATGTCTTTTCGTCATTGTGTTGATGCTGTAACTGTGAAATGATTGACAAATAATAGTAATAATAGTCATGGCACACACTGTAGGGACATGAAGTGACATGTGTCAACGTTATTTCTGCTGTTAACCCATCCCTGTGTACACAAACAGTAAGTAAACACACACACACACACACACACACACACACACACACACACACACACACACACACACACACACACACACACACACACACACACACACACACACACACACACACACACACACACACACACACACACACACACACACACACACACACACACACACACACACTGTGAGTACACACACACTGTGAACACACACCTGGAGCAGGTGGCAGTCCCAGGGAGCAGTTGGGGGGAACGGTGGTATTCGGTCGTGGTATTCCCGCTGGTTCCGAGTCTCGAACTAGCAACCTTCGGATCACGAATCCAACACTTGAACCACAAGGCCAGGACTGCCCCTAAAGACTAGAGTGGTGACCAATCAGAGTCTCAGGGTGTTTTCACACCAGAGAATTTGTTTTAAAACCTGATGCGTTTGCTTCCTTGGTTCAGTTCGTTTAGGTAAATGTGAACACTGATTGCGCTTGGACCCACACTAAAACAATTTCCCGATACCGCTTGAACTTGGCCTGATTGCAAGCGAACTCAATTCAATTCAATTCAATTCAATTTTCAATTCACTTTTATTGTCACATCACCACGGCACATGTGCCCTGGTGAGTGAAATTCTTAGGAGCTTGCTCCAAAAACAGCACAGAACAGGTAACATATAACACGTAACATATAGTGCAGACATAAGACAGTGTGCAATATGCACATACAGATAATCAGTACACACAGTGTACCATAGACAACACAGTCGAAACATTCAACATACATACATTTAGCACGAGAAAAACATTAAACACTAAACACAGAGTGTGCACGTTCTGCATAATGTAAACAAGTTGTGCATAGGATGAGGTAGACTGTTGTTTAAAAGTGCAGTGTGTAACTATTGTCCAGTGTTAAACTTGGCGTTAAAGTGCAGTGTGTGACATATTGTGTGTGGGAGTGTATCAGTTCTGATTGTTCATGAGTCGGATAGCCTGAGGGAAAAAGCTTTCCCTCAGTCCACTCGTGCGGGAGCGGATGCTGCGGAGACATCTTCCTGAGGGCAGCATAGAGAGAAGTCTGTGAGATGGGTGGTTGGAGTCCCTGATGATTTTCCGGGATTTCCTTATGCACCGCCTGGTGTAGATGTCCTGGAGGGAGGGAAGCTCACCTCCGACGATGTGGCTGGCAGTTCGCACGACCCTTTTCAGAGCTTTGCGGTTGCCAGCAGTGCTGTTTCCAAACCAAGCAGTGATGCAGCTCGTCAGGATGCTCTCTATGGTGCAGGTGTAGAAGGTTCTGAGGATGCTGGGGCTCATGCCAAACTTCCTCAGCCTTCTCAGGAAGAAGAGGCGCTGTTGGGCCTTCTTCAGCACCGCGTCGGTATGAGTGGACCAGGTGAGATCCTCGCTGATGTTGACGCCGAGGAACTTGAAACTGCTCACCCGCTCCACAGGTGTCTCGCCGATAGTGATGGGTCTGTGTTCTCTGCTCTCTCCTGAAGTCGACCACCAGCTCCTTGGTCTTGTCAGTGTTGAGTGAGAGGTGGTTCACCTGACACCATTTTGTCAGGGTGCTCACCTCCTCTCGGTAGGCCGTCTCATCGTTGTCGGTGATCAGGCCTATGCCAGTTGTGTCATCAGCAAACTTGACAATGACATTGGAGCTGTGCGTGGCTGCACAGTCGTGCGTGTACAGGGAGTACAGGAGTGGGCTGAGAACGCAGCCCTGAGGAGCACCAGTGTTGAGGATCAGCGGGGATGAGGTGTTGCTGCCCATTCTGACCACCTGACTTCTGCCTGTCAGGAAGTCCAGGATCCAGCTGCACAGAGATCTGTTCAGTCCAAGATTCTGGAGCTTTTCAACAAGTGTGGAAGGCACTATGGTGTTGAATGCTGAGCTGTAGTCCACAAACAGCATCCTCACATAGGAGTTCTTGTTTTCCAGGTGGGAGAGAGCAGTGTGTAGGGAGAAAGCAATGGCGTCGTCTGTGGAGCGATTGCTGCGGTATGCAAACTGTAGAGGGTCCAGTGAGGCGGGCAGCACAGAACAGATGTAGTCTCTGATCAGTCTCTCAAAACACTTACTGAAGATGGGTGTAAGAGCGACAGGCCTCCAGTCATTTAAACATGTGGTATTATTTTTCTTTGGTACGGCACAATGGTTGATGTCTTGAAGCATGAAGGGACCACAGACAGACAGAGGGAGAGGTTGAAGATGTCTGTGAAGACACCGGCCAGCTGGTATGCGCATGCTCGGAGCACACGGCCTGGGATGCCATCAGGACCCGCAGCTTTACGGATATTTACCCGTCTGAAGGGTTGGACTACATCCGTGACAGAGACGGAGAGTGAAGTCACATCTTCTGCAGCAGCTGCGGGAACTCTCTCTGTGTTGGCGGGGCTGTGAGCCTCGAAGCGAGCGTAGAAGTTGAACTCTAGATGGGTTCAATACAGTTCACTGCTATGCTCTATATAATTGTGTTTGTTATAAAAAATCTTCTCCTACACTTGTGAAAGCAATCCGACCCATGTGACAACATTGCTTTGTGAATGCGATCCGAACCAAGATGTTAATGCAACATTGCATCCATTTAACACCGGGTTTCAGAACAGAAAAAATCCAATGAACAAGTCTTTGAGACCAGTGGAAAGAAGCAAAGCCACAAGGAAAATTACATAATTATTATCGCTTTATTTAAAATTGAATGGCATGCATGTATAGTTGAGGACCCAAACTATACATTAATTCCTAGTTTAAGCACTGTCTATAGGGTACTTTAAAGTCAATAGAATAGCGGTCATTTTAACAGTCAATTTGTTTTAACATTCAAAGAACACATTCTAAATAAATTCAAATTGAAACCTTTTCTTAGACACCCTGAAATCGGTGTCAAAACACTTTTTCAAAAGAAATTTTACATTAATAATTTGTAATTTTATAATTTAACATTATGATTCTCATCATTTATAAATCTAAGTAAAAATATATTTGGTTTTCCAGATGGTTTTACCAGAGTTGAAGGGATGTGTTTGAGAGTTTCCAAGCTGAATATTTTCACGCTGTCTTGTGTCATTTGAATAAAGAGCTTCATTGAAAACTCAAGGTGAATGGAAATGAGTGTCAGTATCGGCATTAGTCGGACAGAGAAGCACAAAGAACTCCTGACTGTTGATGACGGTAAACTTGAGATTTTTAATACTTTAAAGGAATCTTAATTTTTATTCATTTTTATTCAATATCATTCTTTTTTTTCAGATTCGTTAAAGCCATCAGAAATGAATAAAATGATGAATGTGTTCCTGTTCTCAGGTCAGTTTGAAACTTTACACAAGCGAGACGAAAAAGGCTTCTTTGAACATTTATCAACATGTTATTTCTATTATAAGTGTGATTTTATATAAAAAAAACATCAATGCTGATTTTCATTACTTTTTGTAATATCTGTAAAAATAACAACACAAATTGATGAAAACAGATGAACAAAATGTTTTATAATATGACAGACAGCCGGAACGGGGAGAAATTATACATATGAAGACACAGGAATAAAACAACCTTGAAATTTCTGCAGTAAATAAAAAATGTTGTGTAATGTGTAAACTGTGTATCATGTGATGGTTTTCAATACATACAGCATCGTTTAAATAAGGGTGGAATAAAGATAATTTAGAAAGAGATTTACAGGACATTATTGGAGGGATTCTAGGATTCTGAATAAGCAGATATCATTTATATTTGGAAGTAATATGCTATGGTACTGACATTTCATTTAAAAAAATAGTTTTACATCACAAATAGTCAAAAAAAAACAATCGGATTCATAATCGAGAATTTTCGGAGTTTTTCTTGTGGCACTTAGCAGGAATTATTTTATTCCGTGAGTATGCCACATCATTGCTCCTGTGACATTAGTACTAGTGATTGGGTTTTATTATTGCTTTACTTTAGCAATTTTTTTATCTTAGAAGATTATGGATTGTTTTAGCAAAACTGCTGATTTTTCAACCTAATAAGTGACTTTTCAGTAGCCTTCGTTTTTTTTTTTAAGGAAAATGAGTGTTTTTTAACTTAATCAAATTTTGTTACATAATAATTTTCTTTGAGTCTGCGATTTAAGGGTCTGGGGTTTGGTACGGGTTGGTTTAGATTTTAACAGATATTGGGTTTTAAATGTATGAATGTATACATATTCATTATGCGTCTTGACAGAATGGAATTTTTTTTTTGCATATTCATTTTTTTATTTGTTTGTTTGTTTTAACATATATTTGACTTATGAATTGTAATGAATAAACAGTTAAAGAGGTACAATTGTAGTTGGAATTTAAAATAGATAAATAAATTGTTCTTTCTTTAAAGGGAAATGTAACGTAGCTCAATAGGGCTTATTGGTTGTACTACATGTTAATGAAAATAGTCAAAAATATTAAAGCAACGTTTGCATAGATGTATCTGGGTGATATTGTTTTTAGCGTACTTGTTTTAAACAGTAAAACATCAGTATCAGAAAAGTCAGATATTGTTTTAACCAGGTTTTCATGTACACAAGATGGAACCGTGTATGAAATTTCAATTCTCTCCGACTCATCAGGTCTCGGTTTAATCATGCAGAACATCTCCTGTGAGTATGTTCAGATCAACCAGCTGAAGACCTGGGATGAGGCTCAAGCTTACTGCAGACAGAATCACTTTGATCTGGCCACACTTCAAACCGACGAAGACTGGACGCAACTGCAGAGTTCTGGGACCTTGACTTCTTTGGCTTGGGTTGGACTCTCCGGTGACATCATTAGCTGGCGCTGGTCTTATCAACATGAACAAGTTACATTTGTCAACTTTTACTTTGGTTACTCAGGCAATCCGTTTGTACATCAGAAATGCATTACGACATCTAATCAAGATTGGCTTGATAGGCCGTGTTTGGAAACATATCGCTTTTTTTGCTTCAATGGTAAGAAAACAATCTCCTCGTATCGGGAGACTGATGATCAAATATATAATTTAGTGTTCAGTTGACATAATTTCCAAAGCAACATGTTGTCTAACATCTACTTCCCTTCCTATCCACGAGTGGATGTTGTGAGTAATTGTGTTGCTGAATTCCTACTTTGCATAAGCTTGTTGTGAAGGAAAGCTCGCTGGCATCTTTGAGATGTGTTCTTTGGATTCAGTCTGCAACACATGTCTGAGACCTCTGCTGTCCGATGTCATAAACGACTTTAGAAGATGTTTGATATGTTTAGAAATGAAAGCACTTCTTTTTCAAAGACGTTCATTCGAATTTTAGCCAGTAGATGTTCTGCAGATTTCCAGATCTTTAAGAAAGATCGCAAAGACGACAAGTGCAATCTGGATAGTTTAAGACATCTCATTCCTGGCATCAGTGAATCTGGTTTACATGGCTTTTCACACTTCAAATAGTTAATATCTCAGTTGTGTAATTAAAGCTCATTTGTATTTTTAACAGAGAATAGAACCGGAGAAGACAGGTATGTTTTGGTTGATCTGTTGAAGACCTGGTGGGATGCTCGGATATACTGCAGACAGTATCACACCGATCTGGCCATCATTCGCACTCCAATTGAAAATGAGCAGATTAAGGAGATGATGACGGGTTTATTTACTAGTGCTGATTTAATTAATCCAGAAGCTTGGATCGGGCTCTTCAGAGACTCATTAAAGTGGTCCGATGGAACAAATGTCATCACATCTTCCATTAAGTGGTTGCGTGGAGAACCTGATCTAACAGGTTCAGACCAACCGTGTGGGGCTGCAGATTTTCATGGTGGATTATTTGATGAACTCTGCTCCAAAAACCTGAAATTCCTCTGCTTCGACAGTAAGTTTTTATGCTATTGAATGAAGCTTTGAAAAGTCACATGTAGTTCAGTCAAAAACATTTTTAATCCGGGCCTAGATCAAGCGAACTGTGAATATAACATACTTGAACAAACCCACTGGTTGTTTTTTTTCTTCATCGACATGTTTTAAAAGTAATGAATTTAAGAACGATCCTTAAACAATTTAAGATAAAACTATATATATATCTAGTAAGATTTAAAGATAGTGAATATTGCCTTTGCAAGTCAGATAAGTTTGAATTCTTTCATAATAACTAAAAGCAAATGTAGAGAATAACATTTAAGTATTACGTAATAATTAAAGTGAAACTAACATTTCTTAAAATCGATTTTTAATAATAAATTAAATAATATTGAATAATATTTATAACTTGCTGTAATTCAACTTAAGGGTAAGACAAATAAAGAAAAACTAATCAATTGTCTTAGTATTCAGTCGTTTTTAGTCAAGTTTGAAGACAATACAAATGTTACCAGTAGAAAAATACTAAAAGACATAATAACTAAAATACTTATGTTTACAACTTATAACTAAATTAAACAGTAATGATTAAAGAAATGTACAAAACAACATCTATATTTGTGTCCTCTTAAGTCAGAAGTTAATCATCTTTAAGGAAAACACACAAACACAAAGGTTTAAGGAACTCAGATTCTACAATCTATCAAGTTTGACCATATTATACAATTTTACAATAAAGAAGAGTTTTTACGACAAAAAACAGTTTTATTCTGAAAATTGTTAAACGTGATTATTTTGCAAATTGTTTGATTTAAAGTTTCATATTATTTTGTAAACAACATAACAAGAAAATGAAATCAATTATAGATAAAGTAAAATAAAGTACAGTAATTGTTCCCACAATGATAGTCAATGGGGTTTAAAAACAATGTTTTAAATATCTTCCTCTGTGTTTATCAGTATTTTCTAAAACACGAACGTTCATTTGTGGCTGAACGATTTCTTAACAGCACATTACAAACACCAAAAAAACATTCTTCCCATTTTCTTCTTTTTCTAGAACTATCAAAGAAACAGATGGTGAGACTGGAGGTGAAATCTGATGTGAATGTAAATGATCCTGAAATGATGAAGATCATCTTAAAGTTGGTGAGTTTTACTGACACACAACTCCTACAAATCTATTAACTAGACAATATGACCACACATGACTACACTTAATAACTACACATACAACACGTGTTCATGTGAGCTCAGAATATTTTCTGATCTAAAACTCATTGGAGTAATGTAATATAAATATATGGTTTTAATAGTAAAAAAATTCGCTCTGAAAAGCGAGGTGTGCTCTGATTGTCCAGTTAACAAATGCATTGTGATTGGTTCATATCTACAAACGTGCACTAAACATTTCATGCCGTTACATTTCTAATCCGTGAAAAGACGACTTGTAACAGTAAAACACAATCACACTTTCAACTTTAGGTTTTGGTTTGTGAATTGTTAGTTGTGTTGTTAAAGTTCATGTATTGTGCGTTTAACAGCAGTGTTTGATTCTAAGGATTGTCTGTGTTGTTCAGATAGAACAGAAACTGAAGAATTATGGGATGCAAAATGACGCGACGGTGACATGGAGAGTCCAGACTGATGGAAAAATATTCACACCAAAACAGAATGATGAGGAGAAACAGATCGACTGTTCAAACTGAAATCTTCTGTCAACGGATCTGAAGGAAACTTAGTTTCACAAGATTTATCAAGATTCATTTAGATCATTTAGTTAATTTCATTAAATTACTGCAGACACAAGCATTGTGACGTCATTAAATGAAGGGATGTCAAACATCTGTGATACATGTTACAGTGTGAGCTACGTGTTATGAGTTTTAATATTCTCTTAGTTTTATCATGTGTGTATTCATTTATGTGGGGTGAGGTGTTTGGTAGAATATTTAAATAATCTATAAAAATGTTTTTGATGGGTAAAAATGACAAATTTGTAATGCTTTAAATTATGAATGTATCATATCGTTAACCTTTAAGACAGTTCCTGAATCATTCAGCTTTTTCAATGTGAAACTTTAAGAAGAGCTGACTCTTGACTCTTTTCCATGGAACACACTTTAATTCAGCCGATTAGTCAATCAAAGATAACCATGGGATTTGAACTCTGCACATAAGATTGAAAGTCCTCGAAACGGTATACATTTATAGAACTATATGTCATGAATTATTGTGTTCTGCAAGTGCTATAAATCAGCCATAAACATAAGTAGAGTTGTACAATTTCTGAAGAAAATGTGAGGGGTGTTTGTCACGAATTGGGAAGTTAGAGTGATGGTTCTTCAAGCCCCCACCAAAAAAAAAAAAGCCCCAACTGAAACAAGCAAACTCCCGTATCTATATGATGTTCTCATGCAGAGATAAAGGTCTTGTTAAATGGTTGCTAAGGTAATGTATTTGGTTGCTATGGATGTGGCACTGGCAAATTAATTATAGTCAAAGCAAGCCATTACAAAGCAATATATGTGTATCTATGTTGTTCAAATGCAGAGATACAGGTGTCTGTAAACTGTGGCGATACTACTCTGATTGATTGCTAAAGACGCGACTTGCCACCTGTCAAACAACGACGGTCCAAGTCATGAGCGAAACGAACCAACCTCCATGTCCCTACGAAGTTTGATACAGAGATACTAGTCTGATGGGCCATGGCTTGGTATCTGCACTTTTTGTCACGGTTTTGTGTGGAGAGAGAACCCAGATGCAGAAACATTTAATATAAACTCGGTAATGCAAATAGCACTACAACCAAACCTGCCCAGAACAGCAAACACAAGGGCTTTAAGTAGAGGAACATAACAATGATAATGACATGAGGGCAGGTGTGGGGAATTTAACACTGATGGGAAGATAGACAAGACAACAAGGGGGCGGGGCCGGGAGACGGGCAAAGAGAGCACATGGCATGTCAAAACAAACAGTGCCATGTGTCTCACACAAAACACAGGTCTGCCACCGATCTGCCAAGCTCGTAAAAAAAGAGAGGCAGAATCATGACACTTTTAATCTATAAATCTTTCTCTAATGTAGATATATACAATTTTTAAATCTGTTGTAAATGAAAGACTTCTCCACATATTATATGGGACTCAACATATTATATCAATGACTCCATGACAAAATATACAACTTGTGTCTGATTAAAATCATTCAATGTTTGCAGTACAACACTTTCCCTTTTCGTTATTTTGCCGTAAATAAAGTAGGTGATTGGTGTAATTTGGTAAGTTGTTCGGTTTGGGAAGAACAATATATGTACCAAGTTTAAGAGGGAATAAACCAGCTAATGTGAACATCGCTGCCCCTCTACGGGGTGAGCTTGATAACTTTTATGCTCGTTTCGAGGCTCATAAAACCGTGAGAGTTCCAGCTGCTGCTGCAGAAGATTTGACGTCACTCTCCATCTCTATCGCAGATGTAACTCGACCCTTCAGATGGGTAAATATCCGTAAAGCTGTGGGTCCTGATGGCATCCCAGGCTGTGCTACAAGGCATGCACATACCAGCTAGCCGGTGTTTTCGCAGATTTTTTCAACCTCTCCCTCTGCCTGTCTGTGGTTCCTTCATGCTTCAAAACATCAACCATTGTGCCCGTACCAAAGAAAAACAAAACCACATGCTTAAATGACTGTAGGCCAGTTGCTTTCACACCCATAAGCGCTTTGAGAGATTGGTTACAGACAATGCTATTGCTTTCACCCTACAAATTACTCTCTCCCACCTGGAAAATAAGAAAACCTTTGTGAGAATGCTTTTTGTGGGCAACAAATCAGCATTCAACACCATAGTGCCTTGTTGCGAAGCTCCAGACTCTAAGATTAAACAGATCTCTGTGCAGCTATATCGTTGACTTCCTGACAGGCAGAAGTCAGGTGGTCAGAATGGGTACCAACACATCATCCCCGCAACCCTCAACACTGGTGGTCCTCAAGGCTGTGTACTCAGCCCAGTCCTGTACTCCCTGTACTCACATGACTGTACGACCACACATAGCTCAAACGTCATTTTCAAATTCGCAAATGACACAACTGTGATAGGCCTGATCACCAACAACGTTGAATCGGCCTACAGAGAGGAAGTGAGTGCCCTAACTAAATGGTGTCAGGAGAACCACCTCTCCACATCTACAAGACCAAGGAGCTGGTGGTAGATTTCAGGAGAAATAGCAAAGAACACACCAATCACCATCGACAATACACCTGTGGAGCGGGTAAGCAGCTTCAAGTTCCAAGGCGTCAACATCATTGAGGATCTTTGAGGACGCAGTGCTGAAGAAGGCACAACAGCGCCTCTTCTTCCTGAGACGGCAGAGAAAGTTTGGAATTAGCATCAGCATCCTCCCGTTGATTCACAGACGTTAAGGCCATGAAACCCATTTGCCTGTGGCGTACTTTCTACCTCCCTGTCAGTTAGCGATCTCCAGTTCGGTGTCGAAAGGTCTGTGCTTGAGGAGCAGCTGATCGAGCACAATGCCATTCACAAAGAAATGCATGAGGAAGAAAGCCTGGACACATTCTGGATGTTTTTCGTTCCCAAGCACACTTATCCTGAACTTATTCAGTGTGGCTAGAAAATCCTGACTTGCTTTGGATCAACTTATGTTTGTGAGAGGTCCTTCTCAGGAATGGGCTTCATAAGAATGTCTAACTGATATAAATCTGACAGACTATTTAAGAGCAAGTACACAAGAACCAAATCTCAAAGAACTTGTGAAATGAATGCAGATTCAAACGTCTCACAAACACTCTCACAGCCACGATGCGGCTATAGGCAGGCTCCTGAGATTGGCGTAGGCTCATGCAGCCTTGCTTTCTTTGGTTCAAAACAGTGCTTTACAAGCACCAATGATTGCATATATTCATTGGTTTGCCAAAAGGCTTCAGGGATAAGATCATGCGGTAAGATCATGGTGCTTGCAAGGCCATGGGTTCAATCCCAGGTATTGCACATTCTCAGAATGAATGTGTAATATAATTCAATTTGGGTCTGCCAAGTGAATAAATGTGAATGTAAAATAACGCAATTTTTGTAATAAAGCTTTAGATGAACAAGAAGGAAATAGTGTAAACAAACCCTGTTCACCATATTACAATTTTTTTGAAAATCTGTTCATATTTAAATCTGTTTCCACTACAGCCCACCTCATAATTGACAATAACAATGTCATTTTCCATTCGTAAACAGATTTTTGTTGCTGTTTTTCATAGAATGTGCGTCTTTAGGTTGACTGACAGTCACACTCAATTGAGTTCTGCTCACTGCATTCGTCATGTACATTAGCTCAGACACATTTGTGTATTTCGGCCCTGGTCTCCTCACGGATTTGACTGACATGACTTCTTCTAAAGTGAAATAAAGTAATCAGACATATGTTTAAATGTACTGTTTGTACATGTAGTTTTCTCCTATAGTGTTACTTTTGCAAAGGTATCTCTGAGCAATATCTCTTAATTGATTTGATTATGTTATTCACCCCTTAAAACAAGGTCATAGGATTTTTCCCCCTTTATTTTAATCCTTTATGTCCTTCTCTTTTATGTTTGTAAAACTTCTAAATGAAACGAGTTTTAAAATCACGTCTCTTTATGTGAATTTCATCACCTTTAAACTAGTAATCCTCTGGTTTTCCAGATGGTTTTAACAGAGTTGATGGGATGTGTTTGAGAGTTTCCAAGCTGAATATTTTCACGCTGTCTTGTGTCATTTGAATAAAGAGCCTCATTGAAAACTAAAAGTGAATGGAAATGAGTGTCAGTATCGGCATTAGTCGGACAGAGAAACACAAAGAACTCCTGACTGTTGATGACGGTAAACTTGAGATTTCTTTGCACTTCTATTTCAGATGAATGTTTATCATAATTCAATATGTTTCTTTTATCGTTTCAGTTTAATTCTGTAAAGCCATCAGAAATGGAAAAACTGAACCATGTGTTGCTGTTCTCAGGTCAGTGTGAAACATTTTACTTGAGAAAATGCATTTATTAACCTGGCATTTCTTGATGATTTTATTCTTATTCATCTTCCGGAGTCTCCGTTCGTGTGGTCAGTGTTGTAATACATAGACCCTAAGTAAATTAATACACACGGGGCACTAGTTTAGTAATTAGTTTTTTGGCTATTGAGAACAGTTCTTTAACCCAACGATGTGTTCCCTTCTCCTTTTAAACAAACTACAGTTTCTCCTATAACCTAAAACCTGGATTTTCCTAGAATCTACAGAATTAAACAGCAGTAGCCGCTGTTTGGATGGAACTCCCGTCAATTAAACTGACCAGAACGTTCATTTCCTACACTTAGGTAGCGTGTCGATCGGGTGTTTTACACGGCTGAAAAACGCTTGTCAGTTTTTCAATGTTTTCAATGCCCTGTGGTTGTTATAATATGAAGACATATATGTTGTACATATGTAGAAGAAAATAAACATTTTTAGGGCTGAATATAGAAAACTGGTTAGCTGTAATAATGTTAAGAATACTGCTTGTATTAAATTATGTCTAATCAGGGCAGTCCCAGAGCAAGTGAAACATTCATCCAAGTATTGTTTTTCTATAAAAATATATAACTTAAAATGTTATGATAGTCTGGTTGAAGACATTTCATCTATTCTAAATATAGAACAATATTATTTTATTACTTTTGAAAAAACACGCTGAATTCCAGCAAGTGCATTGACAGAACTTTACCGCTGTTTGTATTCTCTAAAGAGAAACTTGTTGTGTCTAATGAGAGTCCATGGAGCAAGTTCAGAACAAAAACCTTCTGATTGAACATTTTTAATGTCAATCACAAATATGACACTTAACAGCCAAGCAGTGGCGTAGCGGCAGGCCCGCAGGGCGTTGTGGCGGCCCCCCAAAAATTGACAGTGAAAGCTCTGAAGCTTTTTTTAACCGTCGCCGTCACTGTGGCAAGCGGCGAGAGATCTTTTTCTAAACTAAAACTAATGAAAACCTGCACGAGAAACAATGAGGCAGGAGAGACTTTCTGAACTTGCGATATTCAGCATTGAAAGCCGGCACGCGCGTCAGATTGACATAACAGACGTTGTCAAGGACTTTGCTCAAAACGAATGCTAGGAGAAAGGGGCGCTTCGGAGGATTTTAAAGATAATATATATATAAGCCTTTATTGAATGTTAAGCGTCATGAATCTTTGTTGTATACTGCAGATAGCAAAAATATTTTGACGTCATGTGCTCCCTTGCATTTTAACAAGTTAATGTAATTGCTGTTTTATTGTTGGTGTTTCTTTTATTCTTTTGTTTGTGAAAAGTTCTTAATAAATAAATAAGAAAAAATTACATACTATTCAATTCCACAGTATAATTCACCATTTTGAATGAAAAGGTGAATCCCCCATCTAATTATGCGGTGAGGGGTCCCGCCTCCACTCTTGCGGGTGGGCCAACGCAGTTTGAAATTATTTTTAAATTGCAACGCAATTTAATACGCTGAAAATTCAAACAGTCAACAAATAAGCAGCTCGTCGCATCTCGCGTTTCTAAACCTTAGAACCGTAAATCTATATCAATAAAAAGGTCACACAGTGGCGAGCTGGGTTGTGTGTAATTTAGGACAACTCACACGTAGTGCACAACTGTCATGCATACACAAACTGAGGCTTAAATCGGCTTCTAATGCAAGAAGGTTAATTAATGAAACAAATTGTGGCCATTGCACATTGATAAGGAATTTTCACTATATTGCATTTAAATGTCCCCCCTCATAGTCATAAATTGTAGTTTTGCATATTGTGACTGACAGGAGTTCCGTCCAATCAGCTGTGACCCCTCCAGTTACACAAAGTGCCAATTTCAGGTTTGACTGTGAATTGTCGTTGTGTTTTCGGACTTGTTTTTTATTTTAGCTTGTCATTGTGGTGTCTGTTTAACTGTTTGTTCCAGGAGTTTTTTTTTTTTCTTGGCGTTTGTTTTTAGATTCGATATTACGTTTTCTGATTGGTAATTTTTGGGCGGCGGGTCCAGGATTTGCTATTAGGGTTTTCATTTTTGTTATTTGCGTTCCGATTTGTTGTGTTGCTTCTCACTTCTTGGCCGCCGTAGAATTGAGCACAAATGGACGGCTGTTTAAAAGTGAAATTGAAATCACCAACATGTGGATTTTAATAATTTGGTCTGAGAATCATTCAAACCATTTATTACAGACAGGTCAATCGCTGAATCTCTGATTGACATGAATCGTTCAGATTCATTTAAATAAGAAACACTGCTGCTTTTAACAGACATTGTAATTCAGAACTTTTGGAGTAAGGTAATGATAATGGTTCATTTCGAGTCCAAGGGATGGTTTGACACTCCAGAGAGTGAGAAATTCAAGGATTTGGAGATGCAGACCATTTAGAAAGATTCGGACTGATTTGGCGACCTAGATCGACCGGTTCACTGAAAAGAACGGTTTCAAAAGAACGATTTGTTCCCGAACCAGACATCACCAAACTGTAAGCCGTAGGTTACTGATGTTACATGACCACAAAGCTCAACTCTCCCTATCTTCACAGGTCTCGGTCTGTTCTTTCAGAGCATCTTCGGTCAGTATGTCCTGATCGACCAGTTGAAGACCTGGGATGAGGCTCAGGCTTACTGCAGACAGAATTATATAGACCTGGCTACACTTCGAACCGATGAAGACTGGACTCGTCTACAAAAATCTGTGACATTAACTTCATCGGCCTGGGTGGGACTTTACAATAACATTCATAGCTGGCGGTGGTCGTATCAAGATGAAAATGTTACATTCGTCGATTGGAAAAGAGGTGAACCAGACAATCTTGATGGAAAACAGGAATGCGTTGTAACATCTCAATTATTATGGCGTGATAGGGATTGCTCGGAATTGAACCACTTTTTTTGCTTCAATGGTAAGAAAATTATCTTTTTGGAAGTTTATAAATTCACCAATTTACAATTTTAAGACCGATGATCAAAAATACAAATATAAAAAAGTCAACATATTTTCCATAGTCAAATTTTAGCCAGATTAAAAACATCACTGTATGTATATCTTTTATGTGACACCATGGCTATGGCTCTGAAACCATTGAGGAAATTGCTGAACGAAACCATTTACCATACATCACCCTGGACATGTTTTACAGCCATATGCAATGTGTCTTTGAGACTTTTCTGTCGAATGTCATATAGAACTCAGGCTGTTATATGCTTATAAATTAAAATGGATGTACAGCTTCTTACACAGCAGATGTAATCAAGATCTGCAGATCTTTCCCAGACATCTTACAGACATACCTGTGGTATCATGATGGATTCAATGCATCAAGAATTATTTAATGCCTTGCATCAGCGAATGAGGGCTGAAGTCATAACTGAGATGTTAACAATTCACAGTGTGAAAGATTCTTGTAGTAAACGTTAAGTTCCATTATTAAACTATTTTTACCAGAGAACATAACAGGAGTCGACAGGTATGTTTTGGTTCCAATTTTGAAGACCTGGTGGGATGCTCGGAGTTACTGCAGGCAGTACTACACGGATCTGGCCATCATTCGCAATCCAACGGAAAATGAGAAGATTAAGATGATTATGCCAGATGTACACAAATTATGGATCGGTCTGTTCAGAGACCCTTGGAAGTGGTCAGATGGAACACATGTCAACACGTCTTCCGTCAAGTGGTTCAACGGAGAACCTGATCTAACAGGTTCAGACCAACCGTGTGGTGCTGCCGATTTTCATGGTGGGCTTCATGATGAACTCTGCTCCAAATTCTTGAATTTCATCTGCTTAAAAGGTAAGTTTCAATCAAATGAACAACTGGCTTTGAAACGTAAAACCGTTGATTGTTTGTATGTTGTAATCAGGCTAATGACTTAAATTACCTGGGAAGCGTATTATGGACAGAAATTTATAACAACCAAATGATTCTTAAGGATACTAACCTTAAGAATATCCAGTTATTCACCAAAAAACTTCTTTAAAAGGGAACTTAGGTAAATATTGCCTGTGAAAATCAGTTACATTTTTAAATGTTCTTGGTAATTAAAACAATTCTTATTTATAATAAATATAATGAATAAGGATGTATTCAGATGTTGAATCTAAAACAGCCACAATCAGCATTAATTATTTTTTGGTCTTAAAGTCTTTAATTAACATTGTTTGTGTTATATCAAATAAAATATATAAAAAAAACTGTTGGTTCTACTTCTCCATTCTGATGGGTCAGCAGCTGTGTTATATTGATTATACGGCACTGAAATGCCGGTTCATTGTATATGAACAACCGACCTTAGCACATAAACATAGAGCTGTGGCAGTTAGGGACTACTTTTTACAGATTACTTAAAGATTTTACTTACTGAAAACATAAAATGCAATATTTATAAAATAATACACATTTTTGATTGTAATTTGTGTGGTTTCAGTTTTATTAATGCTATAAGGGACTTGAATCTTGGCTGTTTTTTAAATAAATCACAGCCCCTGAAACCCTAATGACTTGCATAACTTTGTGAATTCAAATATAAGGTGTAACAAATATTTAAAAAAAAAGTTATCTTTTATAAGTCAACAACTCTAAAAGTGTATAATACATTTTAGACAGCAATAAGAAAATATACAGCAGGGGTTTTCTCCGAGGTTGCCTTCTCTCCCCCTTGAAAAAATCTAATTATCAACATCTCTGTGACACTCATTTTCGGTTTTTTAGTGATATGATGTGTATCATATCGACAGCTGAACTTTCCAGATGAATTATAATAACATTTTAAATATAGTACCACATGCTTCTTTTATGTACATCTGCACGTTTTTTTGCTCAAGTGACCCCTTTCCAAACCGAAGCCCACCTCTTCTAACAGAGAAGAGCACTGCATGTAAACCTTACTCCAGCGGGAGTAACACTAATCTAACAAACCAAACTTTAGATGTAAAACCGACACGGTACGATTGGGATAGTGATAGTGGGATGTGAGTGCGCCTAAAATTGGTTCATGTACCTTTTGCCAAAGCTGGGATAATAAAAACGACAAAAATCATGGGTACAAATTGTGATGAACTTGTATTTATCAAAAATCTATATTTTAACGAATAAACACTGACATGACATTGGTTTCTTACTAACGTTGTAATTTAAAGTGCTGCAGTGAATAGCAAATATATGTGTAGAACTACAACGTGGTTTCTTTATTCTTTATTTCTTTCTTTATTCTTTATTCTTTTTCTAGAACTATCAAAGAAACAGATGGTGAGACTGGAGGTGAAATCTGATGTGAATGTAAATGATCCTGAAATGATGAAGATCATCTTAAAGTTGGTGAGTTTTACTGAGACACAACTCCTACAAATCTATTAACTAGACAATATGACCACACATGACTACACTTAATAACGTCTCCGGTTACGTATGGTAACCTAGGTTCCCTGAAGGAGGGAACGAGACGTTGTGACTGAAAGGGGGTTTGATCTTGAGAACCCATTGTCTCCGAGCCTATTAAAAAAGGCCAATTAATTGGCGAATGAATCAATTCATGTCCCCGCCCGTGATGACGGGTATAAAAGGGGACGGAAGAGATCATTCATCACCGTTTGTGCTGAGGAACCTGGGAAGCCTCTCCCGGTCGCTGCAGCGGTGGCCGGGTAACGTGGCACGGGAAGTCACAACTCGTTGTGACTGAAAGGGGGACCAATTCAATCCCGCCACGTCGCCAGGCCACGTCCTGACATGCAATGGAGCGACTTACTCACTCTCCGCCAGTCACGACTCTCCAGTGAGTCTTGGCAAGGCGTCATCAGAGCTTCGCTAGAAGTTGAGAGAATCTCGCCTACGATGCCCCGGACGGTGGCCTTACTCCTACCTTAACTAGGAGCCGTCTGTCACCGTAGGATCACTGGGTAACGCTATCCCTCTAATCAAGGGTCTGCGTACGGAGACCACATCCCGCACTTGGGGGGTAACTATGTGGAGATTACCTCATGATTCTCGCGTTCTGGGAAGAAATCATGGAAAAATAGTGCGCAAGCCCACAATGCGGGGGGGGGCGCAGCTCTAGGTGGAGGCTCACCTGGGGAGATCACCCGGTACACTGCTTGTGAGGACCTTAAGTGACATACTACATCGTGTGGGGCCGCCCTATTTCGGGGAGCCGCTTCACACGGATGCACAACTTTACCAACTGGTGCAGAAGTCTCGGCCGCTCCGTTCGGCCGGCTACTGAGGGGTGTGCTAGTGAAGGATAGGTTGCCTATACTCAGCCCTGAAGGGGGGGAGTAGGGAGGCTAAGAGGAGCGCTCTCGCTCACCTAAGTAGGGGAGACGGCGCTTTCGCAGGCATACACCCACAAGTCCTAAGGACTACTCCTCAGGACCCGAGTAGAGACCGACTCCACCTGGAGGTTGTAGAACCTTCCGAAGGTGGTGGGTGTAGCCCAGCCCGCAGCTTTACAAATGTCTGCCAGAGAGACGCCACGCGCCAGTGCCCACGAGGAAGCTACACTCCTAGTGGAATGGGCTCTCACTGCTAGCGGGCACGGGCGCCCCTGAGACTGGTACGCTGTTGCGCGTTCACCATCCAGTGCGCCATTCTCTGTTTGGAGACAGCTCTCCCCTTTTGCTGACCTCCATAACAGACAAACAGCTGCTCAGAGCTCCTGAAGCTCTGAGTGCGGTCCACGTAGAGATGCAGGGCACATACGGGACACAACACAGAAGAGGCTGGGTCTTCCACCCCGGTGGGGAGCGCCTGCAGGCTCACCACTTGATCCCGAAAGGGAGTAGTGGGAACCTTGGGCACGTAGCCGGGCCGGGGTCTCAGGATCATGTGAGAGTCAGCCGGACCAAACTGGAGGCACTCACTGGACGCAGAGAGTCCCCTACCCTCTTGATGGAAGCGAGCGCAACAAAGAGGACTGTCTTCATCGTTAGATGAGGAAGATCAGTCTGCTCCAAGGGCTCGAAAGGGGGACTGCTAAGGCCTTCTAGGACCACTGCCAAGTCCCAAGAGGGTACGGAGTGCGGCCGGGGCAGATTCACCCTCAACGAGCCCCTCAGGAACCTAGTGATCAGGTCGTGTCGTCCCAGTGACCTCCTATCCACCAGATCGTGATTGGCAGCTATGGCGGCCACATACACCTTAAGAGTGGATGGGGTGAGCTTTTGCTCGAGCCCGTCTTGGAGGAAGGACAACACGACCCTGATCCCGCACCTCCGGGGGTCCTCACCATGTGAGGAGCACCACGACGAGAAGCGCCGCCACTTCAAGGAGTACAGGCACCGAGTGGTCGGGGCTCTAGCCTGAGCAAGGGTACCTGCGACCGCTGGTGGCAGGCTGCTCAGAAGCTCCTCGTCCCGTCCAGGAGCCAGACGTGAAGGTTCCAGAGGTCTGGCCTGGGGTGCAACAACGTGCCCTTCCCCTGAGTTAGAAGGTCCTTCATCAGGGGAATCGGCCAGGGGGGAATGGTCGTCAGAGCCATGAGCTCCGAGAACCAAGTGTGGTTGGGCCAGTAGGGGGCAACCATGATCACTTGATGTTCCTCTTCCCTGACCTTGCACAGGACCCATGCAATGAGGCTCACTGGGGGGAAGGCGTACTTCCGCTTGCCCCGCGGCCAGCTGTGCGCTAAGGCATCCGTGCCGAGGGAACCCTCGGTCAGGGCATACCAAAGCAGGCAATGGGAGGAGTCCGGGGAGGCGAACAGGTCTACCTTAGCCTGGCCGAAGTGCTCCCAAATGAGCTGGACAGCGCAGGGATGGAGTCGCCATTCTCCTGGCCGGGGTGTCTGCCGCGAGAGCATATCTGCTGTCGTGTTCAGAGCACCCGGGATGTGAATGGCTCGCAGGGATTTTACTACCTGCTGACTCCATATGAGGAGGCTGCGGGCGAGCTGAGACATATGCCTGGAGCGTACGCTGCCTTGGTGATTTATGTACGCAACGGCTGTTGTGCTGTCCGACCGAACTAGGATGTGTTTGCCCTGGATGAGAGGCCTGAACCTCTTGGGGGCCAGCAGTACTGCCAACAGCTCTAGGGCATTGATATGCCAGCGTAGGCGGGGACCTGTCCATCGACCCGACGCTACGTGCCCGTTGCACACTGCACCCCAGCCCTGCAGGGAGGCATCTGAGGTAACCAGAATATGCCTCGTAACCTGCCCGAGCGGTACCCCCGCTCGTAAAAAGGTCTTGGATGACCAAGGGGCTAGAGTGCGACGGCACAGAGGCGTGACAACGACCCGCCTGGTGCCAGTGTGCCATGCCATCCTCGGAACCCGACTCTGTAGCCAGTGCTGTAGCGGTCTCATGTGCATCAACCCGAGGGGAATTACTCCGGCCGAGGATGCCATGTGCCCCAGGAGCCTCTGAAATAATTTCAGGGGGACCGCGGGGCGCTTGAAATGTTTCAAGCACTCGAGCACTGACTGGGTACGCCCATCTGTGAGTCGTGCAGACATAGTGACAGAGTCTAGTTCCATCCCGAGATAGAAGATTCTCTGCACTGGGGAGAGTTGGCTCTTCTCTCGGTTGACCCGAAGGCCCAGTTGGGCTAAGTGCCGTAGCACCAGGTCCCTGTGCATACCAACTATCTCTGGCAAGTGACCCAAGATGAGCCAGTCGTCGAGATAATTCGGTATCCGCACTCCTTGCTCCCTCAGGGGGGCGACGGCGGCCTCCGCGATCTTCGTGAAGACCCGGGGGGACAGGGAGAGCCCAAAGGGCAGGACCTTGTACTGCTACGCTCGACCCTCGAAAGCGAACCGTAGGAACGGTCGGTGTCGAGGAGAAATCGAGACATGGAAGTACGCGTCCTTCAGGTCGATAGCCACGAACCAGTCTTGAGACCTGACCGATGCCAGGACGCGCCTCTGTGTCAGCATCCGGAAGGGCAACCTGTGAAGGTACCTGTTCAGGACACGTAGATCCAGGATGGGGCGCAGACCTCCGCCTTTCTTGGGAACGATGAAGTAGGGGCTGTAGAATCCCGAGGACATCTCGGCTCGTGGGACAGGCTCGACCGCATCCTTCGCCAGAAGGGTGGCGACCTCGCTCCGAAGAACGGGAGACTCCCCGCTCTTCACTTAAGTGTGGAGGATCCCCGGAACTTGGGCGGGCGTCTGGCGAACTGGATCGAGTAGCCGAGACGGATCGTACGCTCCAGCCATCGTGACGGAGTGCACAGCCGGTGCCAGGCTGGCAACTTGCCCGCCAGAGGGACCAGAGGGTCGATCTGCTTCACCGTAGCCCAGGCGGGTGGTTCGTGGCTGTCGAGACCAACGGCCGGCCAGGGAGGGGACCCCGGGGGGACGTATGGTCTCGACATGCCTGCCTTGGCCTGCAGAACAGTACGCTGCCCCGAGGGACGAGTACGTCTGCGAGCCACATCTGCCAACCGCGCACCGTCGCGAAGAGGGTGACTGCGGCTGGATAAAACCAGGGGAGGAGATTGCTCTTTTTGTGACAATTGGGGTACCAGGCTCTGAAAAGGGCCTGTATTTAGGTGGGACGGGGCAGGGTCCGTCCTGATCCGGCCGTGTGGATCCGAGGCCGGTGCTGATGTCACTCTCAACTCTCCTGGGTGGGTCCCGTCAGGGTCGCCGCTTCTGTCTCCGAGGCGGCTGCTGGCGGGACGGAGCTGCCTGCCTCCGCGGGGCCGACCTTCTGCGGGGCGCCGGCTGTCTAGGGGGCGCTGGTTCCGGGGCCGGCGGCGCGGAGGGGCGGGGCCGTTTGGGAGCAGGTTTGGGGGCTGCGACGGCTTTGGAGCGGCCGGCCCACGCCGGGGAAGGATGTGTTGGATCGCCTCCTTCTGCTTCTGCACCGCGGAGAACTGCTGGGCAAAGCTCTCCAAGGCGTCTCCAAACAGCCCCCCTTGCGCAACGGGCGCATCAAGAAACCTGGAATTCTCGGAATCCCGCATTTGCGCAAGGGAGAGCCAGAGGTGGCGCTCTTGGACCACCATAGTGGACATCGCCCAACCGAGAGACCGCGCCGCAACCTTCGTCGCTTTCAGCGCGAGGTCAGTTGCGGTCCTAAGCTCACGCATTGTGGCTGGGTCGGACCTCCCCTCGTCGATTTCCTGCAAGGCTTTTGCTTGGTGGACCTGCAAAATAGCTATTGCATGGAGAGAAGACGCAGCTTCCCCCGCAGCAGCATAAGCCCTCGCCACTAAGGATGAGGAGAATCTGCATGCCTTGGAGGGGAGCTTGGGCCTATCCCTCCAGCTAGATGCACTCTGTGGACACAGATGTGTCGCAACAGCGCGCTCTGCTGGCGGGATCGCCACATAGCCCCGGGCTGCGCCCCCGTCGAGGGAAGTGAGAGCAGACGAGTTGCCATGACGGAGGCGGGCCGATAGGGGCGCCTTACAGGTCACCGTCAACTCGTTATGCACTTCCGGGAAGAATGGTACCGGGGCGGGGCGGGGCTTATCACCCCGGGCGCCCCCGACGTACCATGGATCTAACCGCGAGTACTGGGGTGTAGGCGGGGCCGTACACTCTGAACCAATACTCAAGGCAGCCCGGGAAAGCATTGCTGCCATTACCGGATCCGGATCCGCCCCCTCCCTTACCGCTGGAAGCGGCAGGTTAAGCGCGTCATCCGGATCTGATGCCAGCAGCTCGCTTTCAGATGCTGCAACAGACAGCTCGTCCTCCTCACGTGTTTGCGAGGAGCGAGACGGCGAAACGTCTCGAGAAGACGGAAGAGAAGAGCGTGTTGGGGTATGGGCGGTCCGCGAGCATGAAGCTGACATATCGATCCCCAAATCGCCAACGCCGCTCGCGGTAGATACAGATCGAGCCCGGAACTCGGCTGCAGAGCTACGGGGAGCAGACGAAGTGGTGGCTGATTTCGGGGAGAAAAAAGCCACCCGCGACCGCAACTTCTTTATCGTCATGTTCTCGCAATGAGAACATGACGCCCGCACGAGACCGTCCTCAGCGTGCTGGAGACCCAAACACGTGAGGCAGATATCGTGGGGATCACCGTCCTCGACCAGCCGGTTGCACCCAAGAGAACAGCGGCGTCCCATTACAGAACCACGCTCTGTGCCCAGGTAAGAAATTTGCTCTTTTAATTTGTAGCTTTAAAGCACCTCCAGCAGTTGCTGAAACGCCCAGGAGAAGTCGCACTCAGGGATGTTCTGCTGCACCACGTTGAATATCACCAGCAATTCGATTAGAGACTTGAGACACTCAAGGAGCATACCAAGGTTCCGAAGAACAAAACGGTGATGAATGATCTCTTCCGTCCCCTTTTATACCCGTCATCACGGGCGGGGACATGAATTGATTCATTCGCCAATTAATTGGCCTTTTTTAATAGGCTCGGAGACAATGGGTTCTCAAGATCAAACCCCCTTTCAGTCACAACGTTGAGAGACCGACTGAAAGGGAACTACACATACAACATGTGTTTATATCAGTTGTGTGATGATGCTCATGCATTCACTTCTACTGCAATTCATCTCCATCATGTTTCAGATGTAGTGAAATAATTGTTAGATTTGATCAATCTGAAGTGAAAGTAATATTCTTGTATGTATTAGGTGCGATATTATGTAAACAAATGGTTTTAAGGTTCAAAACTGCATTATTAGTCGCATACCTTCAATGATCGTTGTTCGTCTATTTGCCACTTTTTATTTTTGCACAGCGAGGTGTGCTCTGATCGGCAAGTTAACCAGTGCGTCATGATTGGTTGCATTTCTAATCCGTGAAAAGACGACTTGTAACACACTATAGAAACAGTAAAACACAATCACACTTTCAACTTTAGGTTTTGGTTTGTGAATTGTTAGTTGTGTTGTTAAAGTTCATGTATTGTGCGTTTAACAGCAGTATTTGATTCTAAGGATTGTTTGTGTTGTTCAGATAGAACAGAAACTGAAGAATTATGGGATGCAAAATGACGCGACGGTGACATGGAGAGTCCAGACTGATGGCAAAATATTCACACCAAAACAGAATCATGAGGAGAAACCGATCATCTGTTCAAACTGAAATCTTCTGTCAACGGATCTGAAGGAAACTTAGTTTCACAAGATTTATCAAGATTCATTTAGATCATTTAGTCAATTTGATTAAATTACTGCTGACACAAGCATTGTGACGTCATTAAATGAAGGGATGTCAAACATCTGTGATACATGTTACAGTGTGAGCTACGTGTTATGAGTTTTAATATTCTCTTAGTTTTATCATGTGTGTATTCATTTATGTGGGGTGAGGTGTTTGGTAGAATATTTAAATAATCTATAAAAATATTTTTGATGGGTAAATTCATCATATTTATTAAACAACAAATTAATTATTATTAATTAATAAATTATGAATGTATCACATTGTTAACCTTTAAGCCAGTTCCTGAATCCTTTAGCATTTTCAATGTCTTGACTCTTTTTCATGGAACATACTTTAATTCAGTTGATTGGTAAATCAAAGATTACCATGAGATTTGTTCTTCCTCATTTTTAAAATAAAGATTGATCGAAGAATAAAAGTCCTCCCAAGTGTGTACTTTCATACAATGATAGGTCATAAATCATATCAATGTGAATTGAATGAGCATTATTAGTGCTTTTTGTAAGTGTCACGTGACATTGTTTGTTATGACATGCCATGTGCTCTCTTGTCTCGTCTCCTGGCCCTGCCCCCTCATTGTCTTGTCTATCTTCCCATTATTGTTTCATTCCCAACACCTGCCCTCATTTCGGTGCCCCTCGTTATGTTCCCTATTTAAACCCCTTGTGTTTGCTGTTCTGTGTTGGTTCGTTTGTATGCTGTCTGAATTGCTGTGCCTGAATTGCTGTGCCTGAATTGCTGTGCCTGAATTGCTGTGCCTGAATTGCTGTGCCTGAATTGCTGTGCCTGAATTGCTGTGCCTGAATTGCTGTGCCTGTATTGCTGTGCCTGTATTGCTGTGCCTGAATTGCTGTGCCTGAATTGCTGTGCCTGAATTGCTGTGCCTGTATTGCTGTGCCTGTATTGCTGTGCCTGTATTGCTGTGCCTGTATTGCTGTGCCTGTATTGCTGTGCCTGTATTGCTGTGCCTGTATTGCTGTGCCTGTATTGCTGTGCCTGTATTGCTGTGCCTGTATTGCTGTGCCTGTATTGCTGTGCCTGTATTGCTGTGTCTGTTTCTCAACATGCCTGTTCCTCAAGTGCGTGTAAATCCCCTACCAAGTTTTTAGATTTGTTCCTTGTTTTGTCCCCTTGTGGGAAGTTTTTGTTTTGAATTTTATGTTATATTTTTTGCTCATTGTGGCTGTTTTGTTTATTAAAGTCTTTGAGTTTAAATCAACTTCACTGCCTGCATCTGAGCTCTCTTCATTCGCCAAACCGTGACAATCCTGGCGTAGGGAAGTTGATATTTGTAGATTACCATATAGAGACCTGATACTGGCTCCAGGTTGTGGAACATGGGGCGCCCTGAGCCATTGCCCAGGAGGAGGCTACACCCGGGTGGAGTAAGACCTTACTTAAACCGGACAGGCCAGTTTCTGGCATCAGTAAGCCATGGAGATAGCGTTCACGATCCAGTGCACCAATCTCTGTTTGGAGACAGCCCTCCCTCTTTGCTGACCTCCATAACAGACAAAGAGCTTCTCAGAACCTCTGTAGCTATTCGTGCGTTCGAAATAGGCCCATCCAACTGTAGGCACTCATTGGAGGTGAAGAGTGCCTGTAGGTCCCCTACCCTCTTGACTGAAGCGAGTGCCATCAGGAGTGGTGTCTTCATCGTTAGAAGATGAAGGTCAGCCTCTAGGCTTAGAGGCGCCACTTGGCGGCATACAGGTGCCTAGTGGCCGGAGCCCTCACCTGAACGCTGTGTCTGCCACAGCCAGAGGCAATAAGTTCTGGATATTATTCTCCTGTCCAGGGACGAGACGTGGAGGTTCCGTGACTTTCCCATGGGAAAGAAGGTGATTTATCGATGGAATCGGCCAAGGAGGAGTTGTCGCCAGAGGTTTAAGGAACTACGGGCTAGGGTGCGCCGGCGCTGAGGCGTTATGGCAATTCGCCTGGTGCTGGTGCGGCATAACTCCTCGGAACCCTACTCTCGCATGGGAATCTAGTTGTGATTACCCCAGTCGAGTACGCTAAATGCCCTGGGAGCCTCTGAAAGACTTGGGTGCCTGAACTTGCTTAGACATGTCGAAAAGGCTTGGACGTGCAGACATGTAGACAGAGTCTAGTTCTATACCGAGATAAGAGATGCTCTGCGTCGGGGAGACCTTGCTCTCCTCAGGTTTGATCCGTAAATGGTCTAAGTGCTGGAGCACCAGGTCCCTGTGTGTTCACACTAGATCTCGCGAGAAAGCCAAAATAAGCCAGTCGTCGGGATAGTTGGGTACACGCACGGCCCGCTCTCTGAGGGGGGATATTGATGCATGGAAGTACGCTTCCTTCAGGTCGATTTCCAAGAATCAATCCTCGTGTCTTATAGACTTGAGGATACGCTTTTGTGCTAGCATCTTGAACAGCAGTCTGTGCACACTGCAATTCACAGAAAGCAAGTCCAGAATGGGGCGCAACCCTCCACCCTTCTTGGGGACAATGAAGTGACTATAGGAACGGGTTCAATTGCCTCTTTTGACAAAGAGTCACCTCTGCCTGAAGTACGGAGGAATCTTCTCCTCGTATCGAGGATTCTTCGGAACTTGAATGGGTATCTGGCGAACTGGCTCGCATAGCCGAGGGGGACCAGAGGATCGATCTCCTTCCCCATCCCAGTGGAGGGAGGTTTTGTGGTCCTCAGAACGGCCACTTTGCCTCGGGACAGTCTCCGGAGAAGCTGGCGGTTCTTAGCACTTTTCTGCCTGTGGTTGCTGCAGTTCAGCACACCGTCTGCTCGAGATGTGATGCAACGTCGAGTCATGATTCAACGTCTAGTTGAGTTGAAGCATTGTCGGGTCAGACTTACGAAAAGTCTTGTAACTGCACAGCCTTTGCTTTGAGAGTGGTATTGGTTGTGATTTATGACCAGGGATGAGGAAAAGTGCTATTTGGAGAAGATGTGGGCTCCAGGGAGGTGGGGACAGGGCAGGGACCGTCCCACTCCAGCTGCGTGGAGATTGTTGGTTTTCTTCTCATATTCTCTGGGTGCTTCCCGTCGGGGCCAATAATATTTACTTCTAATCTTATGGGGCAGTCCTGGCCTGGTGGTTCGAGTGTTGGATATACTCTGGAATACCACGACTAAGGTGAGTTTCTGACTTGAGCAAGGCACCGTTCCCCCCAACTGTTCCCCGGTAGCCGCATTATAAATTTTTTTTTAATAATGTTTTGTTTTATAATGTTTTCTCTTTCATTCTGAGGATTCATTCGGAAATATACATAAATATACAATGATTCATCTTTACAAGATGCTTCTAATTTCTGTTTTATACAGTTCATGTCAATGGAGACTTTTCTAATGAAGCAATGAACAGACTTACATGATCTGTGGTCAGAAGGATTTATTCACAGGATCAACCGTGTAAAATCCTTATTGTGATATAATAAATATCCTAAAACTCAAAGTAAGGGAATCTGGTTTTCAGCACAAAACTGTAAAACTCTTTAATATCATTGCAAAACTGATTTGTTAATCTTGTAAAATGTGTTTAATAACTGACTTGAATTCATATTACATGTGAAACCGTTACAAAGTAAAATGATGATAAATAACAAAATTAACATTATTGAAATGTTTGTGATGTTACCTGTGAGATAGGATAGAAAGTAAAGAAGAAGAAAGATAAAAGAGACTACGATTATATTATATTTCCTTTTTATCCATCATGTGACATGTTACATTCAAACTGACCAATCAGGAGATCACATTTAACCCTTTCTGTACTGAACCCATAATAAACAAACATCTCATCTTATAGTGTTTGATCAAAATCAGTTTTCATGTAATCTATAGAAAAAAAAGATGGGTTATGAAACATTAATAAATTACAGCCCAACAGCTCAGATCAATAAAGTCTACGATGAATAAAAAACCTCAACCTGAAATAAAACAAGATAATAAAAGACTGAATCTAACATTTGGTAAAAATAAAACATGTTTAGTTATTTATAAGGTATCGTAAATAGAATATAATAAGGACACAAATCATGTGTAAAGTATATATAAATATACTGGATAGAAACACAACCACAATAAAATCTTAATGCACGCTTAGCCCATAAATTATCCTTCACCTAATGCACACCCGAGAATAATATAACTATATTTATATAAAACACAAATGTATAAATATATATGATAAATTTTAAAGATGATGCAGCTTTACATCCAGCTTTCCTGTGGCTCATTGGTTACAGTATGGCACCAGACAGATCAAATATAAAGTATAATGTAGACGTATCATTGGATTAAATAATCTGCCAAATGTATTTTAATTTGTATATATATAGAACATTGAAAGACTGCTAAACATGAACAGATCCAAACAAGTATAAAGTTGTGTATTGCAGAAAGTAAGATACACACATCTCTTTATCCTTTATTCTTTTCTGATGCAGATGAAGTTGAGTTTTAAAGATCGAGGAAGACTGATCCAGCGATGATCTTCTCCAGACTGAACCGCTCCGGCTCTGTGTTCACCGCTGCAATCTTTCAGTTGAATCTGAACCCCTGGAGCCCAATTCTGATAACACACGACCTCCCCTCGTACCCAGATCCAGAGATCCATGAGACAGTAATAGTGTAAGCCAATCCACACAGCATGAGTCGAGGCCTGAAGAACCGTTGCATTCACCCAGCGCTGAATCTTCTCTGAATCAACTGAAACCAGATCCACATGATTCTCTCTGCAGTATCTCAGAGCTTCAGTCCAACTCAGATTCTGCTGGATCAATATCAGATCATCTGAACATATAAACACAAACATAAAAATAATCATAAGAGCATCATCATGAAGAATCTTCTGTCATTCATCTCACACATTGACTTTTATTAACTCACCTTCATAACACACAAAAGTAAGAGACAGACTGCAAGGAGCATCAAACCACCGTCCATTACTATTCATATAACTCCTTGTACATTCTTCAGATCCACCATAATTATTAGGTTCACCAGACATCCAGTTTCTGTAGGTGGAACGACTGTTATCTGACCACTCCCACGAGTCTCTGAACAGACCAATCCAGACAGATGTTTGAGTATTATTAATGATGTTGTGTATCAGTTGATTGTCAGTCTGGTTCTTCACACTGATCAGATCAGTATGATTGTGTCTGCAGAAACTCTGAGCATCTCTCCATGATTTACTAGAAGATTCAATGATGTAGGATTTATTGCTCGCTGTTGAAGAAAAGAAACATTCAGGATTGACATTTATTCTTTTACAGTTAGCCATCAAACAGCAGATCATTAAATTAAACATAAAAATAAAAAGTATAACTAAATCTAACTCTGGTCATATTAACATTGGTTTTATGGAATATAAGATAGAAGCGCTACAATGACGTGTGGGACATTAAGCTGATGAGTTCAAGTCAGTGTTCTGTTATACTTGATGTAAAGAACACTATCAATATTAAGCTGGAGGGTGAGATAAACCCTAAAATATTATAAACCTGTTTATCTTCTTAAAAAGTTTTTTTTTTTATAGATATTTAGTGGTGCTTTTACAGAATGTGAACAGTAATAAGTCTTGCACAGATTGACGTAGACCCGTCTTACGATATTGATAAGCAATCAGGGGTCTTGTGTTCTATAGGAGGGCCGAAAATAACAAAAATCCCAAAGACTGAACATTCTGCTCAACTTTAACAAGAGTTAGATCAAAGATTTCATTGAAACATGTGGTTAAACAGATTTAAAGAGGCTGGCAGGCTGTGTAAAATCAAACCTCATAATAGAGTGAAAGTTAAACCCCTGGGGCATGAGAACCTACCGGAATTTCTCAAAACGGGGTGAAAGATGTACGCATAGCCGAAATTCACATATAATGGACCCATTGACTGTCCTTATAAACACATTTCAGATGGGATATCTACACACATGGGATATCTGCACACATGGGATAACTACACACTTGGGATATCTACACACATGGGATATCTACACACATGGGATATCTACACACATGGGATATCTGCACACATGGGATATCTACACACATGGGATATCTACACACATGGGATATCTACACACATGGGATATCTACACACATGGGATATCTGCACACATGGGATATCTACACACATGGGATATCTACACACATGGGATATCTACACACATGGGATATCTACACACATGGGATATCTGCACACATGGGATATCTACACACATGGGATATCTGCACACATGGGATATCTACACACATGGGATATCTACACACATGGGATATCTACACACATGGGATATCTGCACACATGGGATATCTACACACATGGGATATCTGCACACATGGGATATCTACACACATGGGATATCTACACACATGAGATTTCTACACACATGAGATTTCTACACACATGGGATATCTACACACATGGGATATCTACACACATGGGATATCTACACACATGGGATATCTGCACACATGGGATATCTACACACATGGGATATCTGCACACATGGGATATCTACACACATGGGATATCTACACACATGGGATATCTACACACATGGGATATCTGCACACATGGGATATCTACACACATGGGATATCTGCACACATGGGATATCTACACACATGGGATATCTACACACATGAGATTTCTACACACATGAGATTTCTACACACATGGGATATCTACACACATGAGATTTCTACACACATGGGATATCTACACACATGAGATTTCTACACACATGGGATATCTACACACATGAGATTTCTACACACATGGGATATCTACACACATGAGATTTCTACACACATGGGATATCTACACACATGAGATTTCTACAGACATGGGATATCTACACACATGGGATATCTACACACATGGGATATCTACACACATGGGATATCTACACACATGGGATATCTACACACATGGGATATCTGCACACATGGGATATCTACACACATGGGATATCTACACACATGGGATATCTACACACATGAGATTTCTACACACATGGGATATCTACACACATGGGATATCTACACACATGGGATATCTACACACATGGGATATCTACACACATGGGATATCTACACACATGAGATTTCTACACACATGGGATATCTACACACATGGGATATCTACACACATGGGATTTCTACACACATGGGATATCTACACACATGGGATATCTACACACATGGGATATCTACACACATGAGATTTCTACACACATGGGATATCTACACACATGGGATATCTACACACATGGGATATCTACACACATGGGATATCTACACACATGAGATTTCTACACACATGGGATTTCTACACACATGGGATATCTACACACATGAGAAATCTACATCAGTGGTCATGAGCGCCGTACATGATAGTGTGTTGTTGTTGTTATTGACAAAGAGCTAACAGTCATCTAAGAAATGTGTTTTTAGTTGTGTAGAACATAAACACTTGTTTAAGAACGCAGCGGTAAGACAGCAGTGGATTCAGTTTGTATTTCCCAGACAGCAACGGAGTGACAAACATTTCAGAAAAGATTGTTTCGTTAAGAAGTTTCAGGGATATGAAAGTTTGGCACAGTACTTGAAACTGACTGATAGAGTGATGCCAACGATAAAAGTTCCCATTGTGGAGTCTGAACCACAGCTGACTGACTCCAGGTCAGATTCTGGATGATATATGTATGACCTGACCATACTGTAAGCCTTGTTAATAAACAGCTTATTTATTTAGTATTCAGAAACATTATGTCTCTATCCATAAAAAACTCTGTGTTACCTCTACTTAAAGGTTTAGGAATAAAACTCACCTGGTGCTGCTGTATCACACTCATAAGACACAGTCAGATATTTGTAAGTTCCAGGGCAAGGATCAGTGAAAACTTCATTCTTCACATCCACAGAACAACTTGATTTTCCATCACATCTGTGAGAGTAAATACACACAATAGCAGACAAATGAAGAATAATTTACAGTATTTTCAGATAACTCTTCAGTGATATTTACTGTTCTTACAGAGTGCTCATCACATTTAGAGATGTATTCAGAGTACACTGAACATTTGAGATCTCCACATATGTTCTTCCACTAGAGCAGGTCTGTCGGTCTGTACGCCCATAATTAGCTGAAAGGATTTTAATCATTCCCCGATCTGTTGAGAAAAAGAAACATTTCATACAAGAGTGTTTAACATTTATGTAGATTTGTGTTTTATGATCTTAAATTCAGTGATTAATAAATGGATGAAAGTCACAGAACTCACCACAGCTGAGGAAAACTGAACCACCATCACAAATCTTTAAAACTTTTGATCCGTCTTTAGAAAGAGATGAGAGATGAATTATAGATGTTGTGATGTTACTTTATTACATGAATTCTCTTTTCATGTTTGTTTAAATGAGAAACACACAATCCTGTCTTACAGAATTGAGATCTAACCTGTACACCTGACACACAAACTGTGTTCTGGATCATATCTGAGATGTTTCTTCTTGTTCTTTTATGATCAGGTTTTGTTAAGTGAAGGTTTGCTGTCACTCACCATTATAGCAGATGAATCTCATGTTATCATTACAGTTCTGTTGATGCCATGATCCATTTCTCATAACTGCACAATTCTTTGTGTTATCTGATGGTTCAGTTCCCCAGTTCAGATATTTCACATGATCATTCAGAGACCATTTCCATTTATAAACATCTGATCTCCTCAGTCCAATCCAGACACTAATCAGACTGTTATTCACAGTTTTTATGAGTTGATTCATGTCATTCATGTTGTGGACAGTGATCAGATCTGTATAGTTCTCTCTACAGTATCTCTGAGCATCAGTCCAGATCATCCCAGTGTTTATAAAGTGATAGCGGCGCTGAATGCATTCAGATGATGAACAGAGAACTATAAAACACAAACATTCATTCTTTAGTACAGTCAAACAGATCTGGATCTCTACAAGATCAGAATTGAAGAAAAGGCATTTTAATACTTTGTTCTTTGGCAGATTGTGTGTTGAGAACATTGAAGAAGAGCAGTTTTAGCTTTGTATTTAAGAAACTCTTACATCTTCATTGGGACAATTCTATTCAAATTCTAATCAAAAGATGACTACACTGCAATTGATAAAATATTTTTTTATTCAATTTTAATTATTTTAATATTAGTCCCATAATCATCTTTTTTTGTTTTGTTTTCGATGTTGTTATTATCTTAAAATAATAAGTAATATGAATATAATTTGAATAATATTTTTCTTCCTGGTTGGCTCATTTTAAACAGGGAACCAATCACTATCAGATTACATGACAAAGTTACGACGAGACGACATAAATTTGGTCATAAAATTACGTCAGCGTTACACCACAGGGACATATTTTGGCTATCTGGGACATTAGATGGAAAACATTCATAAATGTTGTGATAAGATACATATGCAAAGAAATAAATAGGTTTAAAAAGCAATCATTTAGAGACCTCATAACCACCAAATAGCCCCACCGCCGGTGTACCCGGTAACAACAGCGGTGCTTTCACCATATTTCCAAATAGAATAACAGACTATAGGATTACATACGGCATTCCAAAAAGGAAGAAAATCCCTCTCACAATCTCTGGATCTTATCCGGATCCGATTCATGATAGTGGAATTATTGACCTGCCAATATTTCTGATCTTTAAGAATCGATTAAAAACTCATCTCAACACCTGACCCATTAATCCTGATGATCTTCTTATTTCTTTCCTATCCTCCTTCAATCCTTATATAAATATAAAGGCTTTACTTAGCCCGTATACAGTAGTTGACTAATAGAATCAGTATTATTGAGCTTATTTATCATGTGTTGTCTTGTGTTGTACAACATCTACTGATCATATTATTTGTAAGTCACTTAAGATAATAGCATCTGCTAAATGACTAAATATAAATGTAAATGTGTATGAGGTTTTTTCCTTAATGTCTATGAACATGAACATGTACAATGTCTACAATGGTGGTGTTTTAGTTTGTCATTTAATTAATAGTAAATCTTGTTAATAACAGAGAAACAGATGAATAATTCTGGAGTTAATTCATGTTATTAAAATAAAAACAGAAAAACTCACCAATGACCAGAAGACTGAAATATAGAGTCTGAGCCATTTCTGAAGAAAGAACACATTCAAATATCAGATATTAAATTTAGTTTCTTCACACTTTTATCACTAAAGTTAAGTTTAGGCTGTACATAAATGTCAAAAATAAGCATGTGTGTATGATATGAGAATCATATGAATAGAATGATTGTAATAATAAATGAGAATATGAAGAGTTCTTACTTTGAATGTCTTCTGTGTTTCTCTGATGAATGTGATGTTGTTTCTCTCTCTGTTTGTCTTTACATTTTCCTATATATTACATCTGATCTTCAACACATCACATCATTTGGTTATTTCTTTAAAAATATTAATTTGCATATGGCATTTCCTTCTTATTTGTATGACTCACTGTTGTCAAGCACGTAGCCAGTTATGAGGTCACAGAGGTCAGGACCTCGGTCATTTTTTTCTATATTCACAAATAAAATGTTAAGGTCTCTGAATGATTATTGAGCCTTTTAAACCATCTCATATCACATGTGTGTTTGCACTTCATGTTGCTGTGAGAAGCTCAGGCAACACAACTTGAGATCGCATTGAGTGACAGCGTAGTGACAGCCTCCGTTTGTTGCCAGATCCACATATTATACCTGTTTTTTATTCGTTTTCCAATTCGGTGTGACATTTTGGGACATTTATAAAGTGGAAAGTTGAAGATTAGTGTTAGTGATATATTAATCTTATTTACAAAACACAAACTTTGGACTTATTTTGGATATCTTATCCTTTCTTTATGTACTTGCTTGTTTTTTGTAACAATACTTGGCAACATTGTACATTCATAAAAAAGCATATAGAAAATCTGTAACTTAAATTCTGACAGAATTTACCATTTAAGTAAAATTACTGAACTTAAATATATGAGCTTGATGAAAATGATCATTCTAGAATAATTTTTTTAAAGTTATATAAACGATATTGGCAAAAGTATTCGCTCACCCGCATTGACTCACATATGAACTTTAGTGACGTTCTATCCCTAATCCATCTTTTTGAAAATCCAAGATATTGGGGTGTGATCAAAGAACTATCAAAGTTTTTAGCAAACAGTCAACAGTGTCACAAGAAACTTGTGGAGAAGACGCGTCTTAAGCGCCGAAGATTTGAGAAGAATCAAACATGAACCTGTCAGGAACTTTATCCTCCAGTGCTGCCATATTCCCCAACTTCAACTACCAAGTACGAGTGTTCAGTTCTCAGAGACATGGACAAATAAGAAAGGGAGAAACCCGACCACGTCTGAAGAAGACACATAAGTTAAAACATAAAGATGTCTGAAAACATATATTTTAAAGGTTTTGTGGACTGATGAGATGAGATTAACTCTGGACGGACCCGATGGATTGGATCAGTAACGGACACAAAGCTCCACTTCCGACTCAGATGCCAGCGTGTTGGAGGTGGCATACTGATATGGGCAGGGATTATTAGAGATGAGTAAGTTCGACCTTTTTGAGTTGAGGAAGGAACGAGACGTTGTGACTACCCGTGCCATGTTACCCGGCCACCACTGCAGCAACCGGGAGAGGCTTCCCAGGTTCCTCAGCACAAAACGGTGATGAATGATCTCTTCCGTCCCCTTTTATGCCCGTCATCACAGGCGGGGACATGAATTGATTCATTCGCCAATTAATTGGCCTTTTTTAATAGGCTCGGAGACAATGGGTTCTCAAGATCAAACTACTTTCAGTCACAACGTCTCGTTCCCTCCTTCAGGGAACCTAGGTTACCATACGTAACCGGAGACGTTTTTAGGTGTTTTTTGAAGATAGAGACAGAGTCTGACAAGCGTGAAGCCAGAGGCAGATCGTTCCACCATAGAGGAACTGAAGCAGAGAACGTTCCAGAGAGAGATTTCTTACCCTTTTGAGCTGGTACCAAAAGTCTCAGCTCATTTGCTCATTTGTAAGTGGGTGCTGAACCGGTGGTGGTCTTGTAGGCAATGACAATACATTTAAATTCAATGCGAGCTGCTGCAGGAAGCCAATGTAGTTTTATGAAGAGAGGTGTTACATGGGTCCTTTTTGGTTCCTTGAACACCACTCTTGCCGCTGCATTTTGAATCATCTGCAGAGGTTTAGTTGTGCTAACCAGGATTTGTGTGGAGTGTTCTGTGAGAAACTGTCTGATCTTCCTGATGTTGTAAAGCTGAATCTGCAGGATCTGACAGTCGCGGCAACATGATCTGTGAAGTTGTGCTGATCATCGATGATTACTCACAAGTTTCTCGCAGACCTGGAGGGCACAATGGTTGATGCTCCTAGTTGGATCGAGAGATCGTGACGAGTCTTCGAGTCGGCAGGGATGACAAGAAGTTCCATTTTTGCAACGGAAGCATTTATATGAGATCCGCCAGGACCCGCGCAGCCTCTTTCCCGGCAACCGCACGGTAAACACCCTCTTCATCTTGGCAGAGAGTATTTAGAACGAGGCGCAGCATGGATCCTGGAGTTTCGTAGTAAGGGGGGCTAAAGGATTGTTCTCTCCCACCCAAGGAGAAGACCCTAGCACTACAGAGGGAAAGAGTGTGCCACTGTTCTTTTCACGGGCTACCATAAAAAATGGGTCCCGTGCCGTATCCGGAGCTGATTACTTTCTGACATTCATTGATGAAAATACTCGTTCATCAAAATGTATTTTCTCACAAGTTTGGATCAGACTATGATGAGACATTTAGTCCAGTTGTAAGACTTGAGTCAGTTAGGACAATCATTGCTCTGACTGTTCAACATGGATTAAAGCTGCACCAGATGGATGTAAAAATAGCTTTTCTTAATGGAGAACTAAAAGAAGAAGTGAACAAGCAATAACCTGAAAGTTTTGTTGTCTAAGGAAAGAAGCACATAGTTGCTGACATGTATATATTTATTCGTTGTATTTTTCCAGAGTGTGATGCAGATGTGAAAGTGTGAGAGTAAAAAGTTTTGTTGCATTCTAAGAGAAAAGAGTCCGAGTCTTCATTAAAAACCAACAGACCATACTTCTCTGCAGCAACCCTGCTCTTCACCAAGCACTTGATATTCAAGCAGACCAACCAATATGCCTATTCAAGTGATGACTGGGTTTTGACGTATTTTTTTAAGTACTGTGGGAGAAAATGGCACAAAATTTTGGGCAATGCCTTGCACAAGGTCAACGACCTCTGAAGCAAGAGTGTTTAACAATTCAAATGAAAACAACATATGCTTCTCAATGCTATGCCATCAATAAAAAAAACATCCAGCATTGATGAACTCAATGGCAATTTCTTCTCATGAACACATTTTATATTACACACTCTAAACAAAATAAAAGCTTAAAAACACGCAAGGAACAGGACCTTTAAATGTTTAAATGACCAAATTTATTGATAGAATAACGGCGCTTCAATTTGCACAACTAATATAGGAATGCATCACAGTTGAATTGTGGGAACATTATTAAGTGTTGTGTTGCATTGAATAGAATCTGATAAATACATCTTCACCATGTACCTGAACACGGTGAGGGTGTATAATAAGTACAATATATAGTCATGTATAATAAAGCTCAAATATTAATAGTAGATTCTTCGTGTTCCTACATTGTAACGTTTCACTTTAGAAAAAAATATATCATTTTAAAATATGAACTCTATATCAGCTACATTGTTCAATCGCAGAGTTTCACTTTAGAATGACTTGAAACGATTCCAAATCCAGCATAGAGAGGTTTAGTGAAAGTTGTGTTGATGCTGTGGATGAGCTTCATGGAGTCAGAAACGCTGTAGAAAGACAAAATCCCTGCTCTTTCATCCACATAAACACCGATTCTATCAGATCTGGACACAACAGGAACATTCATCCATTTGTCATTGTGACAGAATGAGAATCTGGATTCCGAGCAGAATAATCTCCAGGACTGATCATTGCGTCCAAAATCACACCCGTGACCAGAGTCTTTTCTCCTGATGCTCTTATAGGACACGGCTATAAACACGTGACCGCTCCAGTCTATCTCCCAGTACGATCGTCCACACACTCTTTCTCTACACAACACCTGACAACCGTTGAATCTGTCGGGATGATGGGGATACCGCTGGTCTGTGTAAGAGAATCGGATCACTCGGTTCCTCTCGGACACTTGGAGGTGATTCGACAGCGTGTTTGAATCCAGAGTCAACCGACGGGAGTCTTAGATGCATAAAACACAAAGTTAAATCATCTCACACACATTCATCATAAATGACTAATCGGTTTGCATACTTTTGAGTAACCATTTGATATGTCTGTACCGTTCATACAAATGTTGTATATATGTTCAAAACACATTTATATATTTAAGAAAAAAAACATAAATACAAATTATATAGTGTATGCTTTTATTTGTAAATCTGAATAAATAAAGGCAATTACTTCCTTGAAACCTGTATTCGTACTTTATCAATGCATTTATTCTGCAATCAAAAAGCAGATTAATCGATTAAAACACAGAAATTCATGTTTAACAATTTTTAACAGTGAAGCATTTATATTTGTATAAATATAAAAGTAATCATTATAAATATTATTTATATTTACGTATTAAGCAAAACCTTTTATCCAAATGACGGATCATTTGACAACAAAAAAACCTTTGGCCACAAGTTGTGTGGTATATTTTAGTCTATTTGATGATTTATATTAAAAGATTAAATAAATGTGTTCATACAGCTTTAGTAACTTACACGTCAGGAACTGATCTCGGTTGTCGGGTTCAGAACTGTGATTGTGTTCCACTGGAGAAATAAACAGACATTTTATTTACAACCACGTTCATTAACATGACTTTAACATTATACAACACAAATGTATGTTAAGAGTTATATAATAATACTTCACATCTATCACCTGCTTGTTCCATGTCATCTGCAAACATGTGGAGATCTGACAGTGATGCTGAAAAGTGTAAAGAGAGACAAATCATATATATTTATGAACCATGAAAGTACTGTACACGTTATATATGTTAAGAACATGTTAAGAGTGACTTCTAAACTAACAAGTCTGGTTCTCAGAAAGTTATTTAAAGGTTTGAAACTTGTTAGTCATGAAAGTTTTCATTACGGAAAAGTTAGTTTAGTTTGGTAACGTTACTCTTATGTTAGTATTACGTTCTCCTTACGTTCCCCTAAAGTTATTCTAACGTGTATGAGCGTTCTCTTAACGGTCAGTTAACCTTAATTAAGAATTGGTAAATACACATTAATTAAGCCCTGGATTTTAATCAATCACTAAAAGTAAAACACAACACGATTCATATGTTAAATTATTTTATTAGCCGTACGTTCATTCTCAAATATAGGCTTTCTCTCTTATGTGTGTATTATTAAATAAAGAAGATTAACAAATAAACAGTTACGATAATCTTTTATTCAGTGAGGTAAAACTAAAGGAATTTAAAGTATTTATTTTAATTTAAATATTGAATTAATTCAGCCAATAAATGCAAATGTCGTACTTTCATCTGATAAAAGTTTACACGTGTTATACTTTATTCATTTAATTTCTGTAACTTATTTAACATAAACGTGTTTAAAACACTTCACTTCATTTAAAGTTTATAAAACTTTATATTTGCCAATGTTGTATTTGTAAAGAAAACCAGCAGCTAAAGTTCTCTTCTGATTATTATCTATATTATATTTATATTCTTGTTATTATTGTTTATTTTTCCTCTCTTCCTTAAGTTTGAAATGTTAAGAAAAAATAACAAACAATAATAATCAATAAATCCACCATGAGTCTTTATTCCCACTGTGTCCTGTGACGTGTGTGTTGTGTTCTGATCACTTAATTAAATAAAGTTTTAAATACCTGAAGAAGAATTCTCACTGAATGTGTCCGGATGTGAACATTTGTTGTCTTCCGGTCCTCACTTCCGGTTAGAGTTCCGAACATCACGTGATTCGACGTCACGATCTGTGCTTCAGAATTTAAATATTGGTCACATGCGTGATGAAACCGGAAGTGACGTACACTCACTGAAAGTGAAAGTATGACACGTGTGTAACAGTTTAAGGAAATGATCAAAGAAATAAAACAAATATAAAGACAAGACACTTTTATTTTATTTTACTTTTTTACCACTGACATTAATTTTGTTATTTTAATTCTCAAATACACAAATAAATACATTATAATAAATAAATACATAATAATAAATAAATATATAATGATAATAAATACATGATGATAATAAATACATAATAATAAATAAATACATAATAATAAATAAATATATAATTATAAATAAATACATAATAAGAAATAAATACATAATTATAAATAAATACATAATAATAAATAAATACATAATTATAAATAAATACATAATAATAAATAAATACATAGTAATAAATAAATACATAATAATAAATAAATATATAATTATAAATAAATACATAATAATAAATAAACACATATTAACAAATAAATACATAATAATAATAAATACATAATAATAATAAATACATAATAAATAAATACATAATTATGAATAAATACATAATAATAAATAAATACATAATTATAAATAAATACATAGTAATAAATAAATACATAATTATAAATTAATACATAATAATAAATAAATACATAATAATAAATAAATACATAATAATAAATAAATACATAATTATAAATAAATACATAGTAATAAATAAATACATAATAATAAATAAATACATAATTATAAATAAATACATTGTAATAAATAAATACATAGTAATAAATAAATACATAATAATAAATAAATACATAATTATAAATAAATACATAATAATAAATAAATACATAATAATAAATAAATACATAGTAATAAATAATTACATAATAATAAATAAATACATAATTATAAATAAATACATAATAACAAATAAATACATAATAATAAATAAATACATAATAATAATAAATACATAATAATAAATAAATACATAATAATAAATAAATACTTAATTATAAATAAATACATAATAATAAATAAATACATAATTATAAATAAATACATAATAATAAATAAATAAATAATTATTAATAAATACATAATAATAAATAAATACATAATTATAAATAAATACATAATAACAAATAAATACATAATAACATATAAATACATAATAATAAATAAATACATAATAACAAATAAATACATACATATATAATCATTATTAACACATTAAACACTAAAGGAAGCATACAAATGTTTGCATAAAATATTAAAATAATTAATAATGAGCATCTTGGATTTACTCTGTTTTAATTCTTAATACAGAAAAACTTCAGGAAGTGTGTGGAGATAGTTTGAAGACAGTCACACAAGATTGTTAATGTATAGTGACCACACAATTAAATATACAACATTTAATCATTTAACACATCAGATATAAACTCAGAAGCTCTTTACAAGATAATGTGTGTGGCTCTTAAAAGAGCCTTTGTGTTGTGTTGTTGTATGATAGATTCCCATTGTTCACTTGCCAAAATCTCTTCTCTCATAGTCATCCCCCGAGAGACTACGAGAGAAGTACTTTAAAGTGTTGCTTGATATGCTGATCCAGCTCCGTTGCAATAACTGCTGCCAGTAGCTCCAGTCGTGGTATGCTAACTGGTTTGATTGGAGCAAGTCTGGCCTTTGACATAAACAGCCAGCAAGTGTCGCTAATCCTGATGTGTAAAACAGTACCGCAAGCCAGTTCTGAAGCATCAGAAAAGTGATGTATCTGGGTCGGTAGCTGACAACTAGTGGAGGCAAATCATTCAACCATCTGTGCCATTTAGCTGCTATATTCACTGGCAACTCCTCATCCCAGTCGACTTTCATGTGGCACAACTCTTGAAAGATCGCTTTAGCTTTGAGCACGAAAGAGCCTCAAGGATCATAGATAGAACTGGTAGTGCTCAATATACCTCTATTTGTTAAACGCTTGTCCACTGATTTGAAATCAATGTGAAGCAATCTCGTTCTACGTCCCAAAGGACGCCCAGTGTTCGTTAAAATGGCAAAATTTCTTGGTCAAGGCTCACCTCATGTAATGATTTTGTCCAATCATCAGCTGATATTGATTTCATCACTTCTTTAGAAATACTTATCAATTTGGATAATCTTTAACCTCCACCAGCGAGCAAGTTCAGAAGTAAGTTTAAAGGCGGCCATCTCTGTTGGTACTGACTCAAGGCAATCGTTGACATAGAAATTTTGTTTCACCATTTCCACTGTGTCATCTGAGAATTGTCCTCCACCACTTGTTGCAAGGCAAAATTAGCAGCGCTAGGACTCCAGACAGAAACAGGTGAGCCGTCATACGATAATGCTTACCGATGGTGTGTTCAGGTCGTTATCTTTCCACCACAGCAAGCGAAGCACATATCTTTCAACAGATGGCACACGAACCTGATAGAACATGCTCTCAATGTCAGCGTTTAGAGCAATGGGCTATTGCCTAAACTTGAGAAGTACTCCTAGCAACTTTTTGGTAAGGTCTGGGCCATGATATATGTGGTCTTTTAATGAAGAAACTTGGCACTGTGCAACACAAAGACGATGCTCACCTTCTCTGGCTTACGTGGATGTAGCCCTGGATGATGTAGCAAGTACCAGTCGCAGCCATCTTTTCTGCTAATGTCGATCTCTTCTGCATATTCTTTCTGCAGAGAGTCTCTAATACCTTCTGTATACTTGTGAAGCTAAGTTGGGTCTTTCTTTAGCCTCTTTCCTAGAAGGTCTAATCGATGCTTGGCCATTGTGTAATTATTGGGCAGTCGTGGTGGATGTTCCTTGACCAGGATAGGAAAAGTGTAATGACCTTCCTCCTAGACTGCTTGTTTGTTCCATAGGGCCATTACTTGCTCGTAACTACTTAAAGCGAATCGTTGTTCACATGAACTGAATTTTCCAATTTCCAAAATCTTTTAACAGCTTGTTGTAAAGAATGGTCAGCTCGAATGAAATTGACAGAAACAGATGTAGAGCCATGAGCTTCTGGTCCATGTAGTGTCCATCCCAGGCCAGTCAGAATTGCATAGGGTTCACCAGACTCACCACAGTGTTTCACGAGGAGCAAGTATGTCTGGTTGATCTAGACCTATTAGAACTTCATCAGCTTGATCAGCATTGGGTAGACTGATTTCATCCGCGATTTCCCATTCTTGTTGCGTTACTAGTCTATCCAGACTTATATTCAGGTGATCACGACAGAGCACTCCATTTATCAGGAAAAAGTTCCTTTGTTGAGCATCTTCAACTTGCAGATCCACTGCTAAGGTGACTACATTGAGGTTTTTGTTTTACATAGTTTTCAGTTTAATGTTGACTTTGCGTGATTCCAGTTTAAGAGCATGAAGTAGCTTCTTAGAAGCCAAGGTCCCATTGGAGCCACTGTCAAGCAAAGAAATGACGCTGCTGCATTTCAAACGCTATGGGAAAACATTCGTTGTTTGAACGATTGTGAAGAACGTGTGCCAAACATGCCAAAAATTGGTTTTAATAACCTCGGTGGGTGTCACTATCAATTACTCACACACACCTGAGGCTATAAATAAGCGTGAAGCCAACACGCCCTCAGGTTTATCTTTGTCTTTAAGGATGTCAGAGCACGCTAACAGTGCGGCATCTTGTTCCCGCCTTTTCAGGGAACAGGGTTACAGCCAGGTAACCTGAGATGTTCCCTATTAAAAGCTACTTTCGATGCTGCTTTTTAAACGCTATGGTAACGAGAATACCAACGCCGTCGCACTGGAAGTGTTTGGGCCCCCCAAGCTGTGTGGTGTAAGTGTGCACACGCATTGGGAAAGGCCTCAGGCCTGATTCTGGGATGCTGACTGCAGGACACGTGAGCCTGGAGTAACATGGACATCCAAGCTATAGAATCTGACAATCGTGTGCAGAGTGGACACACTTGCCGCAAGGGGACACCTTTAGCTAGAGCCAGAGAAGATGCTATCCCCCTGGTTGAATGGGCACTAACCCCTAGAGGCTAAGTTTGACCACGCGCCTCGTAGGCTTGTGCAATAGCATCCCTCACCCAACTGGATATAGTCTGCCAAGTTGCAGCTACCTCCCGGTTGCGGCCTTCGTAGCTAAAGAACTTAGCTCTGACTTACGCCACTGGCCGGTGCGGTGGATGTAAGTCTGAAGAGCACGCACTGGACACAGTAAGTAAAGCCTTTCCTGCTCCGGTGTCGCAAACGGCAGGCGACAGAAGGCTTCTAGAAAGACCAAATGTACTGTGGAGAAAGGAACTTTCGGAAGATAGTTAAGGCGCGGATGCAAAGTGGCCTTGACCGACAGAGCCTGCAGATCGCCTACTCTCTTAAGAGAAGTAATCGCCATTAGGAAAACCATCTTTAGGGTCCGAAACCACAAAGGTGCTGCCTCTAGTGGTTCAAAAGGAGCATTGAGTAGAGCGCAACCATTCCTTCATATACACAGCCAAACGTTCTTAAAGGGGCAGCGCCCAACAGTAGCTGTGTACGTGTGTGTGTGTGCGTGCATGTGTGTGTCAGTGAGTCTGTGAGACCTGAGAATCCACTTCACAACAGATGTCCTTGGTATGGGTAGAGAAAATCAGAGCGTCTCGTTATCTTGTTCTCGTGGAGGTTGTTTGTCTTCAGCACAGGCATTGGCCAACGCTGTCTGAAAAGGTTGAAGTCGAAACAAAAGATTCTTCAAATTTAGGATGATATCTGCTAGTTTCCACAGGTATCTAATGTCCATCACTGGTCGCCAGGTCAGCCAAATTCTGTTGCATAGTCGCTAGTTTCTCCAAGAAGTTTTCCATTTTGTGGTCCATAGCCACCCCATTGTTTTACATTTTACGGTCTAAAACCACCACGATGTTTCCCAGTTTACGGGCAACAGCCTGACTACTAGCAGCTCTGCTCTTCGCCCGGCACCTTTGTGAGGTTCTATAACCTGCAGGTGGAACCGGTCTCTGCTAATACCTGAGATCAGTGGGCGTACACCTGTGAAAGTGCCGTCTCCCCTGCATAGGTGAGCTCTTATAGTCTCTCTTCTACCCCAAGGTGCGGGTATGGGCAAAATATCAGCCTGGCTCATTAGAAAAGCCCTCTAAAACCCTCAAACAAAGCAAAGACCAGGACAAGTATACACCGGGTACCAATCCCCTGCGAAGACTTTGCCTCTGACGATCATCTGTATAAGACCACAGCACACAGATGATTCTTCTTCATTCTGCTGCAGCCTGGAATTGAACTGCTGGATTCATCTAGTTAGAGGAGAACTGGCCTCCCAACTGACTCGCGGTGTGTCAAATGTGTTTCTGAAGAACGTCATCCGCGACGCCATCACGTACACTGAGCATGCTAAGAGAAAGACACTACATTCAACACTCTATTTAACAAAAAGGCTCCTTTAAGAGCCACATACATTATCTTGAAAAAAGTATCCTTGTCTAAATTGTTATTTTTACTTTGAACATTTTAGAAGGTCCTTTTGTTTTATTTATCTTTTGTGTTCTGGATCTGTAAATCATTTTTAGAAACTATGCAGATTTGATGAAAAAAAAATTTGTTTCGGGTCATTTGTTTCAAGGCCGTGTCAAATCTTTTTTCAGCTGCTTAATTTGTGAAAATGCTACATTTTGCCCAATTTATCATCATAAATAATTAAGAAAAGCACAAAAAAACAACTTCAGATTCATACATATCATAATTAATTTTAATTCATTTTATTATATATTTTTATTATTGGTCAAACATTCATTTACAGGATCATAAAGTATCAGAAGTTATGTTTAATTTTATAAAGAATACAAAACTACCATAATACATAAATATTATAAAAATGTCCTGTAGGGCATACACACATCACTAAGAAAATAAGAAAAGAGATTTTTGTACTATTTTTTAGACATTTAAAAAAATATATACTAATTCAATGGCACAGGTGAACATATATATATATACAGAAAATCTGTGAAGATAGTTCAAGACAAGAACTTTACACTTTAAGTCCGGTGATGTGATCCTCGGCCTCCTTCTTACAGAACTGTTTGTGTAAAGAGAAAAAAAAAACTTTACAACTGTTTCCCAAAATGTATACCTTTATATAGTACATATCCTTACATAATACATACCCTTATAATATGTTGTTATAGATGGGGAAAAGAGGATTATCACGTTCACAACCAAGCTTACGAGCCCTCAAAACATCACGCACACACTGATGAACATAAGCGTACTGACACTGGAAACACACATGATATAAAGTTACCACAAAATCTACACATTTTAAGATGCAATACAATCTAGTTGATATCAGAATGAATGTTGAAGAGTCTCACCTCAGTTTGCACCATACACGACCGATGCAGGCGTAGATCGAACACACAACCGTAAACATCGGCCGTACAGTTACTATCCAGTTGTTGTAGAACACGATCTAACACAATAAAAGTGCCAGTTCTACCCACACCAGCACTGACGAAAGAGAAAACAAATCATCTGTTTTTAATGTCATTTCAGTGTGAACATACTAAACCATTAAGACTTTATATTTCTACCACAAAACACAGAAGATATATTTTGTAGAATGTTTGCCACCAAACCCAACCAACTTCCCCTAACTGGACACAAAACCACATGTCTAAATGACATGTCTCAACATATCTTCTTGTTTGTTTTCTATTGATATACAGTAAGCCCATACCTGCAGTGAACTACACTGAGTCCAGCACGGGACGTCCTGTTAATGTAGTCTCTGACTGTCCGAACAAACTGAACGAGTGAATGGGTTGTTTCCGGTACTCCGTGATCCGGCCAAACGGTGTAATGGAACTGGCGGACGGTTCTGGGATATCTCAGCTGCCCCTCCTGAAGAAAACACAATGCCTCCGAGATCAATCCAAATCCATCATTATAGATTTCATGAAATTAACGAAATCTTAATAAAAATGCTTTCCTTAAATAGTCAAAAGCGAGCAAAAATTTCAAAAGCGATAATTATACGTCCCTGCTGTTCATCAAAAACTTAAATGTCCAAATGAACTGGAAAATAGAAAATTCGAAATTATTTATAAAATTATTCAATTTAATGGTTTAATAGCACGTTTAATACTTTGTAACTTGGTTTAGCAGCAGTTGAATCGATACAAACAAAGTGTGATGAATGCTGTTCACACAAATGTGAAACACAGCATTTCTCGCTTTATATAACTCGCTATTATGTTAACACGAGAAGAAGAAAAATTGTGCAATATGTCTAGATGAAAAACAGGAGGTGTCAATAAGCTATTCACACAATTTCTAACTCAAGTTGAAATGTTGAAACGTGTGGAAAACAAATGAGGCCCCACCACCAATTTTGTAAGTAGTTTCCTGGTGTAAATTGTTTACATGGCGTTTGATCTGAACAGCAAGACAAAAATTAATGATGAAAAAAAGACTTAGGGTTTCAGAATTACAGCAATGACTTACATTTGAATAAGATTTTTGTCAAACTTATTCAACATTAGCACACTTACACAAGAAATTTTGAAGTCCCGAATGGTCCATTCTGGAAAGATCGTCTCAGAGATCATCTGCACTGCGATATCACCGTAACATAACAGCTCACCCTCATATGGCCAGTATCGGTCACACTTCACCTGAATCAAACACACAATATGATTTTATGTAATATAATAGAAACAAACGCATCATCAGAGGATGTTTCTCTCACCATGCCTCTCTCCACACACTGAGTCACCATAACAATACTGTTTGCATTCTGCTCCCAAACCATCCGCCAGAAATCATCCTTAGTACCTGGAAGAGGCCCTTGGGTGGCAATATACTCCCATTTAAAATGGTTTCCCTGTTACAAAAGAAGACCATAAAATATTATATTTTGTTATATTAAATTATATATTATATTATATGCTTGAAAACTTATGCCTGAACTTATTAAAAAGGCTAATTAATTTGGCGAATTTATCAATTAATGTCCCCTCCCCCTATGATAGGTTTAAAATGGGACAGAAGGGATCATTACTTATCTTTTGTGCTGAGCAACCTAGGTGACCTCCATAGGCGCTGCAGAGGCAGCTGAGTGTTGTGACATGAAAGAACACACCGTCTTGTTTCCTCCTTAAGGGAACTAAGATTTGCAATTGTAACCGGAGACGTTACCTTTCAGTCGGTCTTAGTGTTGAGATTGAATGGGGTTCCTGTATTATCACACCACTCTCTACGGCTGTGTCCTGGCATCAAGCGGAGCGGCAGAGGCTTTACATGACTCATGATCTTCCAGTGGGAACCGGTATGGTATGAAGAAAGCTTCCTCCCAGTAGTTGAGAGACTCACACCGACAAGTTATAGGCGGCGACCTTTCATCCCGCCCCACTGGGGGGGAAACTGCCTCTCTCTCACCGGGGAAAACTTTACCCTTCTAATTGAGGGCTTATGTTGCAGAGATACATCCCATCCATGGAGGGTACCATTCAAAGAATACCACATGGTTTGCCAAAATGGGCGAAAAAACTTCAAGAGTCTGGCTGAGTAGTGGGGCTGCTCTGCATGGCCAGCTACTAAAGTGTGAGCTTACTGAAGGAAAGGCTGTCAATACTGATGCTCTGAAGAAGGGGAGTAGAAGGTCTTAAAAAGAGGCGCACTTACTCACCTATTTAGGGAAGATGGCACTTTGTTAGGCGTACACCACGCTGATCCTAGAAGTTGCCTGAAGTGAGACCTAGCTCCCCTGGGAGGTTCTAGAACCTTGCGAGAGTGGTGGGTGTAGCCCAGCCAGCAACTCTACTGTCAGCCAGAGAAGCACTTTGTGCTGGTGTCCACGTGGAGGATACTCCCCCAGGACAGGGATTAGGCTAAGACGAGGCACAGCCCAAGCCCGTCACTGTCCTGCACTCACATATTGTAAGCAGGTTAAGCCTCTCCTCGTCTAGCTCCTTAAATGTCTTGGCCTGATGTACTTGGAGTGTATCCAAGGGATTGAACGAAGATGCAGCTGCCCGTGGCTGTGTAGGCTCTCGCTAAGAGGTACAAAGAACCTACACCCCCTGGAGGGGAGTTTTGGCGGATCCCTCCAGAAAGTGGCAGATTGCAGACAAAGAATGTGAGGCTACGGCACTCGCTACTGGAGGAAGGTCCACATATCCTGTGCTGCACTTCTGTCAAGGTCAATGTCAACTTTATTTATATAGCGCTTTAAACAAAATACATTGCATCAAAGTAGCTGAACAACATTGGTTAGTACAACAGTGTCTCTATAATGCAAAATTATAGGTAAAGACATTTAACTCTTGAATTCGGGGATGTCCTCTCTGTTTTGTTTAAATAGGGTTTTTGTATTAAATTTCAATTCGTTGATGTCCTCTTTGTTCACTTTAAATATCGTCTGTGTGTGAAATAAATCAGGTCAACCATATCGCTGTGAATGAAGTGACCCTGACTAAACAAGCCAGAGGCAACAGCGTCAAGGAGCCAAAACTCCATCGGTGACAGAATGGAACAAAAACCTGGCTCAGTTGGTGGGGCCAGTTCTTCTCTGATCAGACGAAACCAGCAGTTCAATTCCAGGCTGCAATAGAATGGAGAAGAAACATCTGTTTGCTTTGGTCTTATCCCAATGATCGTCAGAGGCAAGGTCTTGCAGGGGATTTTTATCTGGGGCTTTAGTTGTCCTGGTCTTCACTTTCTTTAAGGGCTGTAGAGAGCTTTTCTAGTTATGGACCCTCTATCTGGTCTGGGTACGTACTGACTCCGGCTGACTGCAATGTCCCTCTAATCTGGGTAAAGTCTGGATCTAGTAGCTGGGGGGAAAGCTAGGTGCAGTAAGAGTGCCGGTTTCCTCTGACTAGATTATAGCCAGAAGGTCAATTCAAGAAGAACCCTGTTTTTCCTGTGGTCCCATACCGATGATTGTCTGATGCAAGGTCTTGCAAGGGATCTGCATCTAGGGTTCTAGTTGTCCTGGTCTCCGCTGTCTTTCAGGGCTGTAGGGGTCTTTTCTTCAACATCTGGTCTGGAAACGCACTGGATCCTGGTGAATGCAATACCTTCTGATCTGGATACGTACTGCATCCGGTGGCTTCGAGGAGCTCAGAAGAAGAAAGAAACAGACTAATATTGGCGTAGATGCCATTCTCCTAATGATAAAGCAAATATATTGTGTGTTGTGGAAGGTGTTCCTGGTTCCAGTCACGAATGTTGTCAAGAGAAGTGAAAGCGTGTGAGCTGCCGTGACTAAGTTGGGCTAAATGGGCACCTTCCACGTCTTGGCCACTCCTTGTGCATTTCCTGCTAGAATGGTACTGGGGCAAGGCAGGGCTTTTTGCTCCACGCACCACCAAGATACCATGAATCCAGCCACAGATGAAAGTATTCACTGAAGCCTAATGCTTGCGGCTGCCAGGGAAAGCATGCAGCTCAAATGTAGCAACTGACAGCGCTTCGTTGCGAGTTAGTAAACTACTCCACCAGGAAGGAGACTAAGAGTTTGACGGGCAATAGTAGACCGTGAGCCAGTAGCTGACGGAACCGAATCCATTACCCAATAACCCACGTCGCTAGCGGTATCCATAACTCACACTGTAGCGCCTGTGAGCGAACTACCGGAAGCAGGCATTGGGGTGACCGATTTCAAGGAGAAAAAGGCCTTCCACATTATTGTCATGCCTCACAGAGAGGACACAATGACCACACCAGAGAATCCTAAGTGTTCCGGAAACCCAGACACTGGAAAGACCTTGTGCTAATCTGCAACCTCGAAACACCCGTTGCACCCAAGAGATCAGCAGAGTCCCATTACATAACCACGCGCTGTGCTCACAATTGAAAATTTGCTCTTAGAAACCTGTGGAATTACACAAAGGGAAAATCCTCTGCCCTACATCATCACACCAGCAGTGTTGTTGGCACCAGACATACATTTAGGTTCTGAAGAACAAAAGGTAAGAAATTATTCCTTCTGTCCCCTTTTTATACACCTCATCGTGGTCGGGGAAATGAATTGAATTGAAGAATTCTCTTCCAAATTAATTGGCCTTTTCAATATGCTCATATGTAATGGGTTCTCAAGCACAGACCCCATTCAGTCTCAACATAAAGTTGAGAGACCGATTTTTGTTCTTTTGAACACAAAATAAGATATGTTGATGGCTGTAGGACAACAAAAATACAGTTCCAATTTGACTATTATTATTGTTTTACCTGGAAAGGGTCCAAAAATTGTTTGGTGAGGATGGTGGTTCTTATAATTTCTTTCTCTTTGTTAAACTTTTCTAAATTTATACAGTTTGGACCAACTAGAGAGTAATTCATGAGTTGTTATTTTTGGTGAACTATAAACTAATTTTGTTTTTATAAACACATGCATGTCTATATTTAAGAATATTTACCTGTGTAATTTAAAATAAACCTTTTTTGTTTTGTGTATTTTATTTAAGTATATACTTTTATGTCGATGTGTTTATAAATAAAATATAATATGCAGAGTACTCAGACATATATTATGAAAACATGATTTATCACAATAAATACGGTAATACTTATTATTATTATTATTATTATTATTATTATTATTATTATTATTATTATTATTATTATTATTATTATTGTTATTATTATTGTTATTATACTTACAGGCATGTAGTTGGCATTGATGAAGTCTGAGCAGGGTTCGCCGTTCATACATGAAAGTCTCACTCGTGTTGAATCATCTGCAGATATTCAGTGTTCATGTGTGTGTACCACGTCTTCATTTATTTATTTAGTTGTGATTTAGTTGTGTGTAAAAAGACTTACAGGGCAGTATATTGTTGTATCGGTTCTTGCTTCGGTTTGCAGGTAAACGTGCAGCGTTCTGTGTTTGACTTCTTCCGACGTCCTTAAGATTCTAGTAGGAATAAGTGATGATTTGTTGACTGTGAGTTTACCATCCCAGCTTTTATTTTTCTATTTGACATGCATTACCTCAAACTCTTCAGAGAGAAGGTAACTAGAATCAGCTTGAAGTTTCGTCAGATGCTTCTCAAAGTTGACTGCTCGGACAGGACTGGTGCAAATTACAGACAGAATTTTTTTTTGTAAAATGTAGACAATGATAAAGTATTATACTGTAATTCAGTTGCTTCCTATCGTTCTATTTTATAACTGTAATGTTTTTAGTAATGGTTTATCACAGCACAAATATATTTATATCATTATTTCAATACTTCACGACGTATTTTCATATCAGTGGTTTAATGTCTTACATCAATTAAATGGTGACAAAGAGGAAAGAAATGGTGTTTTACCTCCGTACGGCTGAACACATCTGGGTGTTAGGCAGCTCTTTCCACATACACATCTTCATGACGGGACTCTCCTGTACGGCTCTAATCGCACACAATACAAACATAAAATCTGTGTGAAGCGACTGAAATGGATAGTTCAACCAAAATTAAGATTTTGTCATTTACTGACTTTGAGTTGTTTCAAATCTATATGGTTGTATTGGTTCTGCTTATAATTTTGATGCAAAGATATTTAGAAAAATGTAGGACGATAAAATGTTCTGAACAACTTAAGAGTAATTGACAGAAATGTCATTTTTGGGTGAACTATTCCTTGAATTTAAAACCAAATTCTGGAATCAATGATCTGTAAAAGCAGTGTATAGTATACATACTTACATTTTATGAGCTCTTTTCCTGTATATCAGTAAAGCCGTCACCGCGATCACAATAGTGATCAGAAATATGGAGGCTGTGATACCTCCCATGACTCCGTCCCGTGGGGCTAAAAACATTGCAAATGTGATGTTAAGAAGTCAAAAATTCAAGAAAACTGCATTAACCGAACAGTGTTTTACCTGATTGAGTAATCAGTGGACGGGAGAAATACGTGTCTGTGTAAAGTGCTTGTGTTAACTCTCTGTTGTCATCATCAAACAGCTGTGTGAAGGCACGCACACTTAATCTAAACCAAACCAGACAACAGAATTATTCAAATTAGACATAATCTGCAAACTGAAACTAAATCAATAATGGGGTTTTTGGAGTAAAAACATAGCAACCCTGATTAAAGTGATACTTCACCTAAAAATTCTGTACACCTTCAAGTGTGACTTTCATATAAAGAACAGAAAATAATTAATGTAACAAAAAATTGTTTACAAATTTGTAACAGCCCATGGTTTGTTAACATGGTACCGTTCACACTAGGCTGTCATACTACTGCTAACCATTAGTAACCACAATGTTATGTAGTAAGATAAAGCAATATAGACGTTCTGTGAATTATTGACACTTGAGCACAGACTCACGTGCCTTATCGCTTTTATAAACGGTTAACAAACAAACACACATTACAATCCAAACTGTTTATGTATTCATCTATATTAAGTTTTAAAAAATTCCACATAAAAAGCATCATAAAACATTTACAGTACTATGGATTACTTTTTTATAATGGGTATATGCACGGTACACATGAAATGCCTTTACAAAGCTAAGAGAGATCAATATTTTGTTTGATAAATTATTTTTATATAGTTGTTCTCATAATAGAGCGATATATTGCAGCAGCCAGTATTTTGACCAATTTTTGGAATTGTTTTAATTATCAGCATCAGCTAATACATTGTTAAAATTCAACTTTTTTTCGGTTTGACTGTTATTCAGCAAATTTGTTTTATATACATAAAATTCCACTAATTTGTAAAGCAGGTATTTACTAAAGTAATGTAATATGACCAGAGTAAAGCATCTTATTGGAAAGTCACCAACAGTGATTTCTTTGTGTTTGCCTATAATAACCTATATAGGTCAACCACTAGCATTAAAATGTTTTCTAAACTTTGTCTTCTTTAAGATTTCTTAGTTATTCTTCCAATGCATATTTGTGTGTACTGAACTACTCAAATAAAGCCTACATTTATATCAGAATGCAACGTCCTGTTACCTGTATGGAGTTCTTGGTTTGAGTGGTCCATCGCAGAGATGTGTTCCATACTGAAGAGACTCGGCATCATTTTTACAAGCTCCACCTAAACGTTTCATTCCAGCTCCCAGATTTATCTCAAAGACACGGATCTTGCTGTCTGAGACCTCGGCACACAAACTGTGGAAGTATCCGGTCTGGTAGGCCTTGACGGATCGATTGTGTCTGTAGTCCAGGTAAGACGGCAGTGGATGTCTCTGTTCTGGTAAAGCAGAATCAGCCTCTGCAAATCAGCATAAACAAGACTGGATTAGATTTGACGTAACAACTGTTACACCTGCGCAAGAATGTATGAATAGAAATCCAAAGGTGCAAAGCATAAAAATGGGTCGTACCATTTGATTCGGCAACGATGACTGTAAAGAAACGGATGGCTCCGTTAACATCACTGAACCAGCTGCAGTTAAATTTGAACAGGATGGTGGAATGGGTAATAATCGCTGTTTGCTCGCTAACTCGAACCAGCATTGGAGGAGGGGGTGGTCCTAAAACATTGAGATTAGGAGACACTTTGGTTACGTTTAACCTTAGTTAAAGACAAACGCAAATGCTGGATTCACACCAGATGTGAATTAAACGTTTTTGCCGTTAACATTTAATACATCATGACTATATAACGAACATAACAGACTTTCTCTACATGTGATGAAAAGTATTGAAAGCATTTGTTGAACCTCTCTCATTACTCCAGACTTATCAGTTTGGGTAAATGCAGCAGGACAGGGTCAGTATGACATATAGAGCCTCGGCTTCTAAAGTTCTAAAGGGCCATTGCCATATCTCTTCCCAAAACGTCATGAAAAATGCGAAAGATGCGATTCCACTTTCAACCCGCTCTTGAGTTGTGGTTCTTTGGCATCTGTTGGTGCCTTGCTATCCGATGAAATGCACTGACAGTTTGCTAGATCTGGTAAGGGTTGTTTTTGGAGGGGAAAAAGTTTGAACACTAGATTAAAAATAGACTATCTGTTACTGCTACAGAAGAAATGATACATAGTAGTCAAAATTTACATTGTATTATTATTAAATATATTGAATTATAATTTCTTGACGATTGTATAAGAAATTATTTGGTTGTTGATCATCTTATTTGCGTGTATATAACAGCGCACCATTATTTAATGTTGTATGCACCGGAAATGTCAAATGTGTTTTCCACCAAAAAAAACTTTCAGACCAAACCTGAATTTGACTTCAATCTCTCTGGTCTCAACCTTGACATGAACTTGACCCTCTCTGGTAATGGTCTAGACATGGACCTTACCCTCTCTGAATTTGGACTTGACTCGTATTCAAATGAGCTGTTCTGGACTACAACACTGCTTCTAAGTTTGTTTCGTTGCCTCGCTTTAAGTTATAAATTAAACATTTGTTCTTGGTCCAGTAGAATCTTCTTTAACGTGGACATTAGTGCTAACAATGTGAATCCGTCAGCAGGGTTGTATTTTTTTTACTTACGATCGATCATTGTGATAACGCTGTTCTGCACGGTTGAGCTCTGCTGGTCTCCAGAGATCACAGTGATAGAGATGCTGTAGTTTCTGAAGGGTTCCAGTCGCTCAAACTGTTGTGATAGAACACCCTGTCCAAGTGTGTATCTGTAAACTGGTGTCTTGCTGTTCTGCTTCTGGCATTCCACAATATAGCCATTATAATCAGATTCAGGAGGCGTCCAGAAGCAGGACAAGGAGGTGGAGCTCAGGGGGTAACAGTGAATGCTTGGGGTTTGAAGTGGAGCTGGAAAGAGAATTTTCTTCAGTCCAACATTTCGATAGTTTTCTTTTTCAAGATTTAGAAGTTACAAGTGTTTAAGGGATGTTGAGTACTTTGTACTTACAGGTTCTTATGGTGGTATAAATGGGAATGCTGTAAGTGATGGGATTATTTGTCTTTCCGCTGATAGTGCGAATACTGATATTATAGAGCCGTCCAGGATGAAGTCCTTCCAGGATGCGACGGTTGGGAGAACGCCCAGAAACATTAACTGTGTCCCGAGGAAACAACGAAACTTCAAAATCATCATAGTCGCCGGTTGCTGGAACATTCCATGTTATCTCTAGTGAGCCAGAAGAACCGCTGATAGAAACTGATGATGGCGGTGCTGGAACTGTGATGGTACAATAAAAAGTACTTTAGATTAAACAAAACTACTGTAAGAAAATGCAAAAGTCTCCCTTTTCTTCAGAGATTTTACACAGAGTTTGATAACTACAATATCAGAGTAATTTGTCCAAAATTAAGAAAAATTATGCACAATAACTATGACTGTAACTTAACCGAGAAAAAAGTATTGATAAGACATTAAAAGCCATTTAAAAATTTCAAAACATTTAGATACGATCATTTGAAACTATAAAAAGCTAGCTTGAGGAAGAGGATTCCTAAATTGTTATGTCATATTTTTTGTTGTCATTCTGAGTGTGAACTCGGCTTTATTGGTGAGGAAATATTTATTTTGATAACCAAACATTTTCATTCTGTTAATGGTGTGCAAATTAAAAGGGACAAAAATGTTTCTAAATGCTGACTTTTAATAATGTGTCTTTATTATATCGATTCTACTTATGAGTAGCACAAACCAGTTCGTCCTACAGCTGTCACAGCGTTTGTAAGATCTTCACTCCAGGTCTGTACCACAGCTGTATAAAGTTGACCAGCTACCAGTCTTCGAAACACAACCTGAGTGCTCTCCGGACCCAACTTCTGCTCAATCCCATCTAAAGACACTGAATATCCAGTAAGACTGCCAGGTCCTCTCGTCCAGCTCAGAAGAAGACTGTCTATCTGACCCTGATGCTCAACCTTGAGGTCTATGACTGATGCAGGAGCTAGAAAAAAACACCTCATTTTAATTAACCCAGAGAAAAGATTACTGGTAGTAAATACTCCTAAAAGCCGTACTTACCTGTACGTGCCCGTATAGAGACCTGGTTGTTCAGCTTTCCTTTCCTGCTTATGATGAGCATCTTATACAGTGTTCCCGGCAGAAGATGCATGAAGCTCCAGCTCTGAGTTGTCTCTCCGACCGTCTTACTGGACCAAAGGGTTTCGTTTTGATCGTACAAATATAGATCGTACCCATCTACCCTGCCTTCTGCTCCAGTCCAACAGAATGAAAGATCCATGCTGGTGTTGGAGCACACGTGGAGTTCGGTCACCACTGCTGGAGCTGAGGAAATGACATCATAACTAGATAGGCCAGTGACTTGAGTGCCATACCAAAGATTGAATACTGATTCTTATATAACGTTTGTATCTTACAGGTCTGTCCCATTGCTGTGACCTCTCTGCTTCTAGAAGCACCGCTGAGAGTCTGAACGATGGCTTTGTACCAGTTGCCAGGAAGTAAACCGCTGAACAAGTGCTGGCTGGTATTGGCAGGCACAGATGTGTTGCTCGTCAATCTATCGTTCTCATCCAGTAAATCCAGTCTGTATCCATCGTAAATCCCAACAGCTGGCCTCCAGCTCACCCGTAGACTGTGTGTGTTGAATTCACGATCTACCTGAAGTCCTGTCACAACGGCAGGGTCTGAAACATATCCCAAAGTAAACACACATTGACCACAAACACTGTTATCGGCTTTTCTAAGATCATCTTCTCACCGGTTCTTTCGCTGGTTGTGCGGTTGTTTGTAAGCGACCCGCTGACAGTATGCACGGTCACTGAATAAAGCTGACCGGGTAACAGGTTGCGAAACTCTTTCTGTGTGATGTGCTTAGGAATATTTCTGATGTCCTGCACATGCGTCCCCTGAAATAGAGACACATAATAAAAGTCTAGGTCACCGTCGGCCGAGGACCAGAACACATTGAGAGCCCCGTCCCCGGGGCCGGTGGTGAGGTTAAGATCTGGAACCGCACTGGGAACTGTGAGACATGAGAAAGACAGGAAAATATTAGTATTCCATATGTTTCATATGTCAAAATGTTAAGATTTACATCACCTGTACGTCCTTCGGTGATCTCAGCACGTTGGAATGAGCCGCTGTGAGTGGACAGCACAATCTTGTAGAGCCGTCCAGGTGTGAGAGCAGAGAACGTGTGTTCGCTAACTGTGCTTCTAAGATTCACAGCTGGCAACACTTGTGTGTCATTGAAGAAGATCTGAACCTCGTAGTTCTCAACATCTCCTGGAGCAGGAGTCCAGGTCACCCTTAAAAAGGAAGTTCCACCATCCAACACAGACAAGTTACCCACAGCACCTGGAACTGAAAGATTCAAGACAATTGAATATTGCTTAATCACAGCACTCCTTGGGGTTGTTTATAGCAGTTGAATAGCTCAATGTACAGTATGTTAAAACAAAATGTTCAAATATTTGTATTCTGTTTGTCGTTCACAATTTGTCTTTACCTTTATAATTTAAATGTGAAATCGGTTAGAAATAAAGGTCCAACTTGGGAAATGTTGCGATATCTAGCAGTACAGAAAAAACATAACGATTCTTTATGCACCTGCGAAGACATACTGTAGATATGTTTATCATATTGTACATCTGTAAACAAATTCTCTCAAAGTTACTTTGGACATAAGCATGTGCTAAATGCCTAAAGTTGAATGTAAATGGTGACACATGAAACCACTAAAATCAATGGGCTAATGATGGACAAAATTATGAAATTATGAAATTCAATTCCTCAGTTCTAAAATACATATGCTGTGTTTAAACTGTGTTAAATCTTAGAAACAATTCAACTTTATGTTTTCACACCAAACATTAGCGTTCTTCAATACTTGCCAGGGCTGTGTTCTTCGAAACCATCTTAATGCAAGATCATTCTTAAGTTGTCCCTTAAGAAGAACCTTATCGTTAGTACGTGTTTGAAACCTTCTTAGTAAAGAATTCCTTCTCTTTATCATGCGTTCGTATGAGTCTTTGTAGCGCTAAGAGACAACATTATCTAAAAACGCAACCAAGGAAGGTCGATGTTTTTTTATACAAGTGACTTTTAAAGTATTTCGCGACAAGGAATGTCTTTGTGCATCCATACCCTTAAACTAGTCGAGATATACAATATGCACTAAAGACGTGATTGACGCACATTGGCATCTTTTTGTGTCTTTGCAATAAACGTTGTATTTAATTTACTTGAGCAAAATAGTTTATTTGTATTTGGAGTGAACACAGAATTACAGACATATTTTACATGTGTATATTAATGATGTGAAAGCAAATGTCCCAGAGAGTACTGACGATGAGCCAATAAACATACAACATGATGAACTATGTAACTATTTTAATTTGTGTCGATTTATTTGTTAGTTTTGATGTAATTTTTCTAGTTTCAGAACAATTATTGTGCAAAAAAATAATGAATATTTAAATAATTAAATATAATGTGAAATAATTGTAAATTCCTGATAGATCAAGTTGCAAAAACAGACACTGCGTTGCCTTCCAGTAACAACCGATCACAGCCTTTTATTACCTAAGGATTGTATGCTAAATCAATTATTACTATTTGATTCATTAAAACCAATTAATTAACACTTATTAATCATGAAACTGTTCTTACATTAGTGTGACTGCTTCAACCTGAGTCTGTGTTGTCTGGGGCTTTGTTATTTTTGTTGTTTAGAATCTAAACTCTTTGGCGGATCATAAGGGATTTAAATAATATGATTTCAATATTTGGTGTATCAAGTTATAAACATGCTCAGTTAAAGTTACTCACATGTTCGTCCATGTATGGAAACAGAAGCGTTATACGGTCCACTCCAGGTGGTGATGGTCACTGTATAGAGGCGTCCTGGAACCAGGTCACTGAACACACACTCGCTCTGACTCTTGCTCAGGTTCTGGCTTTGAAGCCGTGTGCCGTTATACTCGATCAGCACTTCATAATGATCGTAATCCCCTGACGCTTGATTCCAGTAAACCTTCAGGAAGTCGTCCCTCGCCGAGTGGATGGCCGTGGGGTTCTGAACGGTGGATGGCCCTGGAGGAAAAAAGTCAAATAACATCAGGAAGACCGAAAGTATTTTTGCTCTAAAATCGTATTATTGTCACCATGAAGTGTAATGTTTTGCAGTGAATTGAGTTTTTTTTCATACTTGTTCTGGCCTGTAAAGCTGTTTGGTTCCTGTAGCTGCCACTGTGGGTGGTGATGAAGATGTTGTAGAGTCGGCCGGACACCAGACTGCCGAACACGCAGTCTGTAGTGGATTTAGACACTGTGAGGGTGTGTACAATCCTCTCCTGATCTTTCAACATCACCATGTAACTGTCGACATCTCCTTCAGCAGACCGCCACGACACGTTTAGAGAGTCGGGACTGTTAGTTGTTACCGTTACGATAGAAACAGCAGCGGGAACTGAAACACAGAGATTGTACAGCATTAATATGACTGTAGTAGTATTGTACAATGACATGTTTATTGTATTTTTGTAAGTACAAAGTTTTCATTTTTTAAAATTGTTGAAGATATTTAATAATGACTTGATTAACTGAAGTACATTTTACATTTTATAACCGAAGTATTCTTATACACCCGATGTGTATTTTCAAATGCAGGTCAAAATGTATTTACCAAACCATAACATGTTTACAGTTAAAGTAAGCTTCACGTTGCTGCATTAGATAATAAAAACAATCATTACATAATATTAATCAATAATTACAAATAAAAAAACATTTATATAATGTTAAACTATATTGGCACATTGTTGAAATTATCTGGCAAGGTTAACAAAAGCTATACATTAAATGTATTGTTGATTGCTGTGTTATTTTTGCCCCGCTGATCACATCTTAATCTAATAAATCTAACATTCAGAATGCTTTTGTTCAGATCGCCACGACACGTTTAGAGAGTCGGGACTGTTAGTTGTTACCGTTACGATAGAAACAGCAGCGGGAACTGAAACACAGAGATTGTACAGCATTAATATGACTGTAGTAGTATTGTACAATGACATGTTTATTGTATTTTTGTAAGTACAAAGTTTTCATTTCTAATAGTAGAAGATATTTAATAATGACTTGATTAACTGAAGTAGATTTTTACATTTTTACATTTTTTAACGGATGTATTCTTATACACCCGATGTGTATTTTCAAATGCAGGTCAAAACACATTTTGACGAATTACAATTCCCAAACCATTACATGTCTACAGTTAAAATAAGCTTCACGTTGCTGCATTAGATAAAAACAATCATTACATAATATTAATCAATAATTACAAATAAAAAAACATTTATATAACGTTAAACTATATCGGCACATTGTTGAAATTATCCGGCAAGGTTAACAAAAGCTATACATTAAATGAATTGTTGATTGCTGTGTTATTTTTGCCCCGCTGATCACATCTTAATCTAATAAATCTAACATTCAGGAATGCTTTTGTTCAGCGTTATACAAAACGATGCTTTGTGACACTAGGCATTCCTTCTGGATTTTTAAAGACCGCCCTGAACTGTTCTTTATTGTTTGCTCGACAGCACAAGAGTTCATCAAACATGAACTTGAAATAGAAAAGACATTTTGACCAACCAGGATATGTTAAATACAGCCTGCTGCTTTTATATAACACTTCCTGACATTCCTCAAATCCCACTTGGATTGGAACAGGTTATTGTTATTATAGAGCTCATGAATCGAACGTCTGGGAAAGTAAGACTTGAAGCATGAAGCAAAAGTTTGACAGAGACACCTGTTGATTGTATGATATCGCTATCATCCCAGAGATGTGGGGTGGTCCTTTTTTCCACATATTAATAGATTAATAGTTTGCTCGCCTCACTCTCATCACGTTTAACTCTTACTGCCAAAGTCCATTTTTTCTCCTGTTGCCGATGTTCGTGTCTTTCCACCGAGGTTCCATCGAGCAGATTATAACTCAAACATTTCTAAATGATGGTGGAGGTGGTGTTACGGTGGGCCAGTGATGTAAACTAAACCTCTGCAGATGATTCAAAACGCAGCGGCAAGAGTGGTGTTCAAGGAACCAAAAAGGACCCATGTAACACCTCTCTTCATAAAACTGCATTGGCTTCCGGTAGCAGCTCGCATTGAATTTAAATGTCTTCTCATTGCCTACAAGACCACCACCGGTTCAGCACCCACTTACCTTAACTCACTAATGCAAAGATATAGACCCTCAAGATCTCTGCGCTCCGCAAATGAGCTGAGACTTGTGGTACCAGCTCAAAAGGGTAAGAAATCTCTCTCTCTCTCTCTCTCTCTCTGGTCTCTCTCTCTGGTCTCTCTCTCTCTCTCGTACGTTCTCTGCTTCAGTTCCTCGATGGTGGAACGATCTGCCTCTGGCTTCACGCTTGTCAGACTCGGTCTCTATCTTCAAAAAACTCCTAAAAACTCATCTTTTCCGGCTACACCTAACTCACTAACTCACTTCTTTTCTAACTACTCACTCTATCAAAAAAAAAAAAAATCTTTTATAACTTCTCTCTCTGTGTAACTCGGTAGCATTGTTGTCGCACTTGTTCACCTATTGTTGTATCGGCTATTTATCGCTTCATTGTCTCCTCGACTATTGTAAATCGCTTTGGATAAAAGCGTCTGCTAAATGACTAAATGTAAATGTAATAGCTAAGTGGACAGCGCCATCCCCGACTTCCACGACAACTTTGATCATCACTGTTTCATCTGTTGGCATTTATACATACCTGTGCGACATTCAGCCTCCGTGTGTTTGGAGGTCTGTGTTCCACTAACGCCGGTCACCAGTAATGTGTATACAGTGCCGGGTCTCAGGAAGCGCAGTATGACCGATGTGGTGTTTGCTGGAACAGAAATGTTGTAGACGGGCTGTTTGAAACAGAAGAGCTGCAGATGGTAGAAATCCAGATCGCCGTATGATCTTTCCCAGCTGGTCTTCAGACTGTCTGTATGTCCATTGTTGCTAAGTTTAAGATGATTTACCTTTGAAGGCACTAAGAATACATTGTTATGGTTATAATCGAAATGCTTATGTCTGAAAATGTTATAAAAACAATATGAAGGAAGCAAAAAAACATAAAAATGAATAGTTAAAAATCTTATTTTTCTAGAATTGCACTGGGAATATATATAGCATTATGCAAAATGTAAGCACATGTCTTTTTATTCATTTACATATACATTTAGGAACTTAAGCAACCTAGAAAGAATCAAGGAGACAATACAGAGGGAGAAATACATTTTTGCCTCTTTACCCTACACAATAATCTTTAATAAGTTTTTTTTGTATTATATTAACAATAATTATATATATAATGTTAATATATTAGTCCTATTGGTATTTTGTTCAAATGTTTTTTTTAAACCGGAAGAAATTATATTATTTCTATAAAAGCATTATTTCTATTTTTATATAATTATAAAAGCCTTATTTCTATTATATATATCTATATATATATATCTATATATATATATATATATATATATCTATATATATATATCTATATATATATATATATATATATATATATATATATATATTCTATTTTTATTCTATTCAATATTTTTATTATTATTATGTTAGTGTTTGTATTTCAGTAAAATGACATTTTAACTGTATTTCAAGGATGTGCCCAATTTCTGTAAACAAACAAAAAAATTCTATAAAATTACAGTAGTATAGTAAAGTTTCCTAGTGTAAGGTGAAATTGACAATGTAATCTCACCTGTTCTTCCTTCCAGTGTTGCAGAACTCCGAAGGTTCTGTCGAGTTGTGGTCACGATTAGGCGGTAAAGTCGTCCAGGTGTTAGAACGTTGAAGGTGCATTCTCTCATGTCCCGACTCAAGGTGCGAGTCTGAATAACGGTTGATGTGTTGCCTTCAAAAAGTTGCACTACGTAGCTGTCACGTTGTGCTGAACCAACGGCATGACTCCAAAGAGCGCTAAGAGACGTCTCGTCTGAATGACGAATGTGTAACTGTGACACTGGTGGGAAACCTAAAGAAAATGTTACAATTGAAATGTTTCATTTAGTACAGTGTCGTGTTTGTACAAGATTACTACTGAAGCATTCTATTGTGTAATGTATAGTGTGTGTTAACACTGACATTCTGGTCTTACCTATTTCCTCTTGATAATCGACTGTAGAAACCAGGCCTCCTCTTTCCACTCTGAACGAAGCGATGTACAATCGCCCCGCCTGAAGATTCAACCCCGACAAAATGATCTCTCCTGCTGTTCCATTTACTGTTTGGTTAGCTAGGATTTCACTTCCATTTGAAAGCACCACATGGATCTGATCCCATTCTCCTGAAGGTGGAGTCCAGGTGATCTTCAGCATGTCACGCTCAGATAGGTTCTCCATTACCACATCTGACACTTTCCCTGGACCTGTGGTATTTATCAACCCATGTCCATTTTTTATTATTTATTGTAAATATGATAAAACACTACAGGAAACCACAAGTTCATTTGTGAGATTAAACTTAGAGCTCATACATAAAGAGGTTCGGAAACCATAAAATCATCTGATCAGCTAAGTATAGTATAAGGGGAACCCTTACCGGTTCTACCCATGACCCATGTCCGGTTTGACAGTTTTCCACTCGTGGTGCTGACTGACACTTGATAGGTCTTTCCAGGGCTAAGGTTGTCAAACATCGCATCTGTCGCGTCTGAAGACAGTTTTCTCTCAATGAGAGACGATTCAGATGAGTTCAGACTCACAAGATAACTGTCCACGTCACCAGCGGCTTTATCCCACAGAACCTTCAGGATGTGACTGCCGTTGTTTTCCACTCGGAGGTTAGACACATAGGCGGGCACTAAACAAACAGAAGGTCTGAATTAATATAAATTAGTTCCAACAAAAACTCCTCTTGCTGAACAAATGTTAATAGAGAAAGTGTCCTTGAAAATAAAAATGATGTCTTGAGTTACTTTTCTGTTTGGTTGAACACAGAGAAAGATGTTTGGACGAATGATTCTAAAAGTTGTAGTTGTTGAAAAATGACAATGGTAGTAATAGGGTTGCTGTTCTTCATTCTTAAGAATTTGGACTTTGGAATATCTAATTTTGTATTCAACAGAACAAAAAAATATATACAAATCTTTTTCCGATGCAGTGGTCAATGGGGAACTCTTTGGCAGTGAGCATTCTTCCAAATATATTTGTGTGTGTCCATCAGAACAAAGAAATGTGGATGACTCATTTTTGTTAATTTTGGGTGAAACATTTTTTTAATAAACTGAGAAAATCAAATGGCCGACAAGAGTAAATTAGAAATTAATTAACACAGGAATTTGTTGAACAATGCCATGAAGAATGTGCCATAAAGTGACATAACGCAAGAAGAAAAGTTAACCTTTCAGTGCTGAAAACAGGAAAGGGTGTAACACGCTTAAAATACAGCAGAGGAAGTCATACAGCGAGAGATATGCCACACACCGTTACCAGAGGAAGGAATGCTTCATTTAAAGTCTTAATGTCAGAGTGTAAAATACCTGTTTGAGTTTCACCAGACACTGAATTCTGCATCTGCCCAACCTCCGCAACAACAGTAACGTTATAGAGCCGTCCCGGACTGAGGTTTTTAATGATATGTGAAGTTTCTGTACTGGCAAGCGATGAATTCCAGGTTAAATCTGTGGTCTTGCCCTTTATAACCACAATCCGAAACCGCTCGGTTGTGCCCGGGCCAGAATGCCAGGAAACATTCAAACTATTTGAATCCGCTGAGAATTTTAGATCTTGAACTTCTGATGGTCCTAAACAGAAAATACAAAGCCGTATTAACAACACTGAGAAAATAAATACATCTGTGTTTCTATAGTGCAACATAAATTATGTTTATATTACTGTTTATATTAACACACAATTATTAAAGCCAATGCATGTTATATTGTGTTAGAAATGTATACATTCACAAAATAAAATGACGTTTCATATAAAACAATAGGCATCATTGTGTATTGTTAAGTGCAATTTGAAATACACATTTCTATTTTAATTTATATAAAAAAAATGGTATTTAGAATCGTTCATTCAAACTCTATTCATTGAAAAAAGTAAATAACAAAGTAATTTATCAAATTATTTATTTTCAAACAGTAGTTTGGTGCCACAGAAGCCCACATTAATCTACTGTTGCTTATTTTGTGAGTTTTTATTTGTACATTTTGTCGCACGAAACACACGAACAACCGTACACCTGCTGTATCATTGATATTTTACAGACACCAAACCAGTGCAGGTCAGTGTGTCCTAAATTTAATGGTTATCAACATTCTTCAAAATATCTACTTGTGTGTTCTGTAAAAGAACATGACCCGAGGCTAAGTAGATAATGACACGATTTTCTCTTTGAGGGAATCGTCACTTTTTAAATAGGCTGTTGGAATAACGTAATTATTATAAACCCAATGTGATTAAATTAAGTTGTTTTAACATCATTTCTCTTGAAATTTAAAAGAACGTTAAAACATCTTCAATTATTCCGAATTGGAACCGATGTACACGATTAAATTTCGTAATTCCAACAACTCATCTCCTTCGGAGTAGTACAAACCCAGCCTACATTCTCAGCTATAGCTTTTGACAGACGTTATCTGGAAAATCCTGTTGAATAATGAAGGCGACCCATAAGAACTCTATTAAGGAAAGGAAAGGTGTGGACAATAGGTCATGTTGTCCATTATTCAAAAAGGATACAGTAACCTATGTGAACAAACACGATAACACGGCTCTATACGTTCAAAGAATGTCCTGGAGTTCTGTCGAAACGATTGTGATGGAACAAAATATTATTTTTAATATGGATTAAATGTTTGGATTAAATAGTACCGCAGTTTAATGCAATGACAAGTTTCCTTATTTACCTGCTATTTAAAGTTGATATAATAAGTGGAGTTGAAGAAATTACAGATAAAACAATATCCTCTGTTGATTATTGATCATGCTTAACTTTTTACAGCTCTGTAATATAACAACATGCACACTTGAAGTGTTCAGATATTTTTGGAAGAAGAAACAGTAGGTGTTATATAAGTCCTTATAATCAGGTTGACCCTCTAATGAGGTGAAGAAGTCTTTGTACGTGTTAGAACAAAACAACAATGAGCAGGAAGGGAGGGCGAGGACTGACCCACGGCTTCTGTTTTGGCTTCCAGCCCAGACACGTATATATACACACATCACATTATCAGCACAGGCCAAGCTTTCCTCGCATTGAATTTAACATCAGGACACCCGCTCATTAGGCCTAGCTCACATCGTCTGGTTTTACATAATCGCTCTGACGGATTCTCATGAGTTTGAAGCAAAGGTGTTGTTAACAAGATCTGGGGGATTTTGGTGGGTTTGTTGCTAAGATGTTCTTTTATAGTTCTGGAAGATTCCGATGAGTTCGTTGCTTAGGTGTTACTATGCAGTTCTTATAGATTCTGATGAGTTTGTTGCTTAGGTGATACTATGCAGTTCTTATAGATTCCGATGAGTTCGTTGCTTAGGTGTTACTATGCAGTTCTTATAGATTCCGATGAGTTCGTTGCTTAGGTGTTACTATGCAGTTCTTATAGATTGAGATGAGTTGTTGCTTAGGTGTTACTATGCAGTTCTTATAGATTCCGATGAGTTCGTTGTTTAGGTGTTACTATGCAGTTCTTATAGATTCCGATGAGTTCGTTGCTTAGGTGTTACTATGCAGTTCTTATAGATTGAGATGAGTTGTTGCTTAGGTGTTACTATGCAGTTCTTATAGATTCTGATGAGTTCGTTGCTTAGGTGTTACTATGCAGTTCTTATAGATTCTGATGAGTTCGTTGCTTAGGTGTTACTATGCAGTTCTTATAGATTCCGATGAGTTCGTTGTTTAGGTGTGACTATGCAGTTCTTATAGATTCTGATGAGTTTGTTGTTTAGGTGTTACTATGCAGTTCTTATAGATTCTGATGAGTTTGTTGCTTAGGTGTTACTATGCAGTTCTTATAGATTCCGATGAGTTCGTTGTTTAGGTGTTACTATGCAGTTCTTATAGATTCTGATGAGTTTGTTGCTTAGGTGTTACTATGCAGTTCTTATAGATTCTGATGAGTTTGTTGCTTAGGTGATACTATGCAGTTCTTATAGATTCCGATGAGTTCGTTGTTTAGGTGTTACTATGCAGTTCTTATAGATTCTGATGAGTTCGTTGTTTAGGTGTTACTATGCAGTTCTTATAGATTCTTATGAGTTCGTTGTTTAGGTGTTACTATGCAGTTCTTATAGATTCCGATGAGTCGTTGCTTAGGTGTTACTATGCAGTTCTTATAGATTCTTATGAGTTCGTTGCTAAGATGTTACTATGCAGTTCTTATAGATTCTGATGAGTTCGTTGCTTAGGTGATACTATGCAGTTTTTATAGATTGTGAAGACTTTGTTGCTAAGATTGTTGCTATGCAATTCTAATAGGATCTTACGAGTTCATTGCTAAGCCGTTGTCATGCAGTTCTTATAGATTCTGAAGACTTCGTTACTAAGATTGTTGCTATGCAATTTTAAAAGATTCTGATGAGTTTGTTGTTAAGGTGTTGCTATGCATTTCTGTTAAATTCTGATGAGGTCATTGCAAAGGTGGTGTTGTGCATTTCCGAGGGACTTTTATGGAATTGTGTCTAAAGTCATTGAACTTGATTCTAAGCTGTCGCTTTACAATTCTGAGGGATTCCCATAAGCATGCTGCATAGATGTTATTATGCAGTTCTGAGTGATTCCTCATATGGTGCGGCTATGCGGCTCTGAAAGATCCAGAAAGACATGATGCTAAGATGCCGCTATGCGGTTAAAAAAAATTCTGATGATTCTATGATGTTATGAGTCAGGTCCAGGACATTATTGTGACGTCTTTTAAATGCCTGTGTTAAGTTTATTGCTAGGGTATTTTGGGGCATTGTCAAGACATTGCTATGTAGTTCTGACTGATTCTGATAATAAAGTCATAGCATTATGGTTTATTTTGGCAAGATATTGATGTGGAGTTCTGAGAGTTTGGTTAGTGTTCTAGGCTGAAGATTTACATTTACATGTGTTAATTTGGCCGATGCTTAAGTAGTGTGCAGCAGACCGCTATCACTGCAGAGAAAACAGGGGTTAGATGTCTTACTCAAGAACATTTCAGTTATTATCTGCTGGCACTGACACATAACCTTCTGCTTACAGGTCCAACTATCTAACCAAAAGACGACAACTGGCAGCCAAAGATCCTGGCACCAAGACTCAATGATGCTCTGGAATATACATGATTCAGTTATTTTAATGTGATCTCTATTTTGAATTGTCAGATAACATTTTGTATACGTTTGAATAAGAATCTACTTTATACTTATAATACTGTAACACATTCCTTATTACAAAAGCAGTGCCCCCTAAAATCCCCATCATTTAAGCCCCTGTCACTGTAGGTTATAGTTCTGAATGTCTCTTGACTGGAAGATAAATAATATTAAGACAAAAGAATTAAATAGGTTTATAAATTGTTAATTGTGTAAATTGGAATAAATTCTTACTGGTTGGCAGGGAGAGAGTCCGGTGCATCTGTTGCTTTTCATCCATCCTTGATGAGATGTTCAGGTGGTACCAGGTTCCAGGATCCAAATTTTCAATATTGCATTCAACATGTGAGAGAAGTTCCTGGGCCGGTGGGCATTCCGTGTCTGCATGTCGTTCCCGGACAAAAATACCGTACTGGCATTTCACATCTTTATTGTTCAATGTGATGATTATGGACTTTGTGGAGGAAACAGTCCTGACAACATTGATGCTACATTGTTCTGTACATTCCACCATGGCCCTCTGAAAAAACAAAAGAATTCTTACTGGCATGGAAACATCTTAAAGATGTATAGTTGGCCATAAAGGGTATTCCTAAGATGATACTTAATAACAATCAAATACTCATATTTTGATCATATTCATATTTTCATCATATTCATATTTTTTTCTTATCAAATTGGCAAAATAAGCAATGGTAAAATGTAATCAAGGAATATTCTTTCACAGCCCACCTCAAATCATATATTACAACATGTTCGCCTAGTCAATTATGTATATATTTCTAAAATATTTTGTTAAAACTTACCAAGATTCCACATGCTATCCAAACAGCTACATGAATGGCTTTACACCTCAGCATTGTTACTGTGGGTTATTAGATGTTAGTCACATTAAAATCTTGTCGTAAAAGGCACATCATTCTTCGGTGTACACTCCGAGTCCGGCGTGTATGAGAGGACCTCCGTGGGAACTGCTCACTTTCACTCATCAGACGCAGCAATCAGGAACGCACGAAGAACAAACAATCCCGTCTCCGAAGGATATCCTTAATCAAAGGTCTCCTGAAAGTCCTCAGTGGCCAAGTCGCCGGCACGTCACATGGCCTATCCAATGGTTGCTTTCATCTATGACACTTCGACCTTTTCTGCAATGTTTCTCCAAAATATGTTCTGCACACCGTATGAGCTTCACTCGAATGTTTTCGGTCATGAATGCTTGTGAATTGGAACTTTCACTGGAACAATACATGCCAATGACTTTGTTCTCCACAAATGGTCTCGCAGTCCAGCCTGTTTCCTTCCTCTGTGCTCAGCGCTCCCACAGAAGGATGTGCTGAAATTCGTTTCAACAAAACAAACAAATCCAAAGATTCTGTTCTTGCCCGATACATACACATTCGTAATCAAATCAGGCATTCCTAAATCTCCTGGACTGTTTTTTAAATAAAAGATGTATGTGGTTTTAAATACAAGATTATTTTTGGAGTTTTGGAAATGTGTTCACAGATACATCATGTCTAAGCAATCATACACACTTTTGCTTTTTTTCTAGGAATATTTGCAATTCTAAAAAAATGTATATGGGATTGCTGCATTCCAGCATGACTGTTTCAATTCTTGATGGTCACCATTGTTGAATGTTATGTATTGATTCTTGATGTTTTGTTATTCATTTTGATAATACACAGTTGTGTCATATTCAATTATTCTGAATCTTATCTTACTTTGACCCTAATAATAATGGATTGTTAATCATTTTCTACTTTCTCATCGTATAAAATTCTATCATTTTATCGGCTCCAGTGCTTCCTCCACGCTCGGAGGATGAGCTCTTCCTTTTGAGTCTGGTCCCTTCCCTGGAGAAAAATGTTGAATACAAAAGTAATTGAAGAAAGCCGAGCATTTCTGCTTAATTTGGAGACATAAGACCCTGCAATCTCTGCAAGGAACGAATCACACTTCTCTCCTTTCTTCTCTCCTTCACTTTGGCCCTTCACCTTTTCAAGCAGGATCCATTTATTCCTGCATTTAAATAGTTGTATATATTCTTTCTATATAGTTTTTATATTTTTGTATTTAAAATGAGTTCTTTTGTATTAATAAATAAATTATATAATATGTCCAAAGGTATGGTATGTGCACGCCATATTAAATCACAATTTATATTTCTTATCATATAAAAAACATTTTATGGCAAAAAAAATGTTATAACAAAATAAGGATCATTTTGTGTAATTATCTTTTATTTATTTGATGATATTCTATTGCAAATACACTCACAAAAGAATCGCAAAGTAAATAGTTGTGTTTGAACCTGTGTTGTGGTATAGTGTCATGAGAATGCAGCAACGACACATTGCTGGATCCATTTATTATATGAACACATACATGAAAAATAATGAAACATTAAAAAAAGGATGAAACAACCTGAAGCAAGCAACTTTGTCAGAGCTAGGGTTGTATCCACTATGTTACATTTACATTTCTTAATTTGGCAGATGCTTTTATCCAAAGTGACTTACAAGTGGTGTGCTGTAGTCATTTATCACTGCAGAGTAAACTGATGTAAGATGTCTTGCTCAAGGACACTTCAGTCAATGTCTGCTGGCACTTAGATTCAAACCCACAACCTTCTACTTACAAGTCTAACTCTCTGACCACCAGACCAAGAGGACCCCAGACTGATGATACATTATGCCCAGATACGTATGCGCTCAAACATAAAGGCAAAAAGAAAAGCCTGTCTATATGTGAAAGCTTATTTTAATTTATTAATCACAATTTTACATTAATTGAAGACGTACAGATAAAAGTTAACCATCACCATATTTCATAACACACTTAATTTTAATTGCTGGAGGAGCCAAAGCAGTCAAAACTCATAACATTCGTATGTAAATATTTGACTTCTCAGATTCTATAAAACATGTTTGTAATAATGAAGAAAATCAAGCAATATTAGACCTGAGTAGTTATAACAGTTCACTTTTTCACCTAAACAAATAATGAAAAAAAGAAAAGAAAAAGTAACACAAGAGTTTATATATTGAGAAGTGATAAACATTTGTCATATTTTTTCAATCTTCATTGTTTTCTTCTGCAGATGAAGTTGAGTTCGACAGATTCCTGAAGACTGATCCAGTGATGATCTCCTCCAGACTGAACCGCTCCAGATCTCATTTTACTCTCACAGTCGTCCCCTGTGGTTTCATTCCCCGGAGCCCAATGATCATAACACACAATCTCTCCATTCACCCAGAACCAAATACCCACAGAACAAGTGTGACGTAACCCAATCCACACAGCATGAGTCGAGGCCTGAAGAACCGTTTCATTCACCCAGCGCTGAATCTTCTCTGAATCAACTGAAACCAGATCCACATGATTCTGTCTACAGTATCTCAGAGCTTCAGTCCAACTCAGATTCTGCTGGATCAATATCAGATCATCTGAACATATAAACACAAACATAAAAATAATCATAAGAGCATCATCATGAAGAATCTTCTGTCATTCATCTCACACATGGACTTTTATTAACTCACCCTCATAACACACAAAAGTATAAGTTTTACTGCAAGACTCATCAAACCACTGTCCATTATTACTCATAATACTCGCTGCACATTCTTCAGAAACACCATTATTATTATCAGGTTCATTAGACCCCCAGTATCTGTAGGTGGAACGACTGTTATCTGACCACTCCCACGAGTCTCTGAACAGACCAATCCAGACAGATGTTTGAGGATTATTAATGATGTTGTGTATCAGTTGATTGTCAGTCTGGTTCTTCACACTGATCAGATCAGTATGATTGTGTCTGCAGAAACTCTGAGCACGTCTCCATGATTTACTAGAAGATTCAATGATGTATGATTTACTTCTCGCTGTTGAAGAAAAGAAACATTAATTATTCCTTCATTGACAGTTTTCTTCTGAAAACCTCAAGCAGTGTTTAATTCATCAATCAGAAGAGTGTGGAACACAGTTTGGATGTGAGAGCGGATGCGTGAGTTTTACACAATTATATTTGGATAAATTAACTTAATATTTTTGAGGAACCAGTGTGAAGGTTTTTAAAACATTTAATGACATCATGATGTTGACATCCAGGTCGCTTCTCACAAAAATAAAAGCTTGTTTCAGTTTTCATATGGAAATATATTGGGTTGAATGATCTGAATACAGGAAGTAAAATGTTTCGTATGTCATTTAATATGTCATTCATACTTATATAAAATAAAGTTAAAATAAAACAAACTGTATTATCGTGATCGGTGTTTAACACTTGTGCGTTGGTAAAGAAAGAATATTTTCTAAAGGGTTTAGCATTATTTACACGTATATGTTATACAAGTTTTTTACCTCTTAATATTTTTCTAAAAGTACACACATTTCAAACTGTCTTTGAAACTTAAACCCTGTCATGTTAAGCAAGTAACCAATTGAATCAATGTTAAAAACTGTACATTTATTATTGTTACTGAATCAATTATTACTGTTCCACTTTTAAAAAATGTTTACGCACATTAACAAAATCATTATTTTTTAACAATGATTCAATGTTTTGTCCTTGTTTTCTATAACTTGTGTTTTTAATAAAGTATTTTCAAACTTTACTCTTGTATATTTTTTGTTAAGGTTTAGGAATCACTGAGGAATAAAACTCACCTGGTGCTGCTGTATCACACTTATAAGACACATTCAGATATTTATAAGTTCTAGGACAAGGTTCAGTGAAAACTTCATTCTTCACATCCACAGAACAATTTGATTTTCCATCACATCTGTGAGAGTAAATACACACAATAGCAGACAAATGAAGAATAATTTACAGTATTTTCAGATAACTCTTCAGTGATATTTACTGTTCTTACCGAGTTCTCATCACATTTAGAGATGTATTCAGAGTGCTCATCACATTTAGAGATGTATTCAGAGTACACAGAACATCTGAGATCTGGTTATATGTTATTCCACTAGAGCAGGTCTGTCGGTCTGTACGCCCATAATTAGCTGAAAGGATTTTAATCATTCCCCGATCTGTTGAGAAAAAGAAACATTTCATACAAGAGTGTTTAACATTTGTGTAGATTTGTGTTTAATGATCTTAAATTCAGTGATTAATAAGTAGATGAAAGTCACAGAACTCACCACAGCTGAGGAAAACTGAACCCCCTTCACAAATGTTTAAATCTTTTGATCCGTCTTTAGAAAGAGATGAGAGATGAATTATAGATGTTGCGATGTTATTTTATTACATGAATTCTCTTTTCATGTTTGTTTAAATGAGAAACACACAATCCTGTCTTACAGAATTCAGATCTAACCTGTACACCTGACACACAAACTGTGTTCTGGATCATATCTGAGATGTTTCTTCTTGTTCTTTTATGATCAGGTTTTGTTAAGTGAAGGTTTGCTGTCACTCACCATTATAGCAGATGAATCTCATGTTATCATTACAGTTCTGTTGATGCCATAATCCATTTCTCATAACCGCACAATTCTTTGTGTTATCTGATGGTTCAGTTCCCCAGTTCAGATATTTCACACGATCATTCAGAGACCATTTCCATTCACCTGCTATCTTCAGTCCAATCCAGACACTAATCTGACTGTTATTCACAGTTTTTATGAGTTGATCTGTGTCATTCATGTTGTGGACAGTCATCAGATCTGTATATTTCTCTCTACAGTATCTCTGAGCATCAGTCCAGATCATCCCAGTGTTTATAAAGTGATAGCGGCGCTGAATGCATTCAGATGATGAACAGAGAACTATAGAAGACAAACATTCTTTCTTTATTAAAACACATAGAATCAACGCTCATGACATTAAAACACAAACATAAAACCACAAACCTACCAATGACAAGAAGACTGAAATATAAAGTCTGAGCCATTTCTGAAAAATAAAAACATTGAAAACATCAGATGTTAAAATTCCCAAAGTGAAAGTGTGATTCGTGAGAAGTTATTGAACTTGAATTCAGAATGTTTGTATGAAAATAATTATTGTTATAAGAATATAAAAGTAAATTCTTCTTACTCTTTATCTCGTGTGTGTGTCTCTGGTTCGTCTGCTGTTGTTTTTTGTTTCTATGTGGGTTTATGTCATTATATGAGATCTTCTCATCCTCACCTCCCATCATTTGTTTAGTTCTCTCTACATTTGCATATTGTCGTGTTTGTCAGTCCGTATCAACAATGTTCAAAACCTTCCTCTTTCCGTTCTCTTTCTCTTTGAGTTCAAGGCTTCGTTAGATTTTTGGGAAAAATGCAACTGAATGGACCTTGATGGCTGTGAGAAGAATGGAGAAGAGAGGGCTTGACAGGGCAAAGCAGGGAATAAAGAGACCAAGTGTCATCTGTCAGTGGCCCTAAAAACTCAAACTTCTGAGGTTAAAACTTGAGGAAAAGATCGGCTGACATGCGTTCTCGCAGCACACTTTAAGCTGAAAGAACTGGTATATTCATTTCCAAATTCATATTATCTAAACAAATATTAATACATAACAAATATAAACATCTGAAAGTTTATTAATTAATAAACAGATCTTTATAGTCAAAATATTAGTGTCTAGCCCTGGCAGGACTGAAGGGAAAGCCATTTAAAGAAACCGAACCACTGAAACAAAGATCAAAATGATTATCAAACATATCAAGCCCTTTCTTTCACATAATGCCTATAACATGATGTATTATTGTGAGTAGGAAAGAGAAATTTAGAAGAATGTGATATAAGGTCCGCCATCACACATAAGTTTAAATTAGACTAAAACATTTTTCTTGATAAGGTTAAATATTTGCATTGATGTCTTTTTTGAGTAACATTTCTAAACACACATTCAGCGTTGTTCCTTATTCAAATGATGATCGCCTGAGGGTTTGGCTAAAATAATATTCCATAAAGAACATTAGTGTTACCTTGTGCACAATGTGTGTTGTTAAAGTGGACTTTACTGAACAATAAAGTTGTTAGAAAGTTAGTTATATATTGTCTGATGATTGGTGAATGCATTTAAAAATTTTAATGCATGATTCACCTTCCAACAGGACAATGACCCTAAACACAAAGACCTTAAACAAATGGTTTAAAATGAAACATATTCTTGTGTTGGAATGGTCCAGTCAAAGTCCAGAACTTAATCCTGCGAGATCTAAAATCTAAAAACGGCTGTTCACAAATGTCTCCAGATAATCTAACTTGGCATGAAATGTTTTGCAAGGATGAATGGGCAAAGGTTTCAGTCTCTAAATGGGCAAAGCTGGTAGAGACATATGGGGCTTCCACAAAATATTAGCTCAGAGGGTTGAATACTTTTGCACAATGCACTGTTAAGTTTTTTATTTGTAAAAAAACAAAAAACATTGAATTTAATTTTCAACCTCACTCTTGTATGCCACTCTGTGTTGGTCTTTCACATAAAATTTCAATTAAATATATTTATGTTTGTGGTCATCATGTGAGAAATAGGGAGAAGTTCAAGGGATGTGAACATATTTGAAAGTCAAAAATACAGAAAACCAACCGTTGGGTTTTTAATAAACTTGTCATCATATGATTGAATATAACACATTTACTTTTAATCTTATCTAATTGTTGGATTTGTCCATGTTCAACCAAATTCATTTTTTAAGGACAGAGGTGTGTTGATGCAAACACGGGTCATGACTTTCTGCCAGAAATAATCAGCATTTGAATGTTCGGGTTGACATTTCCCTTGTTGTGTACTGTTTTAAATATTAATACAGACGGACCTGTTCCTCATTCAAATCAAGACTATTTTAAGTCCTTATGTTAGAGAAATATATGGAAATGAAGAGCAAAATAGAGCACAATGAATTCAGAGATGAGCAAGAGAGACAGAGGCACGCTATGCCATCTCAAGCTTAACTGTGCCCCTTTTTTTCCCTATGGGAATCTGTGGTGAAATGTGAAGTGCAGCATAGGCCATTAAAAAGTCATATGGGCAAATTTAAGTTGACCCGTTTGTTATCCAGAAAACACTGATGCACAGTCATAAAGCTTTCATTAAACACCAACAGTGAATGTCAGATGAACACTTGAAATAAAGTGAAGGTGGAGGTCAAGTCACACACTGTAGTGTGGAGTGACCCACCCCAGTAAACACACACACACACACACACACACACACACACACACACACACACACACACACTGTGAACACACACCCGGAGCAGTGGGCAGATTTTCGGCCGAAAATGGTTTTATCGGCTTATAGCACTGACAAAGGAATATTCTGTAAACTTTTGATTAGAGGTTTTTTATACACTTCACAGAAATTAAGTAAAAGTGAAGATATTAATGATGTTTGTGTTTGAGATCTTGACATATCGGTATGAGTCATGAATAGTCTGACGGAAACCTCAGCCTACGCAAAACAGTAACCTAAAAATACCCAGATGGTGACTTGCTTCCTCCCAGACTCCCTTGTGTGCTTTCGATAATGCAATCAATTAAAAATATCAGAAAACATTTTTGAAGATGTGTGTGATTTCTAGGGATTACTTAACAGAAATTTCTGCTACTCCTGAGTTAATCTTGATCACTGTAATTTAAAATTGCGTTGTTCATTAAGAAGCATTACGGCCGTTTCTGGATAAAGTCGAGCTCCACACGGCCCTAATTACGACCACTTTTCCTGAAGTATACACACTGATGCTTGTGGTCTTCCAAGCTCTCTGATTGGTGTGTGGGCTGTATTTTATAGGTGAAGGGCCAACTGGTTATATAATGATGGTGACAGGTTGAATCGTTCAAAGAACCTTTCCAAAGCCTTTGGCCGTACAAGGGAAACAACGTTATACTTCTACTTTAAAAATAACAATCGGTCCCTCGTTCATCTCTACAAAACATGGTAGTACAACATGATGAATTCCATGTGTTTGCCCTCTGTTTATGGAGATATAAATAGCAACCTGCTTTCAACAAGTTTCATGCATGAAGAATGCATGTAAAAAAAAAATTCAACCGAAGTAGCAACATGTCTTAGCTCAGCTACACACAAATCTTTAGCAGTTCCCTTTACCACAGAGGTAAGAAAATCGTCTACGGTTACGTATGGTAACCTCAGTTCCCTGAAGGAGGGAACGAGACGTTTTGACTGATGGGGTTGATCTTGAGAACCCTTTTCTCACTGAGCCAATTGAAAAGGCCAATTAATTTTTCGAATGAATTAATCCAAGTCCCCGCCCGTGATGACGGGTATAAAAGGGGACAGAAGAAATCATTGCTTACCTTTTGTGCTGAGAAACATGGAGGCCTCATACCATGTGGTGCCGGCAAGGTGTCATCAGAGCTTCCTCTGGAAGGTGACCAATGGTGTGGAGGGCAGATGGCCTTACTACTAGAACACTTACTTAGAAGCCGCCCGACACCAAACACTGGGAGCATGTTACCCCTCCTAATCGAGGGCATACATTACGGAGATCACATCCCGCATTTAGGGTGTAGTATGTGAAGACAGATCTCACCTGTCTAGGGAAGAGCTCATAGGCCGAGAGCGTGCGAAACCCACTTAGCGGGGAGCACTGCTGAGGTGGTGGCCGACCTAGGGGAAGATCACTGGGTTCACCGATAGGGAAACCTTGAGTGACAAAAAACAACGTTCGGGCCGCCCGAAGGGGAGCCACTTCGTATGGGCACATGATGCCGGTGGGAAAAGTCCAAAATCCTGGCTTAGCAGGCAAGGCCACTCCGCTTGGCCAGCTACTGAAGGGATTGCTTAGTGAAGGATATGGTGCCTATTCTCACCCCTGAGGGGGAAGTAGTGAGGCTTAAAGAGCGCACTTGCTCACCTATGTTGGGGAGACGGTGGTGGGCGTAGCCCAGCCTGCAGCTTGGCATAGGTCTGCCAGAGAGGCGCCCTGGGCCAGTGCTCACGAGAGGGCTACACCCCGATTGGAGTGAGTTCTCACTGCCAGTGGACGTGGGCAATTCTGAGATCGATACGCAGTCTAAATGGCGTCTACGATCCAGTGCGCCAACCGGGACCATTTGATACTCCTCTTCCCTGACCTTGCACAGGACCTGTGCAATGAAGCTCACTGGGGGGGAAGGCATACTTCCGGCAATGCACTAAGGCATCCGGGTTGAGGGGACCCCCGGTCAGGGAGTACCAAAGCGCGCAGTGGGAGGAGTCCGGAGAGGCGAACAGGTCCACCTCTGCTTGGCCGAAGTGCTCCCATATCAGCTGGACTGCGCGAGGCTGGAGTTGCCACTCTACTGGTCGGGGCCTCTGACGAGAGAGCGCATCGCCTGTCTGGTTCAGTGCGCCGGGTAGAAAAGCAGCTCGCAGGGATTTCACTACCTGCTGACTCCAAGTGAGGAGGCGCCGGGTGAGTTGCGACACGTGCCGAGAGCATACGCCACCCTGATGATTTATGTACACCACAGCTGTGGTGCTGTCTGACCTGACCAGGATACGTTTGCCCTGAATCAGAGGTTCGTAACCTCCTGAGGGTCAGCAGCACTGCCAACAACTCCAAGGCATTGATATGCCAACGTAGGTGGGGACCCGTCCATCAACCCGCTGCCACGTGCCCGTTGCACATAGCACCCCAGCCGTGCAGGGAAGCATTCTTCATAACTAGGACAAGCCTCGTGACCTGCCCAAGCGGGACTCCTGCCCGCAGAAAGGTCACTGACGACCATGAGGCTAGGATGCGGTGGTACAGAGGTGTGACGAAGACCTGTCTGGTGCCGGTGTGCGACGCACTCCTCAGAACTTGACTCTGTAGCCAATGCTGTTGTGGTCTCATATGCAACCTGAGGGGCATTAATCCGGCCGAGGATACCATATGTCCCAGGAGCTTCTGAAAAATTTCCAGTGGAACCGCTGTGCGCTTGAACTGATCCAAGCATCTCAGCATCAACTGGGCACGCTCCTCTGTGAGTCGTGCAGACATAGTGACAGTCCAGTTCCAGACCGAGAACTGCTGGGCAAAGCCCTCCACACAGTCTCCAAATAGCCCCCCTGGCGCGACGGGTGCGTCAAGAAAGGGGGCTCTCTCGGCATCACGCATCTGCGCAAGGTTGCACACTAATGTGGGCATCGCCCGACCAATGGAGCATGCCATGACCTGCACTGAAGCCCAACACTTCGGCTGCCCTGAGGAGCATAGCCTCCGGGTCCAGATTGTCCTGCCCCCTAACAACCGGAAGCGGGGGGGAAGAAGATGTCTTCTGGATCTGAAACTAACTGCTTGCTCCCAGATGGTGTAATGAGAGCTCGTCCTCCCGGGGAGCAGTGGGGGGGACGGTGCCTTGCTCAAGGGACTCACCTCAGTCGTGGTATTCCCGCTGGTTCCGAGTCTCGAACCAGCAACCTTCGGATCGTGAGTCCAAGACTCGAACCACCAGGCCACGACTGCCACATGAGGAGGGAAGCCTCTCACGAGGACGGAGAAGACGAGCGTGCTGGAGTATGGTCGTTGGAGATGGGATCTTTAGGGACCTACCCATGGGGAAACTGCTCAGTCGAGACTGGCCGGGTTTCGGATGGCAGCCACCCATGGAAGCCCCACCAAGCAAGGTGGACCCAAACCCTACGACCCCGGACAGACCCCCGGACACTAACCTGTATTATGATGTCTTGCAGCAGGTAGCACGAGGAGGGTCCTTCGCAATACCCCTTGGCACCTGCAACCTTCCAGCGCCTCATGGATATAGTACCCCGGCCACATCAGGCCTTTGCAGCAGCCTATATCGATGATGTTGTCATCCACTCAGAGCATTGGAATGAACATCTCAGCCACCTCCGGAGAGTGCTGACAGAGCTACGCCGGGCTGGACTCTTCGCCAACCCCAGGAAGTGCCACCTCGTTCAGGACAAACCCAAGTGCCGGGGGTATAATGTAGGACAAGGCTTAATCAAGCCCCAAAAGAAGAAATTAAAGGCGATCATGGCAGCACCAAGGCCGGCGACCAAGGCCGGCGTTTTTTTGGGGTTGGCGGGATATTATCGCTGCTTTAACCCTAACTTCTCCTTTCTAGCTGCCCCTAGACAGACCATGCACCCCTGCATTGGATGGCCAGTACCAAGGAAACCAATGCCCTGGTAACCCACTGGTTTCTGGCGCTCAAGGACTTCCCTTTCAACGTGCGACGCCGAGCAGGGACGGCTAATGGAAACGCGGACGGCCTGTCCAGAATGTGGTCAGCTTTCAGAAGGTCTGTCAGGGGTCCCTCCCCACCCACCAATGAGGTCCCCACTAATCTCCATGTACATTTCCTGACAGGCCCAGGACAACGCCTGGGGGGGAGTGTGATGAGCAACTATCAGTGTCGCCTGGGAAACGGACTCGACACAACTGGAACAACTCATCACAGGATGACTTCTCGCGGCTGCTCCCAGTGAACTCAGGGGCTTATAAGCCGACTGAAATCCTCACTGAAATTCTGAACCCGGAAGCAGGCATAATCGAGCACAGCGCATCGAGCAACCGGAAGAGGCAGATTATCTTATTATTACCACTGAGTTTCACTTTCAGTTTGTTACTAAATCCACCCTCTGTGGCTTTTGACTGCACTTTGTGTTGCATGCTTCTTAACCTGTTACAATATTGTAATGTTTCTTCCAGTATTTGGCATGGGCTTTTTGAATCATATAATAACCTATACTGACTTACTTTCCCCATCCCCTCTAACAAAGTCCTTCCTGTATTAATAGTTGGTAAACCACTCCACATGTTAATGGAGGAGATATCTTTCCTGATCTGTTGGATAGGATGTGGAAATCTTCTGGTAAAAAACTTGGCAGCAGTGAAGTCCAGATCCTCGCCCTGCACTGACTCTACCACGCTTAAAATGCTTCAAACAAAATGCAGGGGCAGCCGCAAGGGAACAAAACTCCATCGTTGATAGAATGGAGGATGAACCTTGTGAGAAACCAGGCTAGGTTGGGGGACCAGTTCTCCTCTGATCAGACAAAACCAGCAGTTCAATTCCAGGCTGCAGCAAAATGGAGAAGGAACATCTGTATCCTGTGGTCTTATCCCAATGGTCGTCTGAGGAAAGGTCTTACAGGGGATAGTGTATTCAGGGCTGCAGTTAACCTGGTCTCCGCTGTCTTTGGTGGAGGCTTTTTTAGTTCCTGATCCACCATCTGGTCTGGACACGTATTGGATCCGGGTAACTATAAAATATATTCAGATCTGGATACAGGCTGGACCTGATTGTTTCGGGGAACTCAGAATAAGAGAGAAACAGACTAGTATTAGTGTAGACGCCATCGGGTGGGATTGTGGAAAGTGTTCCCGGTTCAAATTTACCTAATTAAAAGAGCCCAAAAGGATTTAAATATTAGAAGCCTTTCAGTAAGTTATGTCTAAGTCAGGTGTAAAGATTTGCTTCGTGAAGGATAAGTTGCCTATAATCACCCCTGAAGGGGGGGGGGGGGGGGGGATGGGGGAGTAGGGAGGCTAAGAGGAGCGCTCTTGCTCACCTACGTAGGGGAGACGGCGCTTTCACAGGCATACACCCACAAGTCCTTACAAGACCCGAGTAGAGACCTAACTCCACCTGGAGGTTGTAGAACCTCAAAAGGCTTTTCAAATGTCTGCCAGAGAGACGCCACGCGCCAGTGCCCACGAGACTAGTACGCTGTTGTTTTTGCGTCTACCATCCAGTGCGCCATTCTCTGCTTAGAAACAGCCCTCCCCTTCTGCTGATCTCCGTAACAGACAACAGCTGCTCAAAGATCCTAAGCTCTGCGTGCGGTCCACGTAGAGGCGCAGGGAGCATACGGACAAAACACGGAAGAGACTGGGTCTTCCTCCCCAATAGGGAGCGCCTGCAGGCTCACCACCTGCTCCCAGAAAGGAGTGGTGGGAAGCTTGGGCGCGTAGCCGGGCCGGGGCCTCAGGATCACCTGAGACTCAGCCGGACCCAACTGGAAGCACTCACTGGACGCAGAGAGTGCATGTAGGTCCCCTACCCTGTTGATAGAAGCGAGCGTAACAAGGAGGACCATCTTCATCGTTAAGTGAGGAAGATAAGTCTACTCCAGGGGATCGAAGGGGGGACTGCCAGGCCTTCCAGGACAGAAGGCAAGTCCCAAGAGGGTACAGAGCGCGGCCGGGATGGATACACCCTCATTAAGCCCCTCAGAAACCTAGTGATCAGGTCATGTCGTCCCAGAGGCCTCACATCCACCAGATCGTGATAGGCTGCTATGGCAGCCACATACACTTTCAAAGTGGAGGGGAGGCGAGCTTTTCGGCTGCAGAGCTACGGGGAGCAAACGAAGTGGTGTCTGACTTCATGATGAAAAAAGACACCGTGACCACAACTTCTTTATCGACATGTTCTCACGGAGAGAACACAACGCCCGCACGAGACCGTTCTCAGCGTGCTGGAGACCCAAACATGTGAGGCAGATCTCTCGGGAGTCACCGTCCTCGACAAGCCGGTTGCACCCAAGAGAACAGGGGCGTCCCATTACAGAACCACACGCTGTGCCCAGGTAAGAAATTTGCTCTTTTAGTATTATAGCTTTAAAGCCACCTCCAGCAGTTGCTGAAACACACAGGGGAAGTCGCGCTCAGGAACGTTCCGCTGCAATGTGTTATAATTTTCCAGCATTCTGTTAGACTCGAGACGTTCGAGGGGCATACCATGGTTCCGAAGAACAAAACGGTGATGAATGATCGCTTCTGTCCAGTTTTATACCCGTCATCACGCGCGGGGACATGAATTATTTTATTCGCCAATTAATTAGCCTTTTTTAATAGGATCGGAGACAATGGGTTCTCAAAATCAAACCCCCCCTTTCAGCTCACAACGTTGAGAGACGGACTGAAAGGGAATTAAAGTTAGCTAATTAAAGGCAGGTTTTTTCACTTTTACGTTTTTGTATATAAATTTACTTTGTTCGGAGTAAAATGCGATATAGTGCATCATTTACCAGAACCATCAAACTAATTGAGTTTTACTATTTGTTTTATTTTATGTTCCCATCTTTAAGGAGTATTTTAACACTATTTAAATGCATAAACACCATCAAGTTATTTTTAAATAATATTTAAAGTAAAGGGTACTAGGATTATTGTGTAAAAATCATTAAGAAGCATTACTTAAGTGAAATATATAACCAAACAGTCAATATAATTTACTTGGAATTCCCAAGTAGACTGAAAAATGTTCTTTAACCCCAATAGTGTTCAGAATATCTATAAAAGCTGATCCTAGTGCATCTTTTTCATTATCAACATGGGTATTAAAATCACCAACTATTAAAACTTTGTCTGAAGCCAGAACTTACTCAGATGTAAAATCACCAAACTCTTTAATAAAGTCTGTATGGTGCCCTGGTGGCCTGTATACAGTAGCCAGTGCAAACATCAAAAGGGATTTATCACTAATATTTGTTTCTCTGGATAATGTTACATGAAGCACAATTACTTCAAACGAGTAATACTGGAATCCTGCCCTCTGAGAAGTTTTAAAAATATTTTTACGTATATTTTCTTAAACTTTAACTTTTGGCCAATGAAAGGAATCTCATGTTTATAACAGTAATCTTGTGGGGTGGACTCATGTAAGATAATGTAATCATCAGGTGTTAACCAGGTCTCTGTCAAACAAAGCACATCTAAATTATGATCAGTGATCAGATTATTTACAAAAAGTGATTTCATAGAGAGGAATCTGATATTCAATAAGCCAAGGTTTATCATTTGTTTATCAGCATTGGGGTCAGTCGTGGTCTGGTGGTTAGAGAGTTGGACTTGTAAGCAAAAGTTTGCGGCAACGGATCC
>CM065666.1:285000-300000 GCA_033220385.1 Triplophysa yarkandensis
TGGGCTTTAGCTTGGACTCCTGAACACAAAAAACTTCTGGTTTGTTTTCCCTACTTGCAATTACTTGTCTTAACTCTTGTCCGTTTGCGATCAAGCTCCTTGCATTCCATTGAAGAACCAACATCTTCAAAATTATAAGCCAACACATGTGTGATGTCCATACATTAATATTCAACTAGATGACACTCTTAGGTAAAATATACATGTGAAGAAAAAGAGTGAAAAGAGTGAAAAGTAGTGCTGAACATGTGCTCGCATGTTATCCTGCTTGTGCAGAAGTTATTAAAGCGTTTCCTGAGAGAATTCAACTTGCTTGTGCTTCTTGTCATGAAGACATAACAACATGTTATCTCTTGACTCGTTACTTCATCCCATTTCAAACCTGCTACACCCAAATGATTTATTGCAATTATCTGAATTCGTTCTGCTTTAGATCTCCTTTCAACTCTAGCATTAATCACTCCTGCTATAAACGTCACCAGTTTCTTCTTCTCCTCCCGCTTTTCCTTGAACTCTTGTCCTCCTATTCCTATATTCCCTTTTCAGGTTCTCATTTTCCCATTCAGATCTTATGACAGCATCAGGATAGGAGATGTTTTCCTTCACTCTTATCTGTACCTTCACCTCTTTTTCATTCCTTCACATCTCTAAAAGCAACACTGTGACTCTCTCCACACCTACAACACCTTGGCCGTACTCCTTCCCCACGCTCTCCATACTCATGATCCCCGCCTCACCTGGCACATCTCCTTATTCCTTCGCATAGTTTAGCCACATGTCCAAATTCTTGACATTTATAGCACCTCATGGTTTAGGAACATATTCTATTACCCTATATCTCAACAATCTTTCTTTAAGATCCTCTCCTTCATCCTCCTTTCCTTTACTTTCAGTCAAACTAGCTTCATTTTTTATTTCTTTTACGACATGCCCCTTGTTTTAATCGATTCTCTCTCCCTACTTCTTCCCATTCACTCTCTCTCCTCTCATCACTCTCAATCCCCTCCGATCACTAAATTCCATACAATCCACGTTACTTCCCGGCATTTTGGTAATGTTGATAGGGTTTGTCGACAAAGAGGCTTCGGACAACACCGTTACCGGACCAATACAGGCCGTCGGCCAATGTGCCCAACACCACTGCCCACTCGACTTACCACTACCTTCGTATTTCAGACTGTCCTATGTTCACAGAAAATTGTATTTGAAGTCACTGGGTTGTCTTATTTATAACATTATTATAGACACGACCGATCCTATCCAAACAACTGTTTTCAGAACTCTCCTTCATTCTACTCCTTCCTGATTTACACAGCTCAACAGAACTCTAAGTTTCTCTCTAGTGGTCCAGTAAAACCTCACAACAGTGTGAACTATAAAGTGAGCAAACAAAGAAAACACATGTGCCCTGGTGATGTGACAATAAAAGTGAATTGAATAGATTTCATACATCATCTTTTATTGCTGGAGGAGCCAAAGCAGTTAAAACTCTCTTTCATATTTGACTTTTCAGATGATCAACTATAAATGTCATTAAAACTGCTGAGAGGCGGAGAGATAGAGATATGTTTGTAATAATCAAGAATAACAAGAAATATTAGACTTCATTAGTTATAACAGTTCACTTTTTCTTTTGAGATTCTTGAAGTAATATTGAGTTTAATTCTTTCATGATAGATGTGGATTAACAGATACAAAACCATGAACACAAAATAAAGAAGATGTGCTAACTCTACAATCAAACTCATTTATATGAACATATCAACTGTAATGCATGCTGGGAATCAGTTCTATTGTATATAATGTGTACTTAAGTGATCCAACTAAACAAATAATGAAAAATAGAAAAGAAAAAGTAACACAAGAGAAGTGATAAACATTTGCGTTTCATATTTTTTCAATCTTCATTGTTTTCTTCTGCAGATGAAGTTGAGTTCGACAGATTCCTGAAGACTGATCCAGTAATGATCTCCTCCAGACTGAACCGCTCCAGATCTCATTTTACTCTCACAGTCGTCCCCTGCGGTTTCATTCCCCGGAGCCCAATGATCATAACACACAATCTCTCCATTCACCCAGAACCAAATACCCACAGAACAAGTGTGACGTAACCCAATCCACACAGCATGAGTCGAGGCCTGAAGAACCGTTTCCTTCACCCAGCGCTGAATCTCCTCTGAATCAACTGAAACCAGATCCACATGATTCTGTCTACAGTATCTCAGAGCTTCAGTCCAACTCAGATTCTGCTGGATCAATATCAGATCATCTGAACATATAAACACAAACGTAAAAATAATCATAAGAGCATCGTCATGAAGAATCTTCTGTCATTCATCTCACACATTGACTTTTATTAACTCACCTTCATAACACACAAAAGTACAAGTTTTACTGCAAGACTCATCAAACCACCGTCCATTTTTACTCATAATACTCGCTGCACATTCTTCAGAAACACCATTATGATTATTAGGTTCACCAGAATCCCAGTTTCTGTAGGTGGAACGACTGTTATCTGACCACTCCCACGAGTCTCTGAACAGACCAATCCAGACAGATGTTTGAGGATTATTAATGATGTTGTGTATCAGTTGATTGTCAGTCTGGTTCTTCACACTGATCAGATCAGTATGATACTGTCTGCAGAAACTCTGAGCATCTCTCCATGATCTACTAGAAGATTCAATGATGTAGGATTTACTTCTCGCTGTTGAAGAAAAGAAACATTAATTATTCCTTCATTGACAGTTTTCTTCTGAAAACCTCAAGCAGTGTTTAATAATGAATCAGAAGAGTGTGGAACACAGTTTGGATGTGAGAGCGGATGCGTGAGTTTTACACAATTATATTTGGATAAATTAACTTAATATTTTTGAGGAACCAGTGTGAAGGTTTTTAAAACATTTAATGACATCATGATGTTGACATCCAGGTCACTTCTGACAAAAATAAAAGCTTGTTTCAGTTTTCATATGGAAATATATTGGGATGAATGCTCTGAATACAGGAAGTAAAATGTTTCGTATGTCATTTAATATGTCATTCATACTTATATAAAATAAAGTTAAAATAAAACAAACTGTATTATTGTGATCGGTGTTTAACACTTGTGCGTTGGTAAAGAAAGAATATTTTCTAAAGGGTTTAGCATTATTTACACGTATATGTTATACAAGTTTTTTACCTCTTAATATTTTTCTAAAAGTACACACATTTCAAACTGTCTTTGAATCTTAAACCCTGTCATGTTAAGCAAATAACCATTGAATCAATGTTAAAAACTGTACATTTATTATTGTTACTGAATCAATTATTACTGTTCCACTTTTAAAAAATGTTTACGCACATTAACAAAATCATTATTTTTTAACAATGATTCAATGTTTTGTCCTTGTTTTCTATAACTTGTGTTTTTAATAAAGTATTTTCAAACTTTACACTTGTATATTTTTTGTTAAGGTTTAGGAATCACTGAGGAATAAAACTCACCTGGTGCTGCTGTATCACACTCATAAGAAACATTCAGATATTTAGAAGTTCCAGGACAAGGATCAGTGAAAACTTCATTCTTCACATCCACAGAACAACTTGATTTTCCATCACATCTGTGAGAGTAAATACACACAATAGCAGACAAATGAAGAATAATTTACAGTATTTTCAGATAACTCTTCAGTGATATTTACTGTTCTTACAGAGTGCTCATCACATTTAGAGATGTAGTCAGAGTTCTCATCACATTTAGAGATGTATTCAGAGTACACTGAACATTTGAGATCTGGTTATATGTTCTTCCACGAGAGCAGGTCTGTCGGTCTGTACGCCCATAATTAGCTGAAAGGATTTTAATAGTTCCTCGATCTGTTGAGAAAAAGAAACATTTCATACAAGAGTGTTTAACATTTGTATAGATTTGTATTTAATGATCTTAAATTCAGTGATTAATAAATGGATGAAAGTCACAGAACTCACCACAGCTGAGGAAAACTGTTTCACCTTCACAAATCTTTAAAACATTTGATCCGTCTTTAGAAAGAAATGAGAGATGAATTATAGATGTTGCGATGTTATTTTATTACATGAATTCTCTTTTCATGTTTGTTTAAATGAGAAACACACAATCCTGTCTTACAGAATTCAGATCTAACCTGTACACCTGACACACAAACTGTGTTCTGGATCATATCTGAGATGTTTCTTCTTGTTCTTTTATGATCAGGTTTTGTTAAGTGAAGGTTTGCTGTCACTCACCATTATAGCAGATGAATGTCCTCTTATCATTACAGTTCTGTTGATGCCATAATCCATTTCTCATAACCGCACAATTCTTTGTGTTATCTGATGGTTCAGTTCCCCAGTTCAGATATTTCACACGATCATTCAGAGACCATTTCCATTCACCTGCTATCTTCAGTCCAATCCAGACACTAATCTGACTGTTATTCACAGTTTTTATGAGTTGTTCTGTGTCATTCATGTTGTGGACAGTCATCAGATCTGTATAGTTCTCTCTACAGTATCTCTGAGCATCAGTCCAGATCATCCCAGTGTTTATAAAGTGATAGCGGCGCTGAATGCATTCAGATGATGAACAGAGAACTATAGAAGACAAACATTCTTTCTTTATTAAAACACATAGAATCAACGCTCATGACATTAAAACACAAACATAAAACCACAAACCTACCAATGACAAGAAGACTGAAATATAAAGTCTGAGCCATTTCTGAAAAATAAAAACATTGAAAACATCAGATGTTAAAATTCCCAAAGTGAAAGTGTGATTCGTGAGAAGTTATTGAACTTGAATTCAGAATGTTTGTATGAAAATAATTATTGTTATAAGAATATAAAAGTAAATTCTTCTTACTCTTTATCTCGTGTGTGTGTCTCTGGTTCGTCTGCTGTTGTTTTTTGTTTCTATGTGGGTTTATGTCATTATATGAGATCTTCTCATCCTCACCTCCCATCATTTGTTTAGTTCTCTCTACATTTGCATATTGTCGTGTTTGTCAGTCCGTATCAACAATGTTTCTAATAAACAAAGTTATTAACAAAGTCAAAACCCTCTTCTTTCCGTTCTCTTTCTCTTTGAGTTCAAGGCTTCGTTAGATTTTTGGGAAAAATGCAACTGAATGGACCTTGATGGCTGTGAGAAGAATGGAGAAGAGAGGGCTTGACAGGGCAAAGCAGGGAATAAAGAGACCAAGTGTCATCTGTCAGTGGCCCTAAAAACTCAAACTTCTGAGGTTAAAACTTGAGGAAAATATCGGCTGACATGCGTTCTCGCAGCACACTTTAAGCTGAAAGAACTGGTATATTCATTTCCAAATTCATATTATCTAAACAAATATTAATACATAACAAATACATATAAACATCTGAAAGTTTATTACTTAATAAACAGATCTTTATCAGTCAAAATATTAGTGTCTAGCCCTGGCAGGACTGAAGGGAAAGCCATTTAAAGAAACCGAACCACTGAAACAAAGATCAAAATGATTATCAAACATATCAAGCCCTTTCTTTCACATAATGCCTATAACATGATGTATTATTGTGAGTAGGAAAGAGAAATTTAGAAGAATGTGATATATGGTCCGCCATCACACATAAGTTTAAATTAGACTAAAACATTTTTCTTGATAAGGTTAAATATTTGCATTGATGTCTTTGTTGAGTAACATTTCTAAACACACATTCAGCGTTGTTCCTTATTCAAATGATGATCGCCTGAGGGTTTAGCTAAAATAATATTCCATAAAGAACATTAGTGTTACCTTGTGCACAATGTGTGTTGTTAAAGTGGACTTTACTGAACAATAAAGTTGTTAGAAAGTTAGTTATATGTTGTCTGATGATTGGTGAATGCATTTAAAAATTTTAATGCATGATTCACCTTCCAACAGGACAACGACCCTAAACACAAAGCCCTTAAACAAATGGTTTAAAATGAAACATATTCTTGTGTTGGAATGGTCCAGTCAAAGTCCAGAACTTAATCCTGCGAGATCTAAAATCTGAAAACGGCTGTTCACAAATGTCTCAATATAATCTGCCTTGGCATGAATTGTTTTGCAAGGAAGAATGGGCAAAGATTTCAGTCTCTAAATGGGCAAAGCTGGTAGAGACATATGGGGGTTCCACAAAATATTACCTCAGAGGGTTGAATACTTTTGCACAATGCACTGTTAAGTTTTTATTTGTAAAAAAACAAAAAACATTGAATTTAATTTTCAATCTCACTCTTGTATGCCACTCTGTGTTGGTCTTTCACATAAAATTTCTATTAAATATATTTATGTTTGTGGTCATCATGTGAGAAATAGGGAGAAGTTCAAGGGATGTGAACATATTTGCAAGTCAAAAATACAGAAAACCAACCGTTGGGTTTTTAATAAACTTGTCATCATATGATTGAATATAACACATTTACTTTTAATCTTATCTAATTGTTGGATTTGTCCATGTTCAACCAAATTCATTTTTTAAGGACAGAGGTGTGTTGATGCAAACACGGGTCATGACTTTCTGCCAGAAATAACCAGCATTTGAATGTTCGGGTTGACATTTCCCTTGTTGTGTACTGTTTTAAATATTAATACAGACGGACCTGTTCCTCATTCAAATCACGACTATTTTAAGTCCTTATGTTAGAGAAATATATGGAAACGAAGAGCAAAATAGAGCACAATGAATTCAGAGATGAGCAAGAGAGACAGAGGCACGCTATGCCATCTCAAGCTTAACTGTGCCCCTTTTTTTCCCTATGGGAATCTGTGGTGAAATGTGAAGTGCAGCATAGGCCATTAAAAAGTCATATGGGCAAATTTAAGTTGACCCGTTTGTTATCCAGAAAACACTGATGCACAGTCATAAAGCTTTCATTAAACACCAACAGTGAATGTCAGATGAACACTTGAAATAAAGTGAAGGTGGAGGTCAAGTCACACACTGTAGTGTGGAGTGACCCATCTCAGTACACACACACAAACACACACACACACACACACACACACACACACACACACACACACACACACACACACACACACACACACACACACACACACACACACACACACACACACACACAGTGAACACACACCCGGAGCAGTGGGCAGATTTTCGGCCGAAAATGGTTTTATCGGCTTATAGCACTGACAAAGGAATATTCTGTAAACTTTTGATTAGAGGTTTTTTATACACTTCACAGAAATTAAGTAAAAGTGAAGATATTAATGATGTTTGTGTTTGAGATCTTGACATATCGGTATGAGTCATGAATAGTCTGACGGAAACCTCAGCCTACGCAAAACAGTAACCTAAAAATACCCAGATGGTGACTTGCTTCCTCCCAGACTCCCTTGTGTGCTTTCGATAATGCAATCAATTAAAAATATCAGAAAACATTTTTGAAGGAGATGTGTGTGATTTCTAGGGATTACTTAACAGAAATTTCTGCTACTCCTGAGTTAATCTTGATCACTGTAATTTAAAATTGCGTTGTTCATTAAGAAGCATTACGGCCGTTTCTGGATAAAGTCGAGCTCCACACGGCCCTAATTACGACCACTTTTCCTGAAGTAAACACACTGATGCTTGTGGTCTTCCAAGCTCTCTGATTGGTGTGTGGGCTGTATTTTATAGGTGAAGGGCCAACTGGTTATATAATGATGGTGACAGGTTGAATCGTTCAAAGAACCTTTCCAAAGCCTTTGGCCGTACAAGGGAAACAACGTTATACTTCTACTTTAAAAATAACAATCGGTCCCTCGTTCATCTCTACAAAACATGGTAGTACAACATGATGAATTCCATGTGTTTGCCCTCTGTTTATGGAGATATAAATAGCCACCTGCTTTCAACAAGTTTCATGCATGAAAAATGCATGTAAAAAAAAAATTCAACCGAAGTAGCAACATGTCTTAGCTCAGCTATACACAAATCTTTAGCAGTTCCCTTTACCACAGAGGTAAGAAAATCGTCTACGGTTACGTATGGTAACCTCAGTTCCCTGAAGGAGGGAACGAGACGTTGTGACTGATGGGGTTGATCTTGAGAACCCTTTTCTCACTGAGCCAATTGAAAAGGCCAATTAATTTTTCGAATGAATTAATCCAAGTCCCCGCCCGTGATGACGGGTATGAAAGGGGACAGAAGAAATCATTGCTTACCTTTTGTGCTGAGAAACATGGAGGCCTCTTACCATGTGGCGCCGGTAAGGTGTCATCAGAGCTTCCTCTGGAAGGTGACCAATGGTGTGGAGGGCAGATGGCCTTACTACTAGAACACTTACTTAGAAGCCGCCCGACACCAAACACTGGGAGCATGTTACCCCTCCTAATCGAGGGCATACATTACGGAGATCACATCCCGCATTTAGGGTGTAGTATGTGAAGACAGGTCTCACCTGTCTAGGGAAGAGCTCATAGGCCGAGAGCGTGCGAAACCCACTTAGCGGGGAGCACTGCTGAGGTGGAGGCCCACCTAGGGGAAGATCACTGGGTTCACCGATAGGGAAACCTTGAGTGACAAAAAACAACGTTTGGGCCGCCCGAAGGGGAGCCACTTCGTATGGGCACATGATGCCGGTGGGAAAAGTCCAAAATCCTGGCTTAGCAGGCAAGGCCACTCCGCTTGGCCAGCTACTGAAGAGATTGCTTAGAGAAGGATATGGTGCCTATTCTCACCCCTGAGGGGGAAGTAGTGAGGCTTAAAGAGCGCACTTGCTCACCTATGTTGGGGAGACTGCAGCTTGGCATAGGTCTGCCAGAGAGGCGCCCTGGGCCAGTGCTCACGAGAGGGCTACACCCCGATTGGAGTGAGTTCTCACTGCCAGTGGACGTGGGCGATTCTGAGATCGATACGCAGTCTTAATGGCGTCTATGATCCAGTGCGCCAACCAGGACCATTTGATACTCCTATTCCCTGACCTTGCACAGGACCTGTGCAATGAAGCTCACTGGGGGGGAAGGCATACTTCCGGCAATGCACTAAGGCATCCGGGTTGAGGGGACCCCCGGTCAGGGAGTACCAAAGCGCGCAGTGGGAGGAGTCCGGAGAGGCGAACAGGTCCACCTCTGCTTGGCCGAAGTGCTCCCATATCAGCTGGACTGCGCGAGGGTGGAGTTGCCACTCTACTGGTCGGGGCCTCTGACGAGAGAGCGCATCGCCTGTCTGGTTCAGTGTGCCGGGTAGAAAAGCAGCTCGCAGGGATTTCACTACCTTCTAACTCCAAGTGAGGAGGCGCCGGGCGAGTTGCGACACGTGCCGAGAGCATACGCCACCCTGATGATTTATGTACACCACAGCTGTGGTGCTGTCTGACCTGACCAGGATACGTTTGCCCTGAATCAGAGGTTCGTAACCTCCTGAGGGTCAGCATCACTGCCAACAACTCCAAGGCATTGATATGCCAACGTAGGTGGGGACCCGTCCATCAACCCGCTGCCACGTGCCCGTTGCACATAGCACCCCAGCCGTGCAGGGAAGCATTCTTCGTAACTAGGACAAGCCTCGTGACCTGCCCAAGCGGGACTCCTGCCCGCAGAAAGGTCACTGACGACCATGAGGCTAGGATGCGGTGGTACAGAGGTGTGACGAAGACCTGTCTGGTGCCGGTGTGCGACGCACTCCTCAGAACTTGACTCTGTAGCCAATGCTGTTGTGGTCTCATATGCAACCTGAGGGGCATTAATCCGGCCGAGGATACCATATGTCCCAGGAGCTTGTGAAAAATTTCCAGTGGAACCGCTGTGCGCTTGAACTGATCCAAGCATCTCAGCATCAACTGGGCACGCTCCTCTGTGAGTCGTGCAGACATAGTGACAGTCCAGTTCCAGACCGAGAACTGCTGGGCAAAGCCCTCCACACAGTCTCCAAATAGCCCGCCTGGCGCGACGGGTGCGTCAAGAAAGGGGGCTCTCTCGGCATCACGCATCTGCGCAAGGTTGCACACTAATGTGGGCATCGCCCGACCAATGGAGCATGCCGTGACCTGCACTGAAGCCCAACACTTCGGCTGCCCTGAGGAGCATAGCCTCCGGGTCCAGATTGTCCTGCCCCCTAACAACCGGAAGCGGGGGGGAAGAAGATGTCTTCTGGATCTGAAACTAACTGCTTGCTCCCAGATGGTGTAACGACAGCTCGTCCTCCCGGGGAGCAGTGGGGGGGACGGTGCCTTGCTCAAGGGACTCACCTCAGTCGTGGTATTCCCGCTGGTTCCGAGTCTCGAACCAGCAACCTTCGGATCGTGAGTCCAAGACTCGAACCACCAGGCCACGACTGCCACATGAGGAGGGAAGCCTCTCACGAGGACGGAGAAGACGAGCGTGCTGGAGTATGGTCGTTGGAGATGGGATCTTTAGGGACCTACCCATGGGGAAACTGCTCAGTCGAGACTGGCCGGGTTTCGGATGGCAGCCACCCATGGAAGCCCCACCAACCAAGGTGGACCCAAACCCTACGACCCCGGACAGACCCCCGGACACTAACCTGTATTATGATGTCTTGCAGCAGGTAGCACGAGGAGGGTCCTTCGCAATACCCCTTGGCACCTGCAACCTTCCAGCGCCTCATGGATATAGTACCCCGGCCACATCAGGCCTTTGCAGCAGCCTATATCGATGATGTTGTCATCCACTCAGAGCATTGGAATGAACATCTCAGCCACCTCCGGAGAGTGCTGACAGAGCTACGCCGGGCTGGACTCTTCGCCAACCCCAGGAAGTGCCACCTCGTTCAGGACAAACCCAAGTGCCGGGGGTATAATGTAGGACAAGGCTTAATCAAGCCCCAAAAGATGAAATTGCAGGCGATCATGGCAGCACCAAGGCCGGCGACCAAGGCCGGCGTTTTTTTGGGGTTGGCGGGATATTATCGCTGCTTTAACCCTAACTTCTCCTTTCTAGCTGCCCCTAGACAGACCATGCACCCCTGCATTGGATGGCCAGTACCAAGGAAACCAATGCCCTGGTAACTCACTGGTTTCTGGCGCTCAAGGACTTCCCTTTCAACGTGCGACGCCGAGCAGGGACGGCTAATGGCATGGGCTTTTTGAATCATATAATAACCTATACTGACTTACTTTCCCCATCCCCTCTAACAAAGTCCTTCCTGTATTAATAGTTGGTAAACCACTCCACATGTTAATGGAGGAGATATTTTTCCTGATCTGTTGGATAGGATGTGGAAATCTTCTGGTAAAAAACTTGGCAGCAGTGAAGTCCAGATCCTCGCCCTGCACTGACTCTACCACGCTTAAAATGCTTCAAACAAAATGCAGGGGCAGCCGCAAGGGAACAAAACTCCATCGTTGATAGAATGGAGGATGAACCTTGTGAGAAACCAGGCTAGGTTGGGGGACCAGTTCTCCTCTGATCAGACAAAACCAGCAGTTCAATTCCAGGCTGCAGCAAAATGGAGAAGGAACATCTGTATCCTGTGGTCTTATCCCAATGGTCGTCTGAGGAAAGGTCTTACAGGGGATAGTGTATTCAGGGCTGCGGTTAACCTGGTCTCCGCTGTCTTTGGTGGAGGCTTTTTTAGTTCCTGATCCACCATCTGGTCTGGACACGTATTGGATCCGGGTAACTAGAAAATATATTCAGATCTGGATACAGGCTGGACCTGATTGTTTCGGGGAACTCAGAAGAAGAGAGAAACAGACTAGTATTAGTGTAGACGCCATCGGGTGGGATTGTGGAAAGTGTTCCCGGTTCAAATTTACCTAATTAAAAGAGCCCAAAAGGATTTAAATATTAGAAGCCTTTTAGTAAGTTATGTCTAAGTCAGGTGTAAAGATTTGCTTCGTGAAGGATAGGTTGCCTCTAATCACCCCTGAAGGGGGGGGGGGAGTAGGGAGGCTAAGAGGAGCGCTCTTGCTCACCTACGTAGGGGAGACGGCGCTTTCGCAGGCATACACCCACAAGTCCTTACAAGACCCGAGTAGAGACCTAACTCCACCTGGAGGTTGTAGAACCTCAAAAGGCTTTTCAAATGTCTGCCAGAGAGACGCCACGCGCCAGTGCCCACGAGGTGGCCACACTCCTTGTGGAATGGGCTCTTGCCGCCAGCGGGCACGAGCGCCCTTGAGACTAGTACGCTGTTGTTTTTGCGTCTACCATCCAGTGCGCCATTCTCTGCTTAGAAACAGCCCTCCCCTTCTGCTGATCTCCGTAACAGACAACAGCTGCTCAAAGATCCTAAGCTCTGCGTGCGGTCCACGTAGAGGCGCAGGGAGCATACGGACAAAACACGGAAGAGACTGGGTCTTCCTCCCCAATAGGGAGCGCCTGCAGGCTCACCACCTGCTCCCAGAAAGGAGTGGTGGGAAGCTTGGGCGCGTAGCCGGGCCGGGGCCTCAGGATCACCTGAGACTCAGCCGGACCCAACTGGAAGCACTCACTGGACGCAGAGAGTGCATGTAGGTCCCCTACCCTGTTGATAGAAGCGAGCGTAACAAGGAGGACCATCTTCATCGTTAAGTGAGGAAGATAAGTCTACTCCAGGGGATCGAAGGGGGGACTGCCAGGCCTTCCAGGACAGTAGGCAAGTCCCAAGAGGGTACAGAGCGCGGCCGGGATGGATACACCCTCATTAAGCCCCTCAGGAACCTAGTGATCAGGTCATGTCGTCCCAGAGGCCTCACATCCACCAGATCGTGATAGGCTGCTATGGCAGCCACATACACTTTCAAAGTGGAGGGGAGGCGAGCTTTTCGGCTGCAGAGCTACGGGGAGCAAACGAAGTGGTGTCTGACTTCATGATGAAAAAAGACACCGTGACCACAACTTCTTTATCGACATATTCTCACGGAGAGAACACAACGCCCGCACGAGACCGTTCTCAGCGTGCTGGAGACCCAAACATGTGAGGCAGATCTCTCGGGAGTCACCGTCCTCGACAAGCCGGTTGCACCCAAGAGAACAGGGGCGTCCCATTACAGAACCACACGCTGTGCCCAGGTAAGAAATTTGCTCTTTTAGTATTATAGCTTTAAAGCCACCTCCAGCAGTTGCCGAAACACCCAGGGGAAGTCGCGCTCAGGAACGTTCCGCTGCAATCTGTTATAATTTTCCAGCATTCTGTTAGACTCGAGACGTTCGAGGGGCATACCATGGTTCCGAAGAACAAAACGGTGATGAATGATCGCTTCTGTCCAGTTTTATACCCGTCATCACGGGCGGGGACATGAATTGATTCATTCGCCAATTAATTAGCCTTTTTTAATAGGATCGGAGACAATGGGTTCTCAAAATCAAACCCCCCCTTTCAGCTCACAACGTTGAGAGACGGACTGAAAGGGAATTAAAGTTAGCTAATTAAAGGCAGGTTTTTTCACTTTTACGTTTTTGTATATAAATTTACTTTGTTCGGAGTAAAATGCGATATAGTGCATCATTTACCAGAACCATCAAACTAATTGAGTTTTACTATTTGTTTTATTTTATGTTCCCATCTTTAAGGAGTATTTTAACACTATTTAAATACATGAACACCATCAAGTTATTTTAAAATAATATTTAAAGTAAAGGGTACTAGGAATATCGTGTAAAAATCATTAAGAAGCATTACTTAAGTGAAATATATAACCAAACAGTCAATATAATTTACTTGGAATTCCCAAGTAGACTGAAAAATGTTCTTTAACCCCAATAGTGTTCAGAATATCTATAAAAGCTGATCCTAGTGCATCTTTTTCATTATCAACATGGGTATTAAAATCACCAACTATTAAAACTTTGTCTGAAGCCAGAACTTACTCAGATGTAAAATCACCAAACTCTTTAATAAAGTCTGTATGGTGCCCTGGTGGCCTGTATACAGTAGCCAGTGCAAACATCAAAAGGGATTTATCACTAATATTTGTTTCTCTGGATAATGTTACATGAAGCACAATTACTTCAAACGAGTAATACTGGAATCCTGCCCTCTGAGAAGTTTTAAAAATATTTTTACGTATATTTTCTTAAACTTTAACTTTTGGCCAATGAAAGGAATCTCATGTTTATAACAGTAATCTTGTGGGGTGGACTCATTTAAGATAATGTAATCATCAGGTTTTAACCAGGGCTCTGTCAAACAAAGCACATCTAAATTATGATCAGTGATCAGATTATTTACAAAAAGTGATTTCATAGAGAGGAATCTGATATTCAATAAGCCAAGCTTTATCATTTGTTTATCAGTATTGGGGTCAGTCGTGGTCTGGTGGTTAGAGAGTTGGACTTGTAAGCAAAAGTTTGCGGCAACGGATCCCAGGACGAGCAGACAATGACTGAAGTGTTCTTGAGCAAGACATCTTAGCCCTGTTTACTCTTCAGTTATAATTGACTACTGCATAATACTTTGCAAATGCTTTGGATACAAAGTGTCAGCCAAATAAGTAATTGTAATCGTTGAAATTGTTATTGCATCAGTTTTTCATTTTTCAAACTTCATATAAGTTGCAACTCTTAAACAGGTTTGTACGTTTTTTTGTATTTTCTAGTTCAGCGAAAAGACATAATCTTGATAGATTTATATCTAGGTATAAAATGTCTATGTGCTGAAAATTAACTGACATCTGTGATGTGAGACAGCTAGCAGACGGTGGGTTTAGCCAGTTTGTCTGCCTCCTGACCGGGGCTCCAATTATTCAGTTAGTCAGTAGGTTTGCCCCAAAAACTTGTCCAGTTATCAATATAACCAATGTTATTCTGTGGGCACCACTTAGACATCCAGACATTTAGTAATGACAATCTGCAATGAATCTCATCACCACGGTAAGCAGGGAGAGGACCTGAACATATTACAGTCTCTGACATCATGCTTGCAAGTTCAAACACCTCTTTAAAGTTATTTTTAGTGATCTCTGACTGGCACAGTCGAACATCATTAGTGCCAGTGAGAATAATAATCTTACTGTATTTACGTTTATCATTAGCCAGCACTTTTAGATTTGATAGGATGTCAGGCGCTCTGGCTCCAGGTAAACTTTTGACTATGGTGGCT
>CM065666.1:305000-422500 GCA_033220385.1 Triplophysa yarkandensis
TGTTATCTCTTGACTCGTTACTTCATCCCATTTCAAACCTGCTACACCCAAATGATTTATTGCAATTATCTGAATTCGTTCTGCTTTAGATCTCCTTTCAACTCTAGCATTAATCACTCCTGCTATAAACGTCACCAGTTTCTTCTTCTCCTCCCGCTTTTCCTTGAACTCTTGTCCTCCTATTCCTAAATTCCCTTTTCAGGGTCTCATTTTCCCCTTCAGATCTTATGACAGCATCAGGATAGGATTTGTTTTCCTTCACTCTTATCTGTACCTTCACCTCTTTTTCATTCCTTCACATCTCTAAAAGCAACACTGTGCTTTCTTTCTTTAAGATCCTCTCCTTCATCCTCCTTTCCTTTACTTTCAGTCAAACTAGCTTCATTTTTTATTTCTTTTACGACATGCCCCTTGTTTTAATCGATTCTCTCTCCCTACTTCTTCCCATTCACTCTCTCTCCTCTCATCACTCTCAATCCCCTCCGATCACTAAATTCCATACAATCCACGTTACTTCCCGGCATTTTGGTAATGTTGATAGGGTTTGTCGACAAAGAGGCTTCGGACAACACCGTTACCGGACCAATACAGGCCGTCGGCCAATGTGCCCAACACCACTGCCCACTCGACTCATCACTACCTTCGTATTTCAGACTGTCCTATGTTCACAGAAAATTGTATTTGAAGTCACTGGGTTGTCTTATCTATAACATTATTATAGACACGACCGATCCTATCCAAACAACTGTTTTCAGAACTCTCCTTCATTCTACTCCTTCCTGATTTACACAGCTCAACAGAACTCTAAGTTTCTCTCTAGTGGTCCAGTAAAACCTCACAACAGTGTGAACTATAAAGTGAGCAAACAAAGAAAACACATGTGCCCTGGTGATGTGACAATAAAAGTGAATTGAATAGATTTCATACATCATCTTTAATTGCTGGAGGAGCCAAAGCAGTTAAAACTCTCTTTCATATTTGACTTTTCAGATGATCAACTAAAAATGTCATTAAAACTGCTGAGAGGCGGAGAGATAGAGATATGTTTGTAATAATCAAGAATAACAAGAAATATTAGACTTCATTAGTTATAACAGTTCACTTTTTCTTTTGAGATTCTTGAAGTAATATTGAGTTTAATTCTTTCATGATAGATGTGGATTAACAGATACAAAACCATGAACACAAAATAAAGAAGATGTGCTAACTCTACAATCAAACTCATTTATATGAACATATCAACTGTAATGCATGCTGGGAATCAGTTCTATTGTATATAATGTGTACTTAAGTGATCTAACTAAACAAATAATGAGAAATAGAAAAGAAAAAGTAACACAAGAGAAGTGATAAACATTTGCGTTTCATATTTTTTCAATCTTCATTATTTTCTTCTGCAGATGAAGTTGAGTTTGACAGATTCCTGAAGACTGATCCAGTGATGATCTCCTCCAGACTGAACCGCTCCAGATCTCATTTTACTCTCACAGTCGTCCCCTGCGGTTTCATTCCCCGGAGCCCAATGATCATAACACACAATCTCTCCATTCACCCAGAACCAAATACCCACAGAACAAGTGTGACGTAACCCAATCCACACAGCATGAGTCGAGGCCTGAAGAACCGTTGCATTCACCCAGCGCTGAATCTCCTCTGAATCAACTGAAACCAGATCCACATGATTCTGTCTACAGTATCTCAGAGCTTCAGTCCAACTCAGATTCTGCTGGATCAATATCAGATCATCTGAACATATAAACACAAACATAAAAATAATCATAAGAGCATCATCATGAAGAATCTTCTGTCATTCATCTCACACATGGACTTTTATTTACTCACCTTCATAACACACAAAAGTAAAAGACTGACTGCAAGATCCTTCAAACCACTGTCCATTTTTATTCATATCACTCCCTGTACATTTTTCAGATCCACCATTATTATCAGGTTCTTTAGACCCCCAGTATCTGAAGGCGGAGTTAGAGTTATCTGACCACTCCCACGAGTCTCTGAACAGACCAATCCAGACAGATGTTTGAGGATTATTAATGATGTTGTGTATCAGTTGATTGTCAGTCTGGTTCTTCACACTGATCAGATCAGTATGATACTGTCTGCAGAAACTCTGAGCATCTCTCCATGATATGTTAGAAGATTCAATGATGTAGGATTTACTGCTCGCTGTTGAAGAAAAGAAACATTAATTATTCCTTCATTGACAGTTTTCTTCTGAAAGTCTCAAGCAGTGTTTAATTCATCAATCAGAAGAGTGTGGAACACAGTTTGGATGTGAGAGCGGATGCGTGATGGTTTTGTGCTATAAACAGCTCAATAAGATCTCAAATCTTCATCTACAAGAACACGCAAATCATGCTGAAATTCCATAAAATAGTAAGACAAGAACTGTACACATGTCTCTATATATTCTTTTTAATACTACCATTATATTTAAGGAATGACAAATAATATCTCACAAAGTACAAATTTTTGTAAAGTTTTACACAATTATATTTGGATAAATTAACTTAAGATTTTGAAGGAACCAGTGTGAAGGTTTTTAAAACATTTAATGACATCATGATGTTGACATCTCGGTCACTTCTCACAAAAATAAAAGTTTGTTTCAGTTTTCATATGGAAATATATTGGGATCAATGATCTGAATACAGGAAGTAAAATGTTTCGTATGTCATTTAATATGTCATTCATACTTATATAAAATAAAGTTAAAATAAAACAAACTGTATTATTGTGATCAGTGTTTAACACTTAAGCGTTGGTAAAGAAAGAACATTTATTTTTTTATACACATATATTTTATACAACATTTTACCTCTTAATATTTTTCTGAAAGTACACAAAATTTAAACTATCTTTGAATCTTAAACCCTGTCATGTTAAGCAAGTAACCAATTGAATCGATGTTACAAAATGTACATTTATCATTGTTACTGAATCAATTATTACTGTTTCACTTTTAAAAAATGTTGAGACATGTTGAAATTTCATCAGTTTATCAATATCGGGATGTAGCTGATCTCTTGAGTCATATATTAATTGTTCTCTTTTGTTAATTGTTAATAAGTGTGTTGTGTTATATTACTCAAATGTCAACACTATGTTGTAATAAAATGCAAAAACGTCTCCGGTTACGTATGGTAACCTAGGTTCCCTGAAGGAGGGAACGAGACGTTGTGACTGAAAGGGGGTTTGATCTTGAGAACCCATTGTCTCCGAGCCTATTAAAAAAGGCCAATTAATTGGCGAATAAATCAATTCATGTCCCCGCCCATGATGACGGGTATAAAAGGGGACGGAAGAGATCATACATCACCGTTTTGTGCTGAAGAACCTGGGAAGCCTCTCCCGGTCCTGCAGCGGTGGCCGGGTAACGTGGCACGGGAAGTCACAACATCTCGTTCCCTCCTTCAGGGAACCTAGGTTACCATACGTAACGGAGACCTTCCCTTTCAGTCGGTCTCTCAACGTTGTGACTGAAAGGGGACCAATTCAATCCCGCCACGTCGCCAGGCCTTACTCCTACCTTAACTAGGAGCCGTCTGTCACCGTGGGATCACTGGGGAATGCTATCCCTCTAATCGAGGGTCTGCGTAGGGAGACCACATCCCGCACTTGGGGGGTAACTATGTGGAGATTACCTCATGATTCTCGCCTTCTGGGAAGAAGTCATGGGAAAAACAGTGCGCAAGCCCACATATATGTATGTGGGCTTGTACACATTATGCACACTAAGCGTTGGCTACAGTATTATAAAGAGACGGCTTAACAGCCGCAGCGCAGCTATAGGTGGAGGCTCACCTGGGGAGATCACCCGGGACGCTGCTTGTGAGGACCTTAAGTGACATATTACATCGTGTGGGGCCGCCCTGTGTCGGGGAGCCGCTTCACACGGAGGCACAACTTCACCAACTGGTGCAGCAGCCACAGCCGCTCCGTTCGGCCGGCTATTGTGAGGTGTGCTTTGTGAAGGATAGATTTCCTATACTCGCCCCTGAAGGGGGGGGAGTAGGGAGGCTAAGAGGAGCGCTCTTGCTCACCTACGTAGGGGAGACGGCGCTTTCGCAAGCATACAACCACAAGTCCTAACAAGACCCGAGTAGAGACCTAACTCCACCTGGAGGTTGTAGAACCTCCCAAGGCGGTGGTTGTAGCCCAGCCCGCAGATTTACGATGTCTGCCAGAGAGACGCCACGCGCCAGTGCCCGCGAGGTGGCCACACTCCTTGTGGAATAGGCTCTTACCGCCAGCGAGCACGGGTGCCCCTGAGATTGGTACGCTGTTGTTCTTGCATCTACTATCCAGTGCGCCATTCTCTGTTTAGAGACAGCCCTCCCCTTCTGCTGATCTCCCTAACAGACAACAGCTGCTCAGAGCTCCTTAGCTCTGCGTGCGGTCCACGTAGAGGCGCAGGGCGCGTACGGGACAAAACACGGAAGAGGCTGGGTCTTCCTCCCTAAAAGGGAGCGCCTGCAGGCTCACCACCTGCTCCCAGAAAGGAGTGGTGGGAACCTTGTGCACGTAGCCGGCCAGGGGCCTCAGGATCACCTGAGACTCAGCTGGACCAAACTGGAAGCACTCACTGGACGCAGAGAGTGCATGTAGGTCCCCTACCCTCTTGATAGAAGCGAGCGCAACAAGGAGGACCATCTTCATCGTTAAGTGAGGAAGATAAGTCTACTCCAGGGGATCGAAGGGGGGACTGCCAGGCCTTCCAGGACAGTAGGCAAGTCCCAAGAGGGTATAGAGCGCAGCCGGGGTGGATACACCCTCACTAAGCCCCTCAGGAACCTAGTGATCAGGTCATGTCGTCCCCGTGGCCTCACATCCACCAGATCGTGATAGGCTGCTATGGCAGCCACATACACTTTCAAAGTGGAGGGGGGGCGAGCTTTTGCTCTTGGAGGAAGGACAAGACGACACTGATCCCGCACCTCTGGGAGTCCTCACCGTGTGAGGAGCACCATGACGAGAAGCGCCGCCACTTCAAGGTGTACAGGCACCGAGTGATCGGGGCTCTAGCCTGATCAAGGGTACCTGCGACCGCTGGTTGTAGGCTGCTCAGAAGCTCCTCGTCCCGTCCAGGGGCCAGACGTGGATGTTCCAGAGGTCTGGTCTGGGGTGCAACAATGTGCCCTTCCCCTGGGATAGAAGGTCCTTCATCAGGGGAATCGGCCAGGGGGGAGTGATTGTCAGAGCCATGAGCTCCGAGAACCAAGTGTGGTTGGATCAGTAGGGGGCAACCAAAATAACTTGGTGTTCCTCTTCCATGACCTTGCACAGGACCCGTGCAATTAGGCTCACTGGGGGAAGGCATACTTCCGCTTGTCCCGTGGCCAGCTGTGTGCTAATGCATCCGTGCCGAGGGGACCCTCGGTCAGGGCATGCCAGAGCGGGCATGGGAGGAGTCCAGAGAGGCAAACAGGTCAACCTGAGCCTGACAGAAGTGCTCGCAATGAGCTGGACAGCGCGGGGATGGAGCCGCCATTCTCCTGGCCGGCGCGAGAGCATATCTGCTGTCGTGAGGTGAGACATGTTTCTGGAGCGTATGCCACCTTGGTTATTTTATGTACGCAACGGCTGTTGTGCTCTCCGACCGAGCAAGGACGTGTTTGTCCTGAATGAGAGGCCTGAACCTCTTGAGGGCCAGCAGTACTGCCAACAGCTCTAGGGCATTGATATGCCAGCGTAGGCGGGGACCTGTCCATCCACCCGACGCTACGCCCCCGCTGCACACTGCACCCCAGCCCTGCAGGGAGGCGTCTGAGGTACCAGAACATGCCTCATACCTGCCCGAGCGGTACTCCCGCTGGAAAAAGGTCTTGAAGACCAAGGACTAGAGTGTGATGGCACAGAGGCGTTACAACGATCCGCCTGGTGCCTGTGCATGCCGTCCTCGGAACCCGACTCTGTAGCCAGTGCTGTAGCGGTCTCATGTGCATCAACCCGAGGGGAATTTCTCCGGCCGAGGATATGTGTCCCAGGAGCCTCTGAAATAATTTCAGGGGGACCGCGGGGCATTTGAAATGTTTCAAGCGCTCGAGCACTGACTGGGCACGCCCATCTGAGAGTCGTGCAGACATAGTGACAGAGTCCAGTTCCATCCCGAGACAGGAGATCCCCTACACTTGGGAGGGTTGGCTACTCTCTCGGAGACCCGAAGACCCAGTTGGGCTGAGTGCCATAGCACCATGTCCCTAAGTATACCGACTGTCTCTGGCGAGTGACCCAGGATGAGCCTGTCGTCGAGATAGTTCAGTATCTGCACTCCTCGCTCCCAGGGGGGGGGCGATGGTGCTCTCCGGGATCTTCATGAAGACCCGGGAGGGCCCAAAGGGTAGGAACTTGTACTAGTACGCTCATGCCTCAAATGCGAACCGTAGAAGCGGTCGGAGTCGAGGGGAACCGAGACATGGAAGTATGCGTCCTTCAGGTCGCTCGCCCCTCCCAAGTGTAGGGGATCTGCGCCCTTATCGGGGGAAGTGAGAGCGGATGAGCTGTCATGACGGAGGCGGGCCGCTAGGGGGCGCCTTCCCGATCAACACAGCTCGTTTTACACTTCCCGGAAACATATGGTATCGGGGCGGGGCGGGACTTATTGCTCCGGGCGCCCCAGACATACCAAGAATCCAACCACGAGTACTGGGGTGTAGGCGTGGCTGTACACTCGCCCAATACTCGCAGCCGGGGAAAGCACAGCCGCCATTGGCGGATCCGGATACGTCCGCCCCCTGGCAGCTCACTCTCAGATGCTGCAACAGTCAGCTCGTCCTCCTCGCATGTTTGCGGGAGCGAGACGTTGTAACGTCTCAAGAAGACGGGAAAGAAGAGCGTGTTGGGGTATGGGCGGTCCGCGAGAGTGAAACTGACGGAGAAACGCCAATATTGATCCCCAAATCACCAACGCCGCTCGCGGTAGATACAGACCGAGCCCGGAACTCGGCTGCAGAGCTACGGGGAGCAGACGAAGTGGTGTCAGTTTTCATGATGAAAAAAGACACCGTGACCATAACTTCTTTATCGTCATGTTCTCACGGCGAGAACACAACGTCCACACAAGACCGTTCTCAGTGTGCTGGAGACCCAAACACGTGAGGCAGATCTTGGGTAAATCACCGTCCTCGACAAGCCGGTTGCACCCAAGAGAACAGCGGCGTCCCATTACAGAAACACCGCTGTGCCCAGGTAAGAAATTTGCTCTTTTAGCTTTAAAGCTTTAAAACACCTCCAGCAGTTGCTGAAATGCCCAGGGGAAGTCGCGTTCAGGAACGTTCCGCTGCACCGCGATATAATTCTCCAGCATTCTGTTAGACTCGAGACGCTCGAGGAGCATACCATGGTTCCGAAGAACAAAACGGTGATGAATGATCTCTTCCGTTCCCTTTTATACCCGTCATCACAGGCAGGGACATGAATTAATTCATTCGCCAATTAATTGGCCTTTTTTAATAGGCTCGGAGACAATGGGTTCTCAAGATCAAACCCCCTTTCAGTCACAACGTTGAGAGACCGACTGAAAGGGAAGCATTGTTATATAATACTGAACGTATGACCTTTAAAACTGTTAAATTATTTAGAGATGAAGAATCACTGAATGAACCTCGACCAATCAAACAATCAAGAAGAGAAATCTTTATGATGGATAAAATCAAAACACAAAACTCATTAAGGAATTCCATCATTTATTGCAGTTGATCTGTATTGGATTTAGTTTTAAGTCTTGTATGGTGAATGTCGACAGCAGTCATGAATCTAAACTTAATTTTGAAAGAAGTCTCAGAATTTTACACAGATGACATTAATGATGTCTTTTAAAATAAAAATATAAATACATATTTTAGATCTAAAAAGTTTAAATGACTACACAATCATACTTTTTTTAACAATGATTCAATGTTTTGTCCTTGTTTTCTATAACTTGTGTTTTTAATAAAGTATTTTCAAACTTTACACTTGTATATTTTTTGTTAAGGTTTAGGAATCACTGAGGAATAAAACTCACCTGGTGCTGCTGTATCACACTCATAAGACACAGTCAGATATTTGTAAGTTCCAGAACAAGGTTCAATGAAAACTTCATTCTTCACATCCACAGAACAATTTGATTTTCCATCACATCTGTGAGAGTAAATACACACAATAGCAGACAAATGAAGAATAATTTACAGTATTTTCAGATAACTCTTCAGTGATATTTACTGTTCTTACCGAGTTCTCATCACATTTAGAGATGTATTCAGAGTACACTGAACATTTGAGATCTGGTCATATGTTCTTCCACTAGAGCAGGTCTGTCGGTCTGTACGCCCATAATTAGCTGAAAGGATTTTAATAGTTCCTCGATCTGTTGAGAAAAAGAAACATTTCATACAAGAGTGTTTAACATTTATGTAGATTTGTGTTTAATGATCTTAAATTCAGTGATTAATAAATGGATGAAAGTCACAGAACTCACCACAGCTGAGGAAAACTGTCCCACCTTCACAAATGTTTAAATCTTTTGATCCGTCTTTAGAAAGAAATGAGAGATGAATTATAGATGTTGTGATGTTACTTTATTACATGAATTCTCTTTTCATGTTTGTTTAAATGAGAAACACACAATCCTGTCTTACAGAATTCAGATCTAACCTGTACACCTGACACACAAACTGTGTTCTGGATCATATCTGAGATGTTTCTTCTTGTTCTTTTATGATCAGGTTTTGTTAAGTGAAGGTTTGCTGTCACTCACCATTATAGCAGATGAATCTCATGTTATCATTACAGTTCTGTTGATGCCATAATCCATTTCTCATAACTGCACAATTCTTTGTGTTATCTGATGGTTCAGTTCCCCAGTTCAGATATTTCACACGATCATTCAGAGACCATTTCCATTCACCTGCTATCCTCAGTCCAATCCAGACATGATTCTGTCTGTTATTCACAGTTTTTATGAGTTGATTCATGTCATTCATGTTGTGGACAGTCATCAGATCTGTAAAGTTCTCTCTACAGTATCTCTGAGCATCAGTCCAGATCATCCCAGTGTTTATAAAGTGATAGCGGCGCTGAATGCATTCAGATGATGAACAGAGAACTATACAAGACAAACATTCTTTCTTTATTAAAACACATAGAATCAACGCTCATGACATTAAAACACAAACATAAAACCACAAACCTACCAATGACAAGAAGACTGAAATATAAAGTCTGAGCCATTTCTGAAAAATAAAAACATTGAAAACATCAGATGTTAAAAGTGAAAGTGTGATTCATGAGAAGTTATTGAACTTGAATTCAGAATGTTTTAATGAAAATAATAATTGTTATAAGAATATAAAAGTAAATTGTTCTTACTCTTTATCTCGTGTGTGTGTCTCTGGTTCGTCTGCTGTTGTTTTTTGTTTCTATGTGGGTTTATGTCATTATATGAGATCTTCTCATCCTCACCTCCCATCATTTGTTTAGTTCTCTCTACATTTGCATATTGTCGTGTTTTCTGGTGTGTATTCCTGAGAAATGTTAACTGCCGCACGGTCTCACATCTTCTTACAGTTGTATAGCTGTACAGCATCATGTGCTGAGAAAAATAATAAATTAGCCATTTTTTTCTGTAAATTTCTTTTTTGAAGAACGTGATATAAGGTCCACCATCACACATATGTTTATATTAGACAAAAAAAAGTTTTTGTTAAGTAACTTTTCTAAACTGAACATCCACACATTCAGCTTTGTTCCTTATTCAAATGATGATCGCCTGAGGGTTTTGGCTAAAATAATATTTAATAATAAAGTATTTTAGTGTGGTTAAAGGTGACTTGACTGAGCAATAAAGTTCTTATAAGGTTAATTATATGTTATAGTTATAAGGATGTATATAAAGTGGCTTGCAAAAGTATTCACACCCTTGAACTTTTCCACATTTTCTCATATTGTGACCACAAACATAACATGTTTTATATCGGAAATTTATGTGAAAGAACAACACAAAGTGGCATTACAATGGGGAGCTGGAAAAAATAATACATGATTTAATTTCACAGAGAAGTGCTTTGTGCAAAAGTATTCAGCCTCATTTTCTCTGAGTGCATCTGATGGCCTTCAGAGGTTGTCTGATGATTGGTGACTGATAAAATGTTGATCTAGCGACTAAAAAGAGTCCATCTGTGTGTACTTTAATCTCAGTACAAGTAAAGCTGGTCGGTGACGGCCTCTGTGGTTTGTTAAGAGAATATCGGGAGCAAACAGCATCATGAAGTTCACGGAACACACCGTACAGGTCAGGGATAAAGTTGTGGAGAAATTTGAAGAAGGATTAGGATATAAAAAAGATTTCCCAAGCTTTGAACATCCCACAGAGCACTGTTCAGTCAGTCATCCACAAATGGAAAGATTGTGGCACAACTACAGACCTAACGAGACATGGATGTCCACCTGAAGTGGCTGAACAAGGAGAGCGCCGATCAGAGATGCAGTTAAAGGCCCACGTTGAGTTTGTATGACCTGCAGATATCTACAGCTCAGGTGGGGAATATGAACATGGGAAAACTATCAGTCGTGCAGTTTAGCAATCTAGCCTTAATGGAGAAGTGACAAGAAGGAAGCCATTGCTAAAAAGAAAACCACAAGAAGTCCAGATTGCAGTTTGCAACTTTCTTGCAACAGTTTGCAAGAAACTTCATACTCTGGGGCTGCTTCTCTTCAGCTGGAAGCTGGACAGAGTTGATAGGAAGATGGATGGAGCCAATTACAGGCAATCTTGGAAGAAAACCTGTTAAAGTCGGGAAAACACTTGAGACCTGGGGCTGAGATTCACCTACCAAAAGGAAATGAACCTAAACACAAAGCTGAATAAACAACGGAATGGTTTAAAATGAAACATATTTATGTGTTGGAATGGTCCAGTCAAAGTCCAGACCTTTATCCAATAGAGAATCTTTGAGAACTATGATCTCAAAACTGACGTTCACAAATGTCTCCAGATAATCTGACTTGGCATGACTTGTTTTGCAAGGAAGAATGGGCAGAGATTTCAGTCTCTAATTGGGCAAAGCCGGTAGAGACATATGGGGCTTCCACAAAATATTACCTCAGAGGGGTTGAATACTTTTGCACAATGCACTGTTAAGTGTTTTATTTGAAAAAAAAAACGTTTAATTAAATTTTCAACTTCACTCTTGTATGCCACTCCTTGTTGGTCTTTCAAATAAAATTCCAATTAAATATATTTATGTTTGTTGTCATCATGTGAGAATATATGGAAGTTCAAGGGATGTGAATACATTTGCAAGTCACTGTAACCCTGACGAGGGAATAAAAAATGGGTCCTGTATTTGTTCAAAGACAGTTGCGCATCATCTGTAAGAGATCAGTATCTGAACACTCAAAAAAGGTTACGTTTCAAGTCAATGCTCAGACAAAAATACAGAAAACCAACCGTTGGGTTTTAAATAAACTCATACTAGACTTGTCATCATATAATTGAATATAACACATTTACTTTTAATCTTATCCAATTCTTGGGTTTGTCCATGTTCAACCAAATTCATTTTTGTTAATGTGAGTTGTGTTGACGCAAGCGAGAGTCATGACTTTCTGCCAGAAATAACCAGCATTTGAATTTTTGGGTTGACATTTCCCTTATTGTGTGATGTTTTCAATATTCATACAGACGGACCTGTTCCTCATTCAAATCAAGACTATTTTAAGTCCTTATATTAGAGAAATATATGGAAATTTCGTGCAAAATATCATCTCAGGCTTAACTGTGCCCCATTCAATGCTATGCCATTGAAAAGTAATGGTCCGTGGACTAGATTTTATAGGTGAATGGTCGATGAATAACTCGTGAACTAATGATAATTACAGGTTGGATTATAACATGGATTAGTCACATCACAACTATCATCCCCTCATTTAGCTCTTCTCCCGGGCCCAATGAGGATGCTACGTATTTAAACGGACCAATCACCAGTAACAGGATGAGCTTTGCAGGGCCTGTTGTTGAACATTATTTTCCGTTTTCAATTCCATGAGAAACAAACTTCAGTTTCCCTACAAAATACAACTTGTCTGAAAAAAGAAACATTCAAACATTTAAATACGAAAAAGAGAAATAAGAAAAACCTCACAACAGTGTGAACTATAAAGTGAGCAAACAAAGAAAACAACATGCAAACTTCAAAATGTTTGCAAACTTCTAATGCTTCTTCTAAAAATCTACATTGGATTTATATCAAGTCAGTGTATTTTGAAATCTCCCCGATAACGTTACCGTGCAAAGTCATTACCGCTATTAATAATATTAACAAATATCGGCTAATGTCTAGGAGCACCATGGTGGAATACCTGAAGAGTGAGACCAGAGATTTATTCATGCACTTTTTTTGCCTAAAAAAAGAAGACGACAACGTTCCAGACCTTCGCCATTGTGTGGGCCACGCCGTTGAAACTGAGTCTTTGATATAGGCTCTGACCCTTGGTTTAAAATCATTTTTTGTGCTAGATGTAAAGTAAAAAAAAATTCCACTTGGGAAATCCTGCAGCATGCTAAATATGTGGAATAAACGGACAAGAGTCTTCGTATGTAAATTTTTCCTAACATTTACATTTACTTCAACATTACTTCATTCGGAAGCCGCATTTGTCCTTTAAATGATCCTCTAGTCGATTAAAGACAGTCACGCATCATCTCTCAGAGATCAATATCTGAACACTCAAAAAAGGTTACGTTTCAACTCAATGCTGAATAAAAATGAAGAAAACCAACCGTTGGGTTTTAAATAAACTCATACTGGACTTGTTTTCCAATGATTGAATATAACACATTTACTTTTAATCTTATTCAATAATTGGGTTTGTCCATGTTCAACCAAATTCATTTTTTAAGGACAGAGGTGTGTTGATGCAACATGAGTTCTGACTTTCTGACAGAAATAACCAGCATTTGAATTTCGGGTTGACATTTTCCTTATTCTGTGATGTTTTGAATATTTATACCGTCAGACCTGTTCCTCATTCAAATCAAGACTATTTTAAGTCCTTATGTTAGATAAATATGTGGAAGTTTTGTGCAAAATAGAGAGTCAGAGGCACGCTATGCCATCTCAGGCTTAACTGTGCCCCATTCATTCCCCAATGGAAATCTGGTGAAACGTGAAGTGCAGTGTAGGCCATTGAAAAGTCATATGGGCAAATTTAAGTTGTTATCCAAAAAACACTGATGCACAGTCATGAAGCTTTAATTGAACATCAAATGTGAATTACAGAAAACATGAAATATGTCAAGATAACAAACGATCGCAAACAAAATATCATTAGCATCTTCACTTTTACTTTATTTCTGTCAAACGCACACAAACGCTCTTGTCAAAAGTTTACAGGATATTGATTTGTCTGTGCTATAAGCTGATACAACCAGTTTTGGACTAAAATCTTGGGAAGCCTAATTGTTTTTATTTCTTCATTTCAAGGTTTACAACTTGTCAGACTACTCTTAATAACAAATAGCTACATTAGACACTGTATGTAATGTAATTTCATAAACATATATTGCATTTAAAATAATATAATACGTGATAGGTGTAAATTAGTACGAGACATGGGTCTGACGGAAACCTCATCATGCACAAAATAGTAGCCTTAAAAAATTACCCAGATGTTCAACTGATTCCTCGAAGATTCAATAGAGTGCTTTCAATAATGGCATCAAGTAAAATAGCAGAAACTTTTTTTTAAGGAGATGTGTGTGATTTCTAGGGATTATTTTACAAAAGTTTCTGCCACTCTCATGTTAATCTTGAGCAATGTAATGCTAAATTTCGTTGTTCATTAAGACGCTTTACGACCATTTTTGGATAAAGACCTTCTCGCGATGACATTTTCTTGAACTTACACACTTATGCTCGTGCCCTACCAAGCTCTCTGATTGTTCCGTGAGCCAAATTTTATAGGTGAATGGCCGATGAATAACTTGTGAGCTAATGATGGTTACAGGTTGAACTATAACGTGGAAGCAAAGACGGACTCATCACATCACAACTATCATCTCCTCATTTAAAATCTTCTCCCGGGCCAAATGGGGATGCTACATATTTTAACAGACCAATCTCTGTTTGAAGACAGCCCCCCCTCTTTGCTGACCTCCATAACAGACAAAGGGCTGCTCAGAGCTCCTGAAGCCCTGCATTCGTTCCATGTAAAAGCGCTAGGCGCTTACCGGACAGAGCACTGTTGGGTCTTCCTCCCCAGTGGGGAGCGTCTGCAGGCTCACTACCTGGTCCCGGGAGGGAGTTGCAGGTACCTTGGGCACATAGCCCGGCCGGGGTCTTGACCTGTGCATGAAGGATCACTGGGGTGGAGGCGTACTTCCGCATGTCCCAGGGCCAGCTGTGCGCTAAGCATCCGTGCCGAGGGGAAAGGACTACCAAAGCGGTCAATGGGTGTTGTCCCGCGAGGCAAACAGGTCCACCTTGGCCGGTCCGAACTGTTCCCATATCAGCTGGATCATCCCGGGATGGAGTCGCCACTCTCCATGAGGCAACATCTAACGAGAGAGTCCATCTGCTGTCTGGCTCAGATATACGGCAAGCAAGGATCTTATCACCTGCTGACCCCAGAGGAGTAGGCGTGGGGCAAGTTGTGACATTCGGCGCGAACATACTCCGCCCTGGCGGTTGATGTATGCTACAGCAGCCATGTTGTCGGAGTGAACCAGCACATGCTTGCCCTATATGAGAGGTTGAAACCTCCTCAGGGCAAGCATGAATGCTAACAATTCCAGGCAATTGATATACCAGTACAGTCGGGGACCCGTTCATCAACCCGAATGCCGTATGCCCATTGCACACTGCTAGCCAGCCAAACAGAGACGCATCTGTTGTCAACACAACACGCCTCGAAACCTGTCTGAGGGGCACTCCCACTTGTAAAAAGTCCTGAGGGACCAGTGAGCTAGAGTGCTCTGACACTGATGCGTGATAGTAATCTGCCTGGTGCCTGTGCCCCACGCACTCCTCAGAACCCGACTTTGAAGCCATAGCTGAAGCGGTTGCTTTTGCATAAACCCAAGGGAGATAACCCCGGTCGTGGATGCCTGAGCCTGCTCTAAGCCTTGCCCGCAGCCAGCGAACATAAGGGAGCTGACGAAGTGGTGGCTCGCTCTCCGAAGAAAGAAGCCACTCATGACCACAACGTCTTTTTCGACATCTGCTCACAGTGTGAGAAGAGCGATACCGTGAACGCCGCCTCTGCGTGCCAGAGGCCCATACACTTGAGACAGACGTCATGGGTGTCCCCGTCTGAGACAAGTCTGCCGCAACCCAGGGAGCAGCGGTGTGCCATGAAGGGGCAACACTCTGCTCAGAAATTTGCTCTTTTAGAAGAACACATTAAAACGTTTAACATTTTCACAACGATAAGATTATAAGCAGGATTGTGCTGCGTTGTGAATAGATTGTTTCCAAAAGGCGTTTCTAAGCATGACATGATGTAAATCGATGTGTATATTACAATTTATATTATAATGAAGTAAAAACTATAACTGCGTTTCCCAGTAAAAGGTATTCTCTAACCACAAAAGCTGTTTATATTACTAAAGTGCTTTATCTACGGCTATTTCACGAACTTCTGTGCACATGTGCACTTGCTCGCTACACACTTGTGCGTCTGTGAATAGACTTGATTCATTTTGTTTTGTCTTTTTTTTTCACACACGCAGATTAAATTCAGTTAAATAAATATAGATTTATATATTATTTATATGAAACGGTCCAAATCGTGCTAAAACATTCATATATATATATATATTGTCAGATAACGAAATTTAATCTAATTTAGTGTTTTAAAACACTTACAAAAAACAAACATGACAGCAGCTCAAGTTTGTTTTCTTCTTGTGTAACACAATCTCACTAGATATACAAGAAAAATGAAACAAACAGCGAAGATAACAAGTACCAAACAATTTTTTCTTAGTAACAATTTACATATTAACAAAAATATTAATACAGAAAGTATCAAACTGATGTTCAAAAGTAAGATGACAAGCACCATACACATGTATATAACCAATAATGTATAACATCCTTAACCAAAACAAAAAGTATAATATATTTTAAGAGCTTGCCTGCTTTGTGGCCGGTCTGTCTCTCCGTCATGTTGAAAACAATGGCTCAAGCAGACGGCCTTCCTAATGGGAATAACACATATAACTTTTGTGGTCATTGTGTTAGTAAGAGAGAACTCATCTATCAAAGCCCTATGAATAACTTACATTACCCAACATAAATGTCTAAAGAAATGGAAAAGTAGGCTGCATATGTTGTTATCGCAGACTAGACTTACATTTATACACAATAGGGAAAAAAGAGCAAACAAATATTTCTTTATACACAATCACTCATGCACACAGACAGACACAATGCCACATTTTCTTCTTACTGTTTAATGGATTGCCAATACTCAATGTATATAGTGCTTCACATTATAGAAATATTTATCTTCTTAAATCGAATGGCATCATCCCCATCATCTTCTAACTGCTGATCTCATTCCAGCCCCTTACATACTGTACATCCATACTACATACATGAGCTCATATTTCTCCTATGACTGGTTTTTATTGGCTGATTGTTTAGAGCTCTTCTGGCATCTTCTGGTGATCAATCACGAACAACACCAGTCCAAAGTTTTGAGATATACTTTATGCGCTCATATTTTCCCATCAAAAGTAGTGTTTATATTATAACTACATCAATGAAAAACAACACATGTTATATTCTCGTTCTCATGCTTTTTAAACGTCAGACTGGGTTGTGAAGTTGAAGTTTTATAACACTAGATGAATTTATTTCTCGTCAAATAAGTTAAGAATGAAATGAAGCTGGGATTCAGAATTCTGAATGATCTGTGATTCTCTTTTAAATGTATTGTGCTCATTTATAAATCACTTTATCTCCTGCCTGCTTTACTTCTTTAAAAACACAGACATCCAAGTTTTTAGTTGATGTTTTATGACATAATAAATGTATCACTTTAGATCTGATGATCAAATCTGACATATTTGAAATGTCTGTGTAACAATGAAACAATGTATTCATATAATGAAAGTGTGTTTTTGAAAATCTTCTGTGATTCATGTGATGAGATACTTCCGCGTTTTCATTCTTTCAAATGTGTCCGAAACTTTCTTTCTCAACGCAACAGCTCAAAGTGAAGCGTCTGTTTCTCAACAGTGTCTACTTCTGCAAATGAGGTGAAGTACAACTTTTATTATTTCAACAATAAAGATGAGAATAACGCGGAAATACAATTCTATTCAAACTTTACAGCCGTTCTGTTGACGTATATACGCGGCTACAGAACGTTCCTATAGGGTTCAGAATGGGTTGTTCCCTTTCTGTCGGTCTCTCGACGTTGTGTCGAAGAACGACAGTATGGGGTTCGCTCTTGAGAACCAATCGACTCTGACTTTGTTTAAAAGGCCAATGAAATTTGGCGAATGAAATTTGCATGCCATGCCCCGCCCCGGACATCCGGGTATAAAAGGGGAGACGGCGTGCTCATTCATTACCTTTTGTTCTTCGGAACCTGGCGGATGACTTCGAGTCTGAAGCAAGAATCGACTTCTGGCGATCATCTTCCTGCTGGTGTCACGACGCGGTTTGCAGCGGACTGTCCATCTTCGACTCCCCTGAGCGTCCAGCAGAAGACAGAGAGTGTCTTCTCTTTCTTAAAAGAGCAATTTCTAAACAGCGTGTTGCCTCATGGCGCATAGCTGTTCCCTTGGTTGCGGCAAGCTTGTCCTAGATGGGGACACCCATGATGTCTGCCTCGTGTGTTTGGGTCTCCAGCACGCTGAGGCGGCATTTATGGGACCGACCTGCCCGCATTGCGAGCAGATGTCGATCAAGACGTTGCGGTTACGGGTGGCTTCTTTCCTTGGAGAGCGAGCCACCATTTCGTTAGCTCCTTGTGGATCGTTGGCTGCGGCTACGGCACGGTCGGCGGTCTCGAGGAGCGGCGTCCGTGATTACGAGGGCTCTATGGATGTCACCCCGTCAGCCTCTGGCTCGCGGAGCATCCATATTTCGGCACGCTCGTCTACCCCATCAGCGAGAGACGGTACGCTGTCTCTCGCTTCCTCCCGGGATGAGGACGAGCTGTCTGTCGCAGCATCGGAGGGTGACCTGCTAGCCTCGGATTCGGAGGACATCCTGGAGCTTCCGCCTCTGGCAGGTAAGTCCCGGGATGATTCGGATCCTGAGATGGCGGCCATGCTTTCCCGGGCCGCCGCGAGCATTGGGCTTCAGTGTACGGCCCCGCCGTCACCCCAACGTTCGCGGCTGGACGCATGGTACCTGGGATCCGGGCGGGGTTCAAAGCCACGCCCGATCCCGGTGCCATTTTTTCCGGAAGTGCACGAAGAGATCACGAAGTCGTGGAATGCGCCGCTTTCGGCGCGTACACGGCAGACGGGTTCTTCCACCCTCACTTCCCTCGATGGGGGGGCAGCAAGGGGTTACGTTGACATACCCCAGGTGGAGCGGGCTGTTGCGGTGCACTTGTGCTCTCAGACCGCTTCTACCTGGAGGGGTCAGCCAAAACTTCCATCCAAGGCGTGTAAGACCTCTTCGACCCTCGGGTCGAGAGCTTACGCTGCCGCTGGACAGGCTGCTTCCTCGCTCCATGCCATGGCCATCCTGCAGGTCCACCAGGCCAAGGCTCTTAAGGAGCTAGACGAGGGAAGTTCTGACCCCGCAGTTCTGCAGGGGCTGCGCACTGCGACTGACCTGGCCCTCCGGGCCACGAAGGTTACGGCGCGTGCCCTGGGTCGGACGATGTCCACTTTGGTGGTCCAAGAGAGACACCTCTGGCTGAACCTTGCGCAAATGCGTGAGGCCGAGAAAGCCCGCTTTCTCGATGCCCCCATTGCGCAGGGTGGGTTGTTTGGAGACACGGTGGAGAGCTTCTCTGAGCAGTTTTCCGCCGTGCAGAAGCAGACGGAGGCTATCAAGCATATCCTCCCTCGCCGCAGCCAGGCCGCCCCCGTGCCGTCTAGGCTCCGTGCATCGTCTGCTCCCAAACGGCCTCGCCCCTCCAAACCGACCACTCCGGTTGTATCTCCCCCTGAGGCGGCGACCCGGAGATCGGCGACCCGGAGGAGAGCAACTCCTCCCAGTCAGCAACCACCCCGCAGGAAGCGCGGGAAGCGGACCTGACGGGAGGCAACCAGCGGAGGAGACACCACCATGCCCGGCCCAGGACATTCCATCTCCAAAGTGGCCGGTGCGGGACGGTCCTGCCACGTCCCAACTCGTGCCGGGCCCTTTTCAGGGCCTGGCGCCCACTTCCTCTCAAAAAGAGCTGTTTCCTCCTCTGGTTTTAAAACTCAACCGCTATCACTCTCCGAGCGACCGTGTACGGTTGCAAGACGTTTCGTCAGTCCGACCCCACGTTGCGTCAACCCGACCCAACACTGCGTCACGACTAGACGTTGCGTCACATCGGCGGAATTGCAGTCAGACACTCTCTCAAATAGACGGTGTGCTACACTGCAAATCCCACAGGCAGGTAAGTACTCGGGACAGCAAGCCCCTAGGGGATCCGTCCCCAGGCAGAGCGGCTGTCCTGAGAGCCACAGAACCCCCCTCCATGGAGATGGTGAAGGAGATCGTTCCTCTGGTCCCGCTGGCCCAGCGACTGCACGCATGGTCCATGCTAGGCAGACCGGGGCGGTGGCTAGACCGAACGATCCGTCTCGGCTATGCGATCCAGTTCGCCAGACACCCTCCCAAATTTCGGGGAATCCTTCAGACCTCGGTACGAGGGAAGGATTCCGCCGTTCTTCGGGCAGAGGTGGCGACTCTTTTGGCAAAAGAAGCGATCGAACCCGTTCCCATAGCCGAGATGTCATCGGGCTTCTACAGCCCGTACTTCATTGTCCCCAAGAGAGGTGGAGGGCTGCGCCCAATTCTGGACCTGCGTTCACTGAACAGGTGTCTATACAGACTTCCGTTCAGAATGCTAACACAGAAGCGCATCCTCGAGTCTGTCAGACACGAGGATTGGTTCGTGGCGATCGACCTGAAGGACGCGTACTTTCACGTCTCGATACTTCCTCGGCACAGACCGTTCCTACGGTTCGCCTTCGAAGGTCGTGCGTGCCAGTACAAAGTCCTGCCCTTCGGGCTGTCCCTATCTCCCCGCGTCTTCACGAAAGTCGCGGAAGCCGCACTATCCCCCCTCAGAGAGCAGGGCGTGCGTGTACTAAACTATCTCGACGACTGGCTTATCTTGGCTCACTCGCGAGATCTAGTATGTACACACAGGGACATGGTGCTTCAGCACCTAAACCGATTGGGTCTACAGGTCAACCGGGAGAAGAGCAAGCTCGCCCCAGTGCAGAGCATCTCTTATCTCGGTATGGAACTAGACTCTGTCACCATGTTGGCACGACTCACGGAAGAGCGTGCCCAAGCCTTGCTACGAAGCCTGAGCAAGCTCAGGCGTCCAGTGGTCTCCCTGAAATATTTTCAGAGGCTCCTGGGGCATATGGCATCCACGACTGGGGTTATCCCACTCGGGTTGATGCACATGCGACCACTTCAGCATTGGCTTCAGAGTCGGGTTCCGAGGAGCGCGTGGCGCACAGGCACCAGGCGGATTGCCATCACGCCTCAGTGTCGGAGCACCCTGGCCCCATGGTCCTCCGGGACCTTTTTACGAGCGGGAGTACCCCTCGGACAGGTTTCGAGGCGCGTTGTGGTGACAACGGACGCCTCCCTGTTGGGCTGGGGAGCAGTGTGCAACGGGCATACAGCTTCGGGTCAATGGACGGGTCCCCGACTGTACTGGCATATCAACTGCCTGGAGTTGTTAGCGGTCATGCTCGCCCTCAGGAGGTTTCTACCTCTAGTGAGAGGCAAGCATGTGCTGATCCGCTCCGACAGCAGGGCCGCGATAGCGTACATCAACCGCCAAGGCGGGATGCGCTCGCGTCGCTTGTCACAACTTGCCCGACGCCTCCTCCTCTGGAGTCAGCAGGAAATAAGATCTCTGCGAGCCGTATTTCTCCCAGGCTACCTGAACCAGACAGCCGACGCGCTCTCTCGTCAGACGCCGCCTCGAGGAGAATGGCGACTCCATCCTGGGACGATCCGGCTGATATGGGAAATGTTTGGTCAGGCACAGGTGGACCTGTTTGCCTCACCAGACAACACCCATTGCCCCCTGTGGTACTCCTTGACCGAGGGTTCCCTCGGCACGGATGCCCTAGCGCACAGCTGGCCCCGGGACAAGTGGAAGTACGCCTTCCCCCCAGTGAGCCTTCTTGCACAGGTCCTGTGCAAGGTCAGGGTCGAGGAACACCAGGTCCTGTTAATTGCGCCATACTGGCCCAACCAGGCTTGGTTCGCAGAGCTAATACCTCTAGCGATAGCTCCCCCCTGGCCCATTCCCCTGCGGAAGGACCTTCTGTCCCAGGGGAAGGGTACGGTATGGCACCCGCGACCAGACCTCCGGAATCTCCATGTCTGGTCCCTGGACGGGACGAGGAGATCCTGAACGAATTACCTCCGGCGGTGGCGGACACAATTGTTCAGGCGAGGGCACCAACCACGAGGCGTTTATACGCTGCAAAGTGGCGCATCTTCTCGTCCTGGTGCTCTTCACATGGTGAAGAGCCCGGAGCATGTGCGATCAGTGCAGTGCTGTCCTTTCTCCAGGAGAAACTAGAGGACAGCCTTTCGCCATCTACGCTCAGGGTATATGTTGCCGCGATTGCCGCACACCATGAGCTGGTGGAGGGTAAGTCTCTCGGACAGCACAGCCTGGTCACAAGGTTCCTCAGGGGTGCGAGGCGGGTTAATCCCCCGCGTCCGCGCTCCATACCCTCTTGGGATCTCGATGTGGTCCTAGCGAGCCTTTCCGAGACTCCTTTCGAGTCCCTAGTAGAGTCTGACCTTCCTCGTCTCACGGGGAAGACAGCACTCCTAGTAGCGCTCGCCTCTATCAAGAGGGTAGGGGACCTACATGCACTCTCCATGTCCGACGAGTGCCTACAGTTCGGGCCGAATAACTCTCACGTTATCCTGAGACCCGGACCCGGCTACGTGCCCAAAGTTCCTACCACCCCCTTTTGGGATCAGGTAGTGAACCTGCAGGCGCTCCCCACAGGGGAGGAAGACCCAACTCCTTCAGTGCTGTGTCCGGTACGAGCGTTACGCTTCTACCTGGAACGCACGCAGAGCTTCAGGAGCTCTGAGCAGCTTTTTGTCTGTTATGGAGGTCAGCAAAGAGGGAGAGCTGTCTCCAAACAGAGATTGGCACACTGGATCGTGGATGCCATTTCCATGGCTTACCGATGCCAGAACCTGCCATGCCCGCTCGCAGTGAGGGCTCACTCTACTAGGGGTGTAGCCTCCTCGTGGGCTTTGGCTCAGGGCGCCTCTCTGGCAGACATCTGCACAGCTGCGGGTTGGGCTACGTCCAACACCTTTGCAAGGTTTTATAACCTCAGGGTGGAACCAGTATCAGCTCGGGTTTTACGCAGGTAGAACTAGCCACTGGCCGGGCGTACGCCTGTGAAAGAGCCTTCTTCCCTTTTCAGGTGAGTTCAGTGCTCTAATCTACCTCTCTACTTCCCCTACAGGCGAGTATAGGTAACCTAATTCCATCACTCAGCACCTCCATGGTAACAGGCCGGACGGAGCGGACCTTGTAACCAGGCTGAACATCGGAGTGAGCTGCCCCTTTTCAGGTGAGCCCCTTTCTTCAGCCAGTGCTCCGTACGTAGTGGCTCCCCCCCTCAGGGGTGGCCCCGTATGATGTAATTCCTTCACCAGAATTCCCCATTAGGTGAATGTGTGATCTCCCTCACGTGGTGCTCCCAAAATACAGGTAGCAATGCACACTAATTTTTCCATGAGTTCTGCCCTTATCAGGTGAGACCATTGGTACATCTCCACATGTTAACCTCCCTACGGTAGGATGTGGCCTCCGTAACGCACTCCCTCCTTGAAGGGGCCGCGTTTCCCAGTGCAGTTCACGGTCGGGCGGCTATCTCGCTGTAGAGATAGGAAGGCCGTCGCCCGTGGAGACCGGTGGTAAGTTACCTCTCACCTTTTTGTCAAAAAGCTCTGGGACGTGTTACCATTTCCCCACTGGAAGGTTACGCTCTCGCGTAGAAGCACAGACCGTTGGACCCGCTCGAGCCTGTCAGGGTCGCTCCGCTAGAGATCGTGACGCAGCACAGCGACGTGGCGTGTTACATAGGAACCCCATACTGTCGTTATTCGACACAACGTCGAGAGACCGACAGAAAGGGAACATCTAGGTTACTATTGTAACCCCGGTTCCCTGATGGAGGGAACGAGACGTTGTGTCCTTTCGTGCCACGTCGCTGTGCTACTCGCTGCAGCGATCGTGAGTCATCCTTACGTTCCTCAGCACAAAAGGTAATGAATGAGCACGCCGTCTCCCCTTTTATACCCGGATGTCCGGGGCGGGGCATGGCATGCAAATTTCATTCTCCAAATTTCATTGGCCTTTTAAACAAAGTCAGAGTCGATTGGTTCTCAAGAGCGAACCCCATACTGTCGTTCTTCGACACAACGTCTCGTTCCCTCCATCAGGGAACCGGGGTTACAATAGTAACCTAGATGTTTTTTTGGGAACCGAGCAAGAACGTTACAAATACGTCTTTTAATATAGGTTATTTTTATTTGTAGGGAAATGGTTCCTAAAAATAAAAAAGTCCTGTGTCACATCTCTTGTACTTCTGTTGTTTCATATACCTGAAATATAATCAAATGAAACCTAAAGCAACTTTGTTTCTTTAAGTATCATTATACTGAGCAGTAATGAGTCTTACCTGATAAAATGAGATTCCCTGTCAGAAAAACTGTAATTCCCCCCAGTTTAGATGCCCTTTAAAAGCGATGTGTCAGCTGTCAGATTGACTGAATTTACAACACGTTTAGTGACATGAATTTTAGAGCCTGTAATTGTTTCATGTTTTCTGGAAGTCTCTTCCCAACAGCCTTAGATAACTCCTGCATGTCGTCCCTGCACCTACATTTCATGTCCTGTTCTTCTTGTTCACTTATTCCCTTTGATTCAAGAAATGCCAGGCCGTACTGGACCCAGAATTCTCCTACTTTGGGGCAAAAGTACTTCTCCTACTTTGGGGGTTCTCCTCAGTAAGGGTAAAGTCCATGACGTCTTGTGAAATCTGAAGTGTCATTATACATTCAAGAAGGGATTGGTAAAATATAAAGTCCTGTATGGAGCTTTGCAGGATTAGGCTTGTCACGCTGAAAGTCTGTTCAGCTCAGACACAATTGGTTAGAGGAATTTAAGGTAGATTATTTTGTTTATTAGGTATAGCAATTCTCCAGCATAACGTCTTTCACTTTCTTTTGTCAACTGGAAATGCAGCTTAAGCTCACCATACTATGAAAGAACACGGTTGACATCTTAGAGTACCACCTTAAATTAGATACGAAGTTCAAAAAAAGGCTTTTCCGCTACCGTCATTGTATTATACAGTTCGTAGTATCTCTACCCTCTTCAGGTGGTTCGGAACATATTCCAGCAGTAAAGAGGGAAAGCATACCTGGTATATTCATGGCAGCAGATTTGTCTTCTTTTAATGTAGGCTCGGATCCCCATTATATTTAAGAGTGCTCCAACCTATTTCACAGCTGGTTCTTTATAAGAGAAATTTGGGAAAATTTGGCTCAACTTTTGCATTTCTGAATGGTAAAGCAGGAAGACAAAATGTAAATTGAGAGACAATGCAAATTTTACTGGAATATTTTTGCTGACGCCCGGTGGCATTTGAAAAGCAGCTCTGGATCTGAGAAACCATGCACTCTACATGTCTGGGCAGGAGACTGACAGCCTTAGATATAAAGACTTGATGAGAATGGCATGAACACTTTATGTAAGCAATAGGAGGATTACGGTCACAACATTTCTGTAGCACCGAGTTATGTTGCCCACACGTAGGGCCTGTGTCCACTAGGGCTGCGTAAAACACGTCAATGGACACATAGTGTTACATCCATCTGTTGCAAGACCTGTGCAATAAAGTATGGACAGTTTGTTGTCATCTAGGGATTATAACTTAGCATTTGCTATAGTAAGTGAACCACCAGATACTATGTATCATCCGTGCAAAGGTGCTCATAATTTGTGAGAACTTTGATGACTATGCACAGTTGTTTCTTGCTTGTGACATTAATGGGATCAGTTATCCCATTAATGATAAGAGAGTATGGTCCACTCCCTGTGTTCTCCAGAAGGTCTTGATGCATTACAAGTCCTATTACTGAATTAATTAGTGCTATGTACATAGCTTGATGTAAACTGATCGCTTTCTTGAAAATTCCTTCCACAATGCTTCTTAAATGATCAACAGTTATGGTTCTTAAGTGGCATGCAACCTGAACAGCCATCTGTAGCTCTGCCTCTTTTACTGGAATATTTCTTTATGAAAGGAACAACCTGTTTCAAATAATGTCCCTGAATTTGAGAAGAAGACTGCATTTTTGTATGCATCTCAGAAGCTCCAACCTGTAAGATCGCGATATGGAACTCTAATGTCACTTTTGCAGGATTTTCAGAATGCTTTTTTCTCATCATTTGAGCTTTTTTCCCCATTATCATTTTTCCATCTACCGTTCTTCGCGGTGTATTTCACCATATTTCCCCCATTTACCTGCCATTGCTGTGAACTCTTGCTGTTTAGCATCCGGACCGTACATGAACCACCAGCACCAATCTCCGCCGACCGGGAACACAAAGTGCTGACGAGTGCTGCGTCGGTCCTTGAGATGACATGTATTCATTACTGAGTGAAAACATGGAAAACCAATCAATATATTTATCCTTAAAGTTTGCATTGACACACTTTTGCAGCTGCAGCACATTTCAAAAGTAGCCAAAGAAAAACGCAAACTACAACTTAAAAAATAGCGCAGTTATGCGGGAATATGACCTGCAGCCTCAGCCAATCATACTGGCATTTACTGCTTAAGGGAAATGTTGCATAGAATTGTAAAAAAAAAAAAATTTTCCACAGAAGTTTGCAAATTAATACATAAATAAAATACATTAAATAAAAGAAGTGATTGATTTATTGATTATTTTGTTAAATCAAGCTATAGTAAAAAGAGAAACTTAATACATGTCTTCAGGAAATAATTCATAAAATATAATGTTTGATCACAAATAGTTAATAATCATCTTTAAACACAAAGCAATGTTCATATTTTAATCAATTATGGTGACCAAATTTTTAATGGTGATGAAATTACTTGAATAGTATGAGTATAAGACTTAACTGGGAAGTGCTTGGTTCTCTTGTAATTCCGTGAGTTCTTACAGGTCAGGAATTGGTCCTGTAATGGTAATGAAATAACATGATCAGCTGGTAAGTCACGAAATTACATTACATTACGTAACCGGTACGTGCTGGGTCCTTTGTCTGGTGTCTGTCATTGAACATGTTACTGCTTGTGTTGTGCCTGCCTATTATCGAGATTACCATGTTTTGCTCTTGTATTCATTTTTTTATTAAATGTTCTTACTTAAAGCTGCTACACACCACGTTACAAAACGTTTTATCTTACTGAATAAAACTTTAAATTAGCAGTTTATTGGTTTTTGATTTATTTAAAAACGAACAACATCAAGAAAACCTATATTTACGTGATTTTCGGATGACACGCCAGGCTCTCCAGGGTGGGGCTACCTAGGAGCAGATTGCGCACGGCGATGGCATGAGGCAGCAGCTTGACCAGCGGCAATGTAAGCCTTCGACCTGAGGGTGGAGGAGACCCTACACGCCTTGGAAGGGAAACCTGGTCAATCCCTCCAATCCCTGTATGTGGCTTTACATCCCGCTCAGACCCCAGCTACCATGCATCTAACTGCGCTGGGGTGATGCCGGGGCCGTACACTGCAGCCCAATGCTTGCAGAAGCCCGGGAAATCATGTCTGCCATTTACGGGTCCTGGTTATCTTGAGTCTTAGCCTCTGGAATCGGAAGCTCCAGGATGTCCTCCGGATCTGAAGCCAGCAGGTCACCCTCCGATACTGTCACGCAGGGACTACGTGGATCATGAGACAGCGAACCACTTCCCGCTGACAGGCTGGACGAATGTACCGGGCTACGAACATTCCTCACGCACGAGGCTGACGGATTGACAGCCATAGGATCCTCATAATCGATTCCATAAAGGAATTTTAGGTGTTTCACACCTGTGGTTCGGTGATCTGGTTAGGACCAAGGGCAACAAATAATACACTATAGCCTTTTTCTGAACCAAAATGCAGTCATGTGACAACATCCACATCACTCTTTGGCCAGATGTGTCATTGAACGTGCCTCATTAACTTTTCGATTGGTCAGAATTAACATGCAGGAAATTTAACTCTCGGAAGCAAACAAAGCGAGAAGACAACATGCCGGTTTCTAGTATCTGCATCGGCTGATTGTATCCCTGGTCATCGTATATTATATAGTTTGTATAAATCACTTTCGGCAAACTATACATTTCGAAACTGAAGCTCAGATGCGGCTTAAAAGGAATGTTTTAATGCACTTGAAATGGCGACACCCAAGTCACTTTGGGAGGAAGCCTGAAAAACTTTTTGTAAACTGTGACATGGTCATCTTCCAGGAATATATAAAATATTATGAAAATCGGGTAAGTTGATTTTAAATGCCATAGGGCTTTGTACCTAAAGTTCTAACTGTCGACCAATACGTCCCCTCATCCGATAATGTAAAGCGCAGCTGTATAAGTCCAAAAAGGCGATGTACTCTGTGTGATTGGGTGTGCGATTCAATCGAATGAAATGAGACAGGTGTGAAAGAACCCTTAAAGAAATTCTGTTTAAAGGGAACAGACCAACATCATTGCAAATCTCATCAGACTGTTCTTCATGCAAATGTGGGTTGAAGAAAGTACTAAATATAAAAGCACCAATAATTGTGCCAATATTTGAGAAATAAACTTTTTCCCACAATGTGATTTTACCCTCCATTTGAATTGTTTTGCTTAAATGAAATGTTACGATTCTGTAATTATTTTTCTATTTAGGATCAAGAAACAATGCAGAACTATCTTTAAAGCGTTCTCTGTTCATAATTACTATTACTGTTTATCAAGTCTGTGCATAATTAAAATGGTGTACGACATAAGCTTCAGGTTTTTTTATTTATTATACATTTATTCTGAGTTTCACGTGGTTTTTCTATTTTTTTTAAAGTATGTAAATTTGACCTTCATAGTCTGTCAACTCTTAGAATGTGAGTCTCCTTCATTTAAAACAGTCTATATTTTCTTGTTTGGTGGCAGTAATTCAATGAAGAGGGATGACATCCGTTAAAGAGCAGCTATATGACAAACCAGATGAGGTTGAAGAAAAACAAAATAACTCTATTCCAGAGACTGAACCGGAGAAGGATAATGCCACTGTGGAGCATTTGGGACCAGAACAAACTGAGAAGATCACACTGGACATTCTTAGAAAGCTTACACTAACCAGTTCAAATGGCCTGATGGAAGCCGAACACAAGAAAGGTAATATATTCTAGAAGCATCACTTATGTTAAAGTTGTAGTAATGAAATTGTAAACAGCTCATTCATTTTATGTCAGACAAAACCAGCATTCAGAGTCTTACAGTGAATGCAGATACTGGTGCATCTGTAAATGCTCCTGTACTCAGTGGAAACACTTTCACAGGCTCAGTGATCTTCAGCTACAGTGTAAACTCAAGAACCGGTATGTATATACTTTGAATTAACATGTTGATATCTGAGTGTAATAGTTTCCATAATTGTTTTCATGAGTCACACTTGCTTGAAGATCACAAGTATTTAATAAAATTTAAGTATGTTTTCTTACTTTTCAATCTTTTTTGTTTTATACACAGAGGAACAAAATTACGATGAGGCCAAGATATCAGATATAACAACAGAAAAGCTAGGTATATCTCTACAGTGGTCTTTTTTTGGGATGTAAAATCATGACGTTTCAAATTATTAAGTGTGTTTATTGGATGTTGATAGGGTACACACAGCAAAAACATTTAAATATATAACTCAGTACAGTATTAAAAAAATCCTATCAATTTTGTATGATCTCTCTGATTTTAATTCTAATTTGTATAAAACCCAGAGGAGTTAGGGCTGCGGAAATTCTTGGAAACTAACAAAGCCAAAATGAAGGACAAGGCTCAACACATTTTTGAGGGCAAAACAGAAAATATAACACATCTGAAGGACGTTTACTCTGAACTCTATATCACAGAGGGGGGTATTAAAGAGGTTAATCATGAACATGAGATTCTTCAGATTGATGAGCTCTCAAGACTCCAAACCACAAGATAGGCAGATCACCTGCAATTAAATATTGAATTTATTGAGGAAAAATTATAAGAAAAAGATTGCGCTTACCAAGGGCATCGCTGGCTTTGGAAAAACAGTCTCTGTACACAAGTTCATTCTGGACTGGGCTGAAGGAAAAGCCAATCAAAATGTAGATGCCATGTTCCTTCTACCTTTCCGAGAGATTAACCTGATGATTAATGAAGAGTTCAGTCTTCATGAATTTCTGTTGGAATTTTACCCTGAACTGGAAGGAATGGAAAGAACAAAACTCTATAAAAAATGTAATTTTCTTTTTATATTTGATGGACTTGATGAGGGTCGACTGCCTTTAAAGTTTGAAAGCAGAACATTGAGGAGTGTTCAGAAAAGATCATCTGTAGACCTTCTCTATTTACAAGTCTGGTCAAAGGGATTCTGGTTCGTTCAGGTCTAGTCTGGGTTACCTCTCGACCAGCAGCAGCCAATCAGATCCCTCCTGAATATGTGGGTTTATTCACAGAAGTGCGAGGATTCACTGACCAGCAGGAGGAGGAGTACTTTAGAAAGTGAATCCCAGATGAAAGTCAGGCCTCCAAAATAATCTCATGCATTAAAACATCTCGAAGCCTCTAAATCATGTGCTACATTTCTGTGTTCTGTTGGATCAGGGTCACTGTACTGCAGGAAATTCTCATCAAAAGCAAAGGAGACGATGTTTCTACAACACTGACGGAAATGTACATTCATTTCCTACTTATCCAGATGAACATGATGAACAGGAAGTATGACCAAGATGTAGAAAGGGATTATAAAAAGCTCTTAGATTCTAACAAAGGAGAGATTTTAAAATTGTCCAAACTAGCGTTTGATCAATTAAAGAAGGACAACACAATGTTCTATGAGGAAGAGCTGAGGGAATGTGACATTAATATAAGTGAAGATTCTGAGTGCAAGGGAATGTTCACAGAGATCTTAAAAAGGAAGCTGGACTTCATGAGATGAAGATCTTTTGCTTTATGCATCTGAGTATCCAAGAGTTCCTCGCTGCACTGTATGTGTTCTTCTGCTACCTGAACAAGAATTTTAAGGAACTTAAATTCTCTTTCAGTCGGTCTCTCAACGTTGTGAGACTGACTGGGGTTGTACTTGAGAAGCTGTTTATGTCTGAACCTATTAAAAAGGCCAATTAATTTGGTGAATGAATCAATTCATGTCCCCGCCCCGGATGACGGGTATAAAAGGGGATAGAAGAGATCATTCCTTACCTTTTGTTCTTCGGAACCTAGATGGTTGTTTCTGGTACCGATAAAACTTGCTGGTGTGACAACGTCTTGCAGCGGATGGTTCTGGAAACCCCTGTGCGTTTCAAAAAATATTCCCAGAGGTTTTTATATTCCAACTGTGGGTACAGCGTGTGGTCCTGTAATGGGACGCCGTTGTGCTCTTGGGTGAAACCAGCACATCAGTGAGGGAGATCAGCACGAGATCTGCCTCGCGTGTTTGGGTCTCCAGCACGCCGAGGACGCTCTCGCGCAGTCGTCATGTCCTCATTGCAAGGCTATGACGATTAAGGAGTTGCGGTCGCTGGTGGCCTTTTTCTTTAAAAAATCGCCCACCACCGCGTCTGCTTCCGGCAGGTTTTCACCTCTTCTGACGGGCAAATACGTGCTGGTCCGCTCGGACAGCACCACCGCCCTAGCGTACATAAATCATCAAGGTGGCGTATGCTCGCGGACACTGTCACTGCTCGCCCTACAACTCCTCTAATGGAGTCAGCGGGTCATCAAGACCATGTGCGCTGTGCACCTCCCCGGGGCTCTGAACGATCGGCCAATGTGCTCTCTTGTCAGCAGACCCTGCCAGGAAGCTGGTGGAGTCGTGCAGTCCGGTTGATATGGGATCGCTTCGGCCAGGCACAGATGGACCTGTTTGCCTACTGAGACAACACCCATTGCTCGCTTTGGTTCTCCCTGACCGAGGGTCCCCTTGGCACGGATGCCTAAGGGCACGACTGGCCGCAAGACTAGCGGAAGTACGTCTTCCCCAAAGTGAGCCTCAGTGCACAGGTCCTGTGCAAGGTAAGGGAAGAGGAGCACCAAGTGGTCCTGGTCGCCCCATACTGGCCCAACCACACTTGGTTTTCGGAGCTGATGGCTCTGACAACCACTCCCCCCTGGCCGATTCCCCTAATGAAGGACCTTTTATCTCAAGGAAAGGGCGTGTTCTGGCAACCCAGACCAGACCTGTGGAATCTCTATGTCTGGCTCCTGGACGGGACGAGGAGCTCCTGAGCGGACTAACACCAGCGGTTGCAGGTGCAATTGCTCAGGCTGGGGCTCCAGTCTTTACGCCTTGAAGTGGCGCCGCTTCTCGTCTTGGTGTTCCTCACGCGGTGATGATCCCGGATATGCGATATCGGATATGTGTTGTCCTTCCTACAAGAGGGGCCTGAGCAACAGCTCGCTCCCTCTACCCTGACAGTGCATGTAGCTGCAAGCTGCTCACCACGATCTGGTGGATGAGAGATCTCTTGGACGACATGACCTGGTCACTAGGTTCCTGAGGGGCGCATTGTGGATGAACCCTCCCAGACCGCGCCCCGTACCCTCTTGGGACCTGACTATGGTCCTACAGGGCCTCAGCGGTCCCCCCTTTGAGCCCTTGGATCGACCTAGTCTTCCTCATTCAACAATGAATTTTTCCTTGTAGTCCTCACCTCGATAAAGAGGGTCGGGAACCTACATGCAGACTCTGTGTCCAGTGAGTGCCTTCAGTTTTGGCCGGCTAACTCTCACGTTATCCTGAGACCACGGCCCGGCTACGTGCCCAAAGTTCCCACCACTCCCTTCAGGGACCAGGTGGGGAGCCTGTAGGCGCTCTCCGCAGGAGAGTAAGACCCAGCCTCATCCTTGCTGTGTTCCGTACATGCACTGCGCCTCTACGTGGAACGCACGTCTTTGTCTGTTTCGGAGGTCGGCAAAGGGGAGAGCCATCTACAAACAGAGGTTAGCACACTAGATTGTAAGCGCCATAACAACGGCGTATCAATCCCAGTCATGTCCCGGGCCACTTTCAGTGAGAGCACTCCACCCGGAGCGTAGCCTCCTCGTGGGCACTGGCACAGGGTGCTATTCTGGCAGACATATGCAGAATAGCGGGCTGAGCTTTGCCCACCACTTTTGCGAGATTCTATAACAACACTTAGGATCAGTGTGGTGTATGCTTGCAAAAGCGGCGTCTCCCCTATATAGGCTAGTAAGTGCACTTCCCCTTTTAGCCCCTCTACTCCGCCTCTTCAGAGTGCGAGTATGGGCACCCTATCCTTCACTAAGCTCAATCTATAGTGGCAGGCTGTGCGAAGTGGCCCTGCTACTCAGCCAGGCTCAGGAAGTGTTCACCCCAGTAGGTCTGACCCCCGACTTGAGCTGGAGCTCTGTACGAAGTGGTTCCCCCAGAAGGGCGACCCGTTGCGATATAATCTATCATTTAGGACTTCCCTATACGGCGAGTCCAGTGATCTCCCCCATGTGGGCCTCCACCTTAGAGCTGTGTGCCCCGCAAAGTGGATCCGCACGCTAACCTCTCATGATGTTCTCTCAAAAGTTTGGCGAACCATGCGGTATTCTTCACGATACCCCCCCCACATGGCTGGGATGTGATCTCCGCAACGTAGGCCCTCGATGAGAGGGGTAACGTTTTTCCAGTGTTGCGAGAGAGGTGAGTTCCCCACCAGTAAGGTGGGACGAAAGATCACCACCTGTAACTCGTCGGTATGAGTCTGTCTACTATTAGGGAGCTCTGTGGATACTACACCGTTTCCCACTGGATGGACATGACTCGCCATAATCTAGCGTAGAGTCAGGACACAGCCGTAGTGTGTCGCGTGATTATACAGGAACCCCATTCAGTCCCACAATGTGGAGAGACCGACTGAAAGGGAATGTCTCTGGTTACGAATGGTAACCTTAGTTCCCTGAAGGAGGGAACGAGACGTTGTGTCCTTTCATGCCACAACACTCGGCTGCCGCTGCAGCGTCCTAGGGAGGTCACCTAGGCTCTAATGATCTCTTCTACCCCTTTTTATACCCGTCATCCTGGGCGGGGTCACGAATTGACTCATTCACCAAATTAATTAGCCTTTTTAATAGGCTCAGACATAATAGGTTCTCAAGCACAAACCCCATTCAGTCCGACAAGGTCTCGTTCCCTCCTTCAGGGAACTAAGGTTATCATTCGTAACCGGAGACGTTTTAAACCCGTCACAACCACACATCAACTGCCCTATTCATTTAGTAGGACGACACTGACAAAATGTGTGCTAAAATCCACTGAATTGCTCATCGGACTTTCATGAAGTCTGTTTCATTTACAAATCACTTCCTGTAAAAAAAAAAGAATGTTGAGTCCAGTTAAAAACTTATTCTACTGCCTTAAAATGAGATTAAACACATGAAACAAACAACAATAGTTGCTTCAAATTATGTTCAATCATCAATACTATTTGCAACCTTACATTTAAATGCAATCAACCTATGGCTTTACAAGACATTTAAATAATTACAAATTTTACAAATAAAAGTATTTTGCTTTTATGTGACCATATTTATTAAGTCACTTTGATTGCGCCTAAAAGTAATGCTACAGTGGCAGAGAAGTGCGAAACAAAACAACAAATTGGAACACAAATAATAAAGATGAAAACCAAATCACAAATCCAAATCACAAATCAGAAAACACAATATCAAATCTAAAAACAAAACAGCAAACCGTACAACACAACAACAACTTACTTATAAGTTATGGCTTTCCAGTGGGAGTCACACATATGAGTTTTATAAGTTGTTTACAGTGTAGATCTTAAATACATAAAGACGGAATAATATCATGACGTTGTTAATCTGTTCTGAATATAGTTAGTCCTCGTATCTCTTCATTACATTCATAGAAACAGATAAAACTATAAATATATTTCAGCTGCACAATAGGCAAATCTCTTTTATATATCCAATGTGAAAACAAAGAATATCAGACACAAATCCTCCCCTAACGTAAGAAAGTCAAGTTTTTTATTTCTGAAACAAATTGTGGCCATTGCACATTAATCAAAGAATACATCTATATCGCGTAGAATCGTACTTTCTCATAGTGGTAAATATTTGTTCTGGTTATTTTGAGCGACAGGAGTTTTGTCTGATGAATTTGATGACGCTTATCCTTTACTTAAATATGTTTTTGTTCACAGCTGATTGCTCTAGTTTCAGTATGAGATCTCTTACAGTGCCTGCTGGCACTAAGGCCGGTTAGCTGTGCAGTATAAAATATAAGAGTACACACCACTTGGACCCTGGAAGCTCATGTGGCATACTTGCGAGTTGTCTTTAATGCAGTATTTTTTTAAGCTGATCAGCGAACCCAAAGTCAACAAATTTAACTTGAAATGTTTGAGGGTTTATAAGGAGGTTTTCCAGTTTAATAGATCTGTGAAAAACCCGCAGTGGAAAAACAACATCCGTGGAAAAGGTTTAATCGGATTCAGAGGTTAAAAATATTATAATGATTTTAATAGAATAGCAGAGTCACTTGGAAGAATGAAAAAAATCAAACCTTTATTCTCTCACTCATACGAGTCCCATTATAAACCTCTCTCTTGTCCTTCACCTAGCACCAATTCTATGCATGCAGGAGTTGATTTCTGTCTTAAGATATGTGTAGTTGTGAAATAAAAACGTGTGTGTTTTATGTGTTGTAAAGGTTGGGATTACAAACGTAGCTCACCCAAAATCCCATTACCGTCCTTAATAATAAAGTGTCTGTTGCATGTAAAGTCAGTTGTAATCTTGGCTCGCTCAGACCTTCAGTTTCCTGATATACTCGGATCGGGTCTATAGAGGGAAAGTAGTTTAAAGACAGCAAAAGCTGAAGTGTAACAGCAAGGTAAGTGTAACCAGACTAATGAAATACAGATGATTGACACAACGAATGCAGTGTTCCAATTCTTAAATCATCTTAACTCCGAAAAGATGTGAAGCTGAAAACAGAACAAATATAAATCTGAATATAATGGCAGTAAACTCATTTTACTTACCGAATGCATCCGGAAACGTTTCCAATTCTTCAGAGTTCCTAGAGCAAGTTGAGGTTTTCTTCATAGCCTTCCATTTGTTCTTCAAGCAAGCATGGACGCCCATCTTTTGCTCTCCTTTTGTTTGTTGTTCTAAAAGATGAAAACAGAAAAGACAACAACGGAAATGACCAAAAGACACCAGAAATACACCATAACAAAAATATCATCGCCAGCTAACATGAATTTATTAATATCACTCGTGTTTTAATTCTCAAATGTGTGTTTAAGACATAAACTCTCAGAATGATCTGGTGATATTGGCTTACGGTTGGATGGGTCTGCTTTCTGCTCATTTGGATCTTCTCATGTCAAGATCTGATGGACCAGCCTGGATATCAGATTTAATGGGCTCAAGATCTGAGAAATCTTCAACGTCCCAGTCACATGAACCTGGGAGGCGAACAGCTAGATCTTGTATGATTGTTTGCTCAACTGTATCGGGCTGAGGATCTAATGTGTTCGGATCAGAAACATTTGCAGGTAAAGAAACAAGCTCAGTGTTTCTGGAGGAAGTGAAGGATGCTTTTTATAGTCTTCTATTTCTTCTTCAAAAAGGCATGAATCCCCTTCTTCAGCTTGTATACTTTATTATATATACTTTAAAAACATAGAATATAAATAACATAAATGAAATACATATAAAGAAAGGAAACTACTTTCAATCCCAAGCAAAAAAAATGATTAGATGTTTATCTTTGACACAAGATAATTTACATGAAACCTTTCATAAATAGAACACCAAGACCCAACAATCTATTCTGTTGAATGAAAGATAAATAAAATTGTAAATAAACTTTTAGTGATGGGCAGTCCGGCTCTTTTTAAAGATTCTGCTCTTTTGGCTCGGCTCCCTTAGAAGAGTCGGCCCTTATGGCTCCCATATGACTCCTTATTTTTATTTTATTACCTTCTGTTTTATTACCTTCTATCTAAGCAGTTGTAAATTATTAGTTTATTATTTTTTTACTGAATTTGAGAATTTTTTGTGATAAAAACCACAATACCTAAAATAATTAAAATTTTTAGAATTTTTGAAACAACTTAATTTAAATAACTGAACAGACACTGCGTTTTATTTTTCGCCCATTCCTTCCACCTCACTAACACTTACATCTGGCTCTTCTGCCCTCTCTGGCGCTCTGAGTACTGTAGCATTCACTATTATCAAATATTGTGCAAAACATCATTATAAAATTACTGAAAAAAACTGATTGCATTTACTGGAGCATGTTTTCCTCTTCTCCACCCACCGCTCCGGGTGTGTGTTCACAGTGTGTGTGTGTTCACTTAATGTGTGTGTACACTGGGACGGGTTAACGCAGGGCACAAATTATTACAAAGTATGGGACACCATGCTTGGCCACACGTCGCGTCACTACCGTGTGTGCCATGACCTTCACCTTCTTTCACATAATGGCATGACGGTAGTCCCTCTTTCCATGCATGATGTCATATGCAAATAAAGTCCTTTCCCTGCCTGCAGATAAGGATTTGGCTCTCCCTGACGGCAGTCGGCTCTCATCACATCACTAAAACTAAGAAACATCTCTCTGAAATGACTCCAGATAGCTTAAATTATAAAAAAAACGTATAAAGTATAATAATGTCACTACAACACAACATTACTTTAACTGAAACCAAAGCATATTAAAACTCAATATTTAATAAGACGTACTAAAACATCAAATGAACTCAACAAAATCATAAAGAATTTGAAACACATTTTCATGTTTAATAATGACATCAAAATAAAATATGTGAGATGCTGGAGTTTATTTCTATTACATTGGAGCGAGGCTGTGACGAAGATGAAGTGAGATGAAGTAAGACCCATTTCAAAAAGCATTGCTGTTTCACAACAGGTGCCAACCTCCAGTTTAAGTACATTTTGCATAATTTGCATCTTTGTATCCTGCTCACACTTACTAAACTACAAACCACTTCCCATTCCTGGAATCAGATGCCCTAACTCTGTTACTAACCAGAAACACACAAATATCTTCAAAATATCTTCAGCATCCAAACAATGCAAGAGAGAGATGGCGAAAGCGAACCCTGTGCACTCCAGAGAGAGTCTTAGACTGTAAGAATGACAAAAGGAAAACAAAAAGCAAATGTTGCAAATGTATGTCAATCATCATTGGTCATAGGCACATGCTTTTCTATGAAAGTTTAATCATTTTGTAATATTAAACAAATGGAACGAACCTGTGAAACTAAACCTGGGACAATGGCTCGGTGGAGTCTAAATCCTCATTTCCACAGATCAGTTCCATTCTGTGCAGTATAGTACGGTACAGTTTCGACTGTCAGAAGATGTGAAGGGTCCCAAAATAGCAACCCATACCGAACAACTTTTGAGACACAACCAATTCGATTCAGAATCACATAAAAAGAAGTTACAGCCTGAGGATTTTTACGGGAGTGTGGAGCTTCATCTCAAAAAACTTGAGGATTCATACATAACCTGAAAAATATTAAAAATTCAATTTCCAGCACTGCCTACAATTAACCTTGCTGTGTTTTGAAGTCCAGTCACTAGAAATCTTACAATGTGAAGAAGACCTGAAGATACGACTGAAATGTAAATCTTTTTTGGCTGATCATTTCCATGTTCTGCAATGCTATCTAAACGTCGAGTCTCAATATGCAAAATCATAATTTTGCCTACATGAACATTTGCATAAGAAAAAACATGAATGTAAAGATTTTAAAAGTCAGTTCAGAGGTACTTCAAATGTCATTATTTCAATCGTCTCTCTTCATGCAGCAGGTAACTGCTTATGCTTTTCTCATATTAATTACTGCTGTTATAAACTTGGTCTCTTTTACTGTCAACTTTAGAAAACTATGCATCGTTTAAAAGTTAAAACAGTTAACAGTCATGTTAGGAACTTTTTGTTTAGACGTAATGATCAGTAAGATATTCTGTGCATGATTCATTATGTTCCTTCCATTGCTTTGTCAGATTGATCACGTACTACAAATACATCACCGATGGAAAGACTATTTCATATGTTTATTTTCTCAGGTCAATATTCATTTATTTTATATTTTTACTGTATATATTTTTGTGTTTGACTTCATTTAGGGTGAGCCATAGTGTTCCATAAAATATGAGTTTTATTTATCTAAATATAAAAACAAACAAATTTGTTCCTTGGTCTGCAATTTTCATGATTATGTTCTCTTACCAAGTCTCAGGGTTTTAAGACTACAAATCACTGTTTCAGTACTGATGTCAAGAACTTTGTCAGATATATTTGTTAAAATTTCGAATGTGCTTTAATCTAAAACTAGTAGTTAATGTATATCTGATTTGATTTATAATTTGATATTGTGTTACTGTGGTTTGGTAGCAATAACTTATAGGAAAATTTTGCAGCAAACTTAAGTTTTTACAAATATGTAAAATCTTAAATATAAGATTTATTTTGAGACACGACAAAATGCCCACCGTTTAAATCAAATAGTGACTCGTCCTGACTCACGTCCTGTAGAAATTAGCTTCCTAAGTTAGTAGTCAAGATACTGATCAATTTATTTGCCTTAACACCATCAGAAATGTGAAGAGTGCAAATGACTCATTTCACCCGATTGTATTTTACACATTCTTTCAACAGGACTCTGTCCGTTATTCCAGAGCGTCTCGCGTGAGTATGTTTTCATCCAGGAGCAGAAGACCTGGGGCGATGCTCAAGCTTACTGCAGACAGCATCATATTGACCTTGCCATTGCTCAAAACAACGAACACTGGGCAGATCTGAAAGCAGTAGAACACATGACGTCGGTGACCTGGATTGGACTACACAATGACATTAATGGCTGGAAATGGTCCTATAAGGATGAGGCTTTGACCTACCAGTCATGGCTCTCCGGACAGCCAAACAATTATCACGCAGAGCAAGAATGCACTGCATTTAATTGGAATAAATGGAATGATAGATCCTGCAGCGAACTAGCTCCATTCTTATGCTTTAACGGTAGGAAGGAATGCTTTTTTAGCTGGTTTAATCTTTGTATGCTCACACTCCTTAAATACATTGAAAATGTATTATTTCTTTAATAATTAGCACCGCATGATATATATATACATTAAATGTCATTTTTCTTATAATAACAGAAAATCAAACAGAAGCAGACCAGTTTGTTCTCATCAATACCATGAAGACCTGGCCTGAAGCTCAGAGCTACTGCCGACAGTTTTACACAGACCTGGTCACAATTCGGAATAAAGATGAGTTTGACCATTTGGCGAAAATGGCTCAGTCCTATTCACTTGTATGGATTGGTTTGTTTAGGGATTCGTGGAAGTGGTCCGATGGAACAAATCCCAACACTTCCATCAATTGGATTCCTGGACAACCCAGTATATCTTATAACAACCAACCTTGTGGTGTTATAGGTCCTGATGGTCTGATAGATGATTATATCTGCTCCAAAGCCTTTCCCTTCATATGCAAGCGCTGTGAGTTATGCGTTATTTTTCGGCTAATGTGTTTGGTTACAATGGGCATGGCTTTATTGCTTCATGATGATCCTGAGAGGCTTGATTGATTGCTATGACACTGTAGTGAGAAGATACTGCATTTGGGTTTTCTATAGAGATGGCCATCAGCCATTGTGTTTATGATGTCCTTGCTCTGAACTACAACTCGTAAAAGGCTAGAAAGTTAAGTTTTTTGCCCCCCGCCCCATTAAAAACGTACCCCGACTGCTTCTAAAGGTCTAAGTAGATGCATCCTCAATAATTGATGAGAGCTTTCATTCATGGGTCAACATCACACATTGCGAGAAGAGTTAATCCCAAAACTTTTGTTAGAGCACAATTAACAATTACAACTTTCCAACAATATTTGTATATTAACAAACTTCTTAATAATTCCTCAATCTTTAGCCATTGTGTGCATTGCAAAAAAAACAAGTTCCCTACATGATTGTTGTGTATTTTAAGTTTCTTATGAAGAATGAATATTTCATTACCCTGTCCATATTATAAGGATTAAGGACAAAGGAGATTCTAAATGAATTTTTATTTGATATATGCAGCTGATGTTCAATGAACCACCGTGTGAACAAACCCAAGAACAGTTATTTGATGGATGCATCCATCATTGTAACATGGTGCTAGCAACTCCAAGTTCATAGGTTTGTCCCGGGGATTGCACATACCCAGGAACTTATGTATGGGATATTACAATCCTGTATTACACTACATTTTTACATTTCTTTTACAGTTCATTATAGTTTCACCTAACTCTCATAAACCCCATCAACTGGAAGTTGCGCAAATCTTCACTTCCTTACGCATTTCTAATTTTTTAAACTTTTTTGACAGATTCAAGAAAGCAGATTGTGAAAATAGAAGTAAGATCTGGAACAAGTGTAAATGACCGTGCATTGAAGCATATCGTCTTGCAATGGGTAAGTGTTTAACTCGAGGGTTGGGTTGCACAAACAAAGAATAGAATTGAAGTTGAATAAGGATGATTTAATTATTCCGTTTCATCGTTTCAAACAATAAACTATTCAACGTATAGTGCTGAAGTGTCTTTAAAGGAGAGGTATCACACGCAGGTTCTGTCACGCTTCTGTTAATCTTCAGCACCTTTAGTGTAGAATCACATTGATCGTATCTCCCAAAAGTATTTGATGTGCTCACATAGACCGAAGACGTATACAGCTTTACGATTTTTTCCTGATAAAGACGAAGTCCCGCAGGTGGACCGTGGGCAGTGCTTGAGACCAATCTCCTCACGAGGGATTTGCCTGCAATGTACACGCTGATGCTCGTCCCTTGTGATTGGTGCCTGGGCGGAATTTAAAGAAAAATATTTCTTAATTTAAAATATAAGAGAACTATTTAAAGGAATGTTTCGGAAGCCTTTGCTGATAATGATAATGCATGAAACAACGTGGTACCCCTCCTTTAAGTTCAGTTTATATCGACTTATAGCATTTTGGAAAAGATCTACTCTTATGTGTGTGTATATATATATATATATATATATATATATATATATATATATATATATATATAAATTCTTTTCTTTCAGATACAGAAAAAACTAATAGAACATGGGATAATAAAGGAGACTAAACTGACATGGAGAGTGCAGCCAAATGGAAATGTTTTTTCAGTAAAACGTGCTCGAACAGATGTTGTTAAGAGGACATGTACAGTGTAAATAATCAAATAGAAAAGACAAATAAGAATATGTAAATTAAGATATTTTCAAAGAAATTATTGATGCAGATTAGTATAGAATTAAAAGCATTCATTAGTTAATCATAATTCATAGTCATAAGTCCATATATTGTTTTTTGTTACCATATGGTTCATCATAAACATGTTATTGGTCCAGTCAACAGCAATAAGTTTGTCATTTTGAGGATTTAAACTTGTTCCCATTAGGTGATTATTCTTTTACTGAACTTTTAAGTATAAATACAATTTTCTACACTGTTTCAATATATTTAAGTATAGCACTATAGTTAATGTTGGTGTTTGGTATGAAAGGTGAATTTTGGGCCCTTATGAATATAATATATAAATATAATGCATATACTATAATAATGTTCATTGTACTGATATAAGTATATTCAACAAAACTTAATGGGAGACTTGTTCATGAAGGGTGACAAATTTTAGTGGTTGAAATAAATAAGGAATTTAATCAGATTGATGATACACTTTTCCTAAAATTTTATTTGCAAATGTAAACAATGGAATTGGTGCAGATGTAGATCCATTTTGTAAACATAAGCAACTTACTTTAATCACTAAATAACAAAGGTAGATTGTTATTAAATTAAATGTTTTGAAGGGTTGTAAGGCAGTGTTTTAAAATTGTCGACCAAATAAATCATTGTTTTATATTTTCAATCATTTTTATTTTGTGTTGTTTTTGGCAGCCAATTATAGATTTTTATTTGTTCTATTCACGTCATACTCTTTAGTCTAGTAAAGTTATTGTGAACTAAAATCTGAGCATTTTAGCTTTATTTTATGCGGAATTATCCATGTCTAATTTATGAGGATTTTACTCTGATGACATTTAGTCTAATCTAAGCAAATTGTTTTTTAGTTTTTTTTCATTTATGCAACTAAGGACAAGCCAAGCCCCATTAACACAGCATTTATTTCAAACTCGAGCAGATTAGTAGTCAGTGTGAAGAATCTTTGTTCAAACAATATTCTAGATTCCGTTAAAACTGTAAATAATTCAAACACAGTCACATCTAGTCCTTCAGCGCCCATTCTGCAATACGTCCAAATGGCTAATTTTGTTGTAATACAGAGGGGCCGGAGACAGAGGATAACTGAAAAGGAAGTTTATTGGACACAAGTAGAGCTAAAGGGGAATACAGGTGAGTAAAACTAAAGATAAAGGTCCTTGGGGTATTATTGCGTGGAGATCCGGGAGACAACGGTGGAGTTGACTTGAAGATGAATGCGAAGACACTGCTTAAACTGAACAGAGATGACATCCCCGAATTAAATAATGAAGTGCTTTTACCTATCATTTTGTATTATGGACACACTGTTGAACTAACCAATGTTGTTCAGCGTCTGTGACGCAATCTATTTTGTTTAATGTGCTATATAAATAAAGGTGACATTAAGGCAGGTGTAAGTGATCCGATCTCAGGTCAGGGAGTGCGCTGTGATAAGGAGTTGGAGCCTGGCGGGTCTGTGATAAATTTGGCTTGTCCGATTATAAAATGTGCCACTCCACACTACTCCCTCTGTGCTTTTGAGTACTTGTAACCACAGAGATAAAAAGTGTTTTGTTAAGAAGCAAACCCAAATCTCCAAGTAAATTTTCAAGCAATATACATAATCGATCCAATCTAGAACATTCAATAAAACTAGAAATACAATTAGTGTATGGAACAGAGAGTGCAAAGTTGTGAAACACTTGGATTGAATTTGAATACATGGCAGTAAGTTGGCCTGGTTGGATTCACCCACAACGCACCCCTCAGGGTTCATAAGGACCAAGTCAAGTTGCCTTGAGACCTCTGTCCACCCAACAATGATGCGTGGCTTTCGCGGCTCTATTCACTTTTTAGGGTAAAGGGGGGAGCTAATGCTCCTGGCCCTCTAAGAGGGAGGACAACATGCCTCCAATCCTGCATCTCTAGGGTTCCTAACTGTGTGAGGAATAACAAGAAGAGAAGCGGCACCACGTCCAGGCATACAAAGACTGAGTGGCCGGAGATCTAGCCTGAGCGAATGGTATCTGCGACTGATGGTGACAAGTTTTGGAGGTTTCAGGTACCTGGCTTGGGTGTAGGGTCATGCCCATCCCCTGAGTTTGAAGGTCCTCCATCAGAGGAGTCATCCATAGGGAGTTGTCATAAGAGCTATGAGCTCCGAGAACTATGTGCTGTTGGGCCAATATGAGGCCACCAGGGCCACTTTATGCTCCTCTACCTGACCTTTCAGAGGACCTGTGCAATAAGGCTCACTGGGGGAAGGCGTACTTACACTCACCCGGTGGCCAGCTAAGTGCATTGGCATCCATGCCGAGGAGACCGCCGGTCATGGCTTACCAAACTGGCCGGTGGGAGTCCAGCCAAGAAGACAGGTCTTCCTGTGCCTTGCCAAAGTGCTACCACATCAGCTGGCAAGGGGATGGAGCTGCCACTCTCCAGGTCGGGGCTTCTGACGAGAGCGCTTCAGCTGTCTGGTTCAGAACGCTGGGGAGATAAGAGGAATGAGTTGACACAGAGACGTGAAGTTATATCCGGTGCCAGTGAGCCACGCAGTTGGGGAGTTGCTCGACTTGTAGCCAATGAAAAAACTGAATGCCCCGCCACATGTGTCCAGGGTCAGAGTTGGAAAAGTGTTCCTCTACCTTCAGCTTGAAGAAGGACGCAACTCCACCATACGTTTCATACTGAATATCAGACTATTTATATAAATGTACTTGGCCTCCTTAATACCACTTTTTTGGTTAGTACTGGATTTACTGTGGGCCTGAGCATCTTCTGACCTGAAGGCAGTATTGCAGGTTTTCAGCAGAATTCGCACCGCCTTGTTCATCCACGGCTTCTGATTGGGATACGTTGTTATTCATTTTAGTGTTGTTGCATTCTCAATGGTGATGTTGATGAAATCCAGTATGGAGGGGGTAAAAATATCAACAGCTATAGACAGGCGCCAGAAAACGCAACCACACCCACTGGATATTAAACAAAAATTAAGAACAATAACTATAAATGATAATAACTAATAGATGTAACAACTGAAAGATTCATGACTGTTAGCCTCATTAGCCTGTAAACATGAGGATACCCCATGAGGAATATCAAAGGAGGTATCAGTTTTGGTATCTTTGCATCTGTTCCTTATTATGATCTTGATATTATGCATCCTCTGTTGGCGCGTGTGTATTTAATGTATTTAATTGTTTTTCATATGTCTTTCCTTGTGTGAAGAGCGGACCGTTTAGAGATCAGTGTTGCCCTGGTAACAAACATGAAGCACTGGGAAAAACTAATCCCGGGCTGATCGGCCCCAGCTTCTCCCTATGCTAAGACTACCGTGCTGTCTCTCTCTCTTTACAGAAAGCAGCTTGTGAAAGCCGGTCAGCCGACCCCCTAGCCCTTAAACCACAAGAACAACACTTGGAAGCTTCTACCTGAAAGCAAGGATTTGGCCACAATTTGAGTATTGTTTGTGTGTTTTACTCCTCACCCTGTAATTAAATCCACCCTCCAGGGTTTTCACCGGCATCCCGTCTGTTCCCCCAGTGACACTTCAAACACAAGGAGAAAAGGAATCAACAATTTAGATTTTTTTTCTTCCTTTTGATTTCAGATTTGTTATTCGATTTGTGATTTGTTGTTCTGTTTTAAACCTTACTGCCGCCTTATGAAATTGTCATTTATTATTAAACACAAAATGAATCTAGAAGAGCTTCTAATGGATTTCAGGTTATTTTAACGTAGGCTTTTTTCCACGATTTACTTCAAAGAACCGCCGTAACAAAACAATATGTGTTGTTTTTTGAGACATGCACATGAAAGGCAAAGTAAAAATAACACCATTTAAAGAAAAACAACTATGACAACAAGATGCTTTTGTGTAAATTCATGTAAATTTCTCTGCAGGAAAGATTCTGGGATGTAAAGTTATTAAAAAAAGTAACTTGGATAGAATGCTGGTGTGGCCAGGCACATCTTTAACACAAATTAATACGTTTGGAGAAAATGTCAATGCATTGATTAAGTAAAATAGATACAAGACGCAAAAGATTTATTGATTAGCCATACCTGTTCACCCCTGATATACGGGCACGCCTCTCCATATATCAGCTGTGGACCTCGGCCCTTGTTACTCTGCCAAAGGGGCATATGCACCATAGTCTAATATTAGTCATCTTTTAATTTCCTTGCCTTTAAGACTACCTGTCAACCTGTTAGATGAATGGGCCGGGTGAATCCGATTTTGTGTTATAAAACACCAATTATCAGTTCAAGTACTTTGCCTCTAACATATGTTTCCAAATCAGCTCATTCATGGTTGATCTTGAGGTCAAATTTGTCACCGTAAAATTGTGTACATTTTCACTGTAAAAGCCCCTGCTCGACAGAGGCCCAGAAGACGGGTCAGAAAGGTCAGAGGGAACCCAACTTTAGCTGGGACGTGCCTCTCTGGCCTGCAATGCACGTGTCTCGCATTAAGTTGAATGGACTGCCAGAGTCACATAGGACAAAGGATTAAAAATATTTCTTCAACCACGTGGATGTGACGCAAATGCCCCTGAAGTTTGGGGCAAGTCGGGTCACCAGAGAATTCACACCATTTTCACCCTGTGATGTATAAGAATAGGCCAAGTGTATTAAATTTGTGGAAAAACTGTGTTTTGATATATTTTGAACCACTTTATTTGTTTTCAAGTTTTAAAAACCCCAATACTAAGTTCAAGCACTTTGTCTGCAACATATACGTTGAGGTCAGTTCATTTGGGGTTGATTGTTGATTTTGAGGTCAAATTTGATGCCCTGTGTTGACAGATGCCCAGAACAACCCTCGAAAAACAATTCTTGTGCACCAAGGCGTTTGCCATTTCTATATGTCGCCTGGGGGGCATAGTGACGCTAGGGCCCCTGAAATTCTGACCTTGTGGCATGTATTTTTTGCCTGCTAATTCATATACACCGGCCGTGGGCATTTACAGAACGGCACAAGGGCCCAAATTTCTAGTACCCTTTAGGAAACGTATAGATTCTTGGGTTAAATCTAGAGCACTGAGGATATGGAATTACGAGGTCCTTGGATCTTTCATTTTCCGACAGGAGGTATTTCTCCTGCCATGTAAACGTATATTTGTTTCATAAACAAACATCTGACGGCTGAGGGAAAGTCATGAACGGTACCTGTTTAAGGCCATGTGGTGTTAATGAAGCCCTGTTTATGCCACCTACTTGTTTCATGGAATACCAGCCATATATTGGTGAAGGACAGGTATTTAGCGGGCAGTTATTTGTGGATGACATTTTTATGATGTCTTATTTCCATAAACCAAGTATATCAGACCAATTATTTTACGTTACAAGGGGACATGTATTTGAATGGGCCTCTGTCATAAAGTGACCTTTCTTAATGCACAGCACTGCTGAGGCATGTGGGTGCACACACATTCTGTTAGCAAACTGGTTCCACATACACACAAGCAAATCCACTCCACTTTACATCCCCAACAGTGACACACACACACACACACACACACACACAACCAGCTGGCCAACCAGAGCGCCTCCTAGTGGTCTGACTGTATAGTCTCAGTGTTGGTGGCAAACAACCGAAAGCTGACTAATCCATTGTTTGTCTTACAGGGGACAAAGGGAATTTTGTGTTTATTTGTAATACGTTTTCATTTCAACATCTCTGCGAGTATCGCCATCACTTTGTTGAAAATGTTGCTATATTTTGTGACGACCCATTTGCCTGACTTCGGGCCTGTGAAGGCCTGTTGTCCTATATATTGTTGGTTGAACTTCAGTTTTTTGCATTGTTGACCAATAAATGAGTTGATACTTATGTTAATACCTCTAAAAAATCAACCTAGTTTTGGTTTTAATTAATAAATCTTTGAGTAGATACTCAAATATAGGCCTCACATTTATTTGAATAACAGGTATAAATTGGTGGAAGACCTTTATTTAGCTCTTGGATTACAGGTATATTTTTGTGGAGTACTTTTTAACTTTTTGTGGAGTACTTTTTAACTTATTTCCAGGAACCAAGTATATCAATTAAAAGGGACATATGCTCTTTTAATTTATATCAATGAACTACACATATTTGGTTCATGGAATAATAGGTATATGTTGGTGGAAGACACATTTGAAGCTCATGGACAAGAGGATTATTTTAGAATTATGGCATTGCGTTCTGGCTGCATGGACTGTTCGCAAACGTTTGGGACTTCTAGCAGGAGCAGCCATGGGTTTTTACCTAACTTAATGTGACAGTTGTGAAAACAACAGTACAGCATCTTTATACGGATGCAAGTTTCGATTTCATCACATTGGTTTGGGTAGTTTCCAAACCAGTTGAATTTGGGCCAGATGTGTCATTGAAAGTAATTCCTTAACACATTTTTGATTAGTTCTTATATCTTATACTCTGTAGTTTTTATAAATGACTCTTTGAGAATGAAGTTCTGATGCGGCTAGGAAACAGTGTTTTAATGCGTTGCCAACAGAACTGCCATCGGGCTAAGTTGTTAAAGTTCTAACTGTCAACAAACACGTCTCCTCATCCCATAATGCAGAGTGCAGCAGACTACGGCAACTGGTTTAGTCTCAAAAGGCCCTGTACATTTAGCCGTTTGGTGTGTTAGAGTTCGATCATGTTCTCACCTCAAACGAACTGCTCCAGTTTTCATTTGAAAGCGTTCAGAGAAAAACCTCTTCGAAATGTTCTCGGTACGCATTTTTGGTCTGCTTTAGGTGTGATTGATACATTCACACCTGCCCAAACAAACCACACCAGGTAGGAAAACGAACTGTAGCATGATTAAACCAAACTGGCATGGCATGGTTTGAAAACAACCTAAGCTTCAAGAGAATAAGTGCATTTTTATGGAACACACATTGCGGTTTGTGTGTCTGGGTCAGTGTCAATCAATCAATGATGTAGCTTCACTGGAGCTTCAGCGTCTATCCATGAATAGATGCGTTCTATACTTAAACTGAGTTTTCTTCGTTGTGTACTGACCTTGTTCTCAAAATTACGTGAGTGCATTACGTCTAGGATAAACATTGCCATGCTCTGTGATGCCATTTGAATGTAGAAAACCATATTCTAAACAAAATATGAGATGGAAATCAGTCCCAGTGTTCCCAAACTAAAATATGGTTTGCATAAGAAATAAAGGCTGGGATGTCGGTACTTGAACTTGAAGTTGTTGACAGCACATCTTAGTTACTGCAGGTTAAAAAGAACGTTCTTGTTTCTTATTGCTTGAATCTTGATCCCAGAGGTTTTTCTATTTTCTATTCAGATCTGCTGTACTGTGAATCCATTGCAAATGGCTGGGTTAGTTCACTTTCTGCTTTTATCAGGTATGTGGACATTTGTATTATTTTTAAGTTTACATTCATATTCATTCAAATAAAGAAACTGACATAATCGAACATTTAAGGATCGCTGTCTGAATGAAAGCTTGTATCAAGTGTAAACGTCAGAGATTAAACTGCTAGATATAATGTTTACTTGTCATTTATACTTGAAGTTAAACATTTGTATGGCTTTTGCTATGCTTTGCTATGTGTATGATGTGGACTTCACCAACCGACTAACACATTGATGTGGGATTAAACGAATTAAGATTTTCATGATTTCACTCAACACTTTCCTTTCAACAGGACTCTTTCTCCTCACTCAAAGCATCACACGTCAGTATGTTCTGATTCAGGAGAAAAAGACCTGGGTTAACGCTCGAGCTTACTGCAGAAAGAATCACATTGACCTGGCAACTGTTCAGAATCATGAAGACTGGAAAATTGTTCAAAAAACAATCGAGGCATCATTGACATCAACAACATGGATTGGATTATACAATGACATCGATAGCTGGCGATGGAGTTACAACGATGAAAATCTTAACCTCAGGTTATGGGCAACCGGAGAACCAACCAACCACTTCGAGCAATGTGCCACATTGGACAGAGGCTCATGGAGAGATTATCCATGCAACTATGACCATCGCTTTGTTTGTTACAGCGGTAAGAAAAAGTACCAACTTGTGTCATTATTGGTAGCTGGTATGAACATAATAACTTAATAATATATATAATAAAATATTGTTTTGTCAGAGCATCTCAACCAGCTCAGAAGTGACAATTTTATCTTTTTATTCACATTTAATTACAGAAAATGGAACAAACAGATTTATTTTTATCTCAAACTTCTGGACGACTTGGCATTCGGCTCAGATCTACTGTCGACAGCATTACACGGATCTGGCCATTATTCAGAATGAATCTGAAAATACACTGGTGGCGTCAATGATAAATGGTTATACTGCATGGATTGGTCTCTACAGGGATTCGTGGAAGTTTTCAAATGGGACAAATGCTAATACGTCCTCCATTAACTGGCTGACTGGACAACCTGATGTTATTCGTCAGGAAAAACCTTGTGGCTTAATTCGCCCTGATGGTCTGATAGAAGATCAGTTTTGCTCAAATGTCCATCCATTCATATGTTTGAGTTGTAAGTGTTAAGTGTATTACTATTACTAAGTGTATTAGGAAGTGTCTTTTAAAAGGCGCAATATGAAAACTGTGAGATTGATTCAGTCAAAGTCATCAGTCAAACGTATTACAGCAAGGCAGTGTCTATTCATGTCCAGGAAGTAAATGTGAATGTTTGTAGTAATGTATATATTTAAAAACTTATTTGAGTAACATCAGTTCTCACATGACATTTAGAATTACATTTTGGATTACATAATAAGGACGATTGTATCTGACAACAGCCAATAAGATTTTTTGATTAACTTTACTTCTTTAAATCTCTAATACCCTAAGACTTTTTTTCCATGTTTCATCACATGTTTTTACAGATTCAAGGAAACAAATTGTAAGAGTTGAAGTAAAATCTGAAAAGAAACTAAATGACACTGACCTACAGGAGACCATCTTGCTGTTTGTAAGTATTTTAAGCAGTCGACTTACCAATGATTCTCTAATAAAAAATTATGAAACCATATCATAATTCATTAACAAAATATAAACAAAAAATAACTTACGACAAAAAGTCACCACAGGGGATGTGAAGTATTTAAGGTTAAATGTTAGAGGAACAAAAACTTTACTAGCATATATATGGAAATAAGCCCTGTTTATTGTACATGTATGATCTCCACATATTTGGTTCATGGGATAACACACAAATATTTTGGCAAAGTCAGTTTGACTTCTAGGTCTTATTTCCACAAACTTAGTATGTCCATTTACATTTATTTGAATGGGCCTCACATATGTTGTTGGTGTAAATTCCTATTTTGGGGCCTAATTGACAAACCAACGAGTTGATGCCAATGCATATGTGTCTGACAAACATAAGTGCCTAATAAAAGTGCTTATTTGAGGTGGGTCAGGGACAACTTAGGGTCAGCTTTGGGGAAAAGTACCTAGGAAGCGGATAGGCAAGCCCTCTGCGGACACGGGGGGGATTATGGGGTGCCGAGGGTTTCAGGGGCCACTTTGGGGAAAAGTACCTGGGGAGTTATCCGTCCCAACTGGATTAGTCTTAAAAGGCACTGAACCTTTTGAAGTTAGGTCTGTTAGAGTTCGGATCATGTTCTTTCCTCAAACAACCGCTCAGGTGTTCATTTGAATGCGAACCAAGAACACCTATTCAAGGAGGTACACTTTTGTTGTTTACATTGACACCTGCCTAAACAAACTGCACCAAGTCAAAAAAACAAAGCGATTCCACTGAACTTAATGAGGCAGGTGTGAAAAAAACAAATTAAGTTCCTTTGTACGGATTTCTTTATATGGATTTTATCACCGCGGATTGCGTGTCTGGGTCAGTGTTTTCACTAAGTAGGATCAAAAATATATATTATAATATTGTAATATTTGATGTGGTTTTGTTTTGCACCCTGCAGCAACCTTATGACATTTTCACTTATTATGAAACTTAAACTCATTCTAGTAGAGCTTCTTGTGGATTTCAGGTTATTTTGCATTGCCTTTGTTCCAAGAATTTACTTCCAAGAACTGCCCTAGATAACTAGAAAACAATATGTGTTTTTTTTGAGGCATGCACATGAAAGGAAGAGTAAAAGTAACACCATTTCAAGAAAAACAACAATGACAACAAGATGCTTTTATGTAAAGTCATGTAAATTGTTCAGCTGGAAAAAAATCTGTGATGTAAAATTATGAAAAAAGGTAACTTGAAAAGAATGCTGGTGTGGCCAGGCATTTCTTTCATACAAAATAACACTTTTGAAGAAAATGTTACACAAAGTGAGGAGACAACAAGCTGTTTGGCGACATGCTGCTTTTTAGTATGGATGGACGACTGCACTTATTGTTTACCTGGTCATCTTATACTATGTTAAATGTTAGAGGAACAAAAACTTTATATTGTATGAATTTGGTTAGTTTATACATGTAAAATGATATCTATAGAAATGTATTTGTAAATAACACATCGCTTCGTAAGATTTGCAAATCACTGCATTCGGTTTTCATTTAAATTTCACATTTGTGTCTGATTTGGGATCGTAAATTTCCACAGGGTTAATGACGACACTGATCTAACGTATTTTGTTCAATTCTGTTCTTCAGATGAAACATAAACTGAGAGATCATGGGATCGAGGAGGAGACAAAGTTGACATGGAAGGTGCAGTCAAATGGAAATGTTTTTTCAGCAACACGTGATCGAAAAGATACTCAAAAAAAGAAATGTTAGGAGGAAATTATTTTTTCGCCTCTTACACAGACGAAAGTTTAATGTAAGGAAATATAAAATCCTTATCTATATAGATGTTTCAAATATATATTAAATGTTCACTTTTCTTAATTGTACTAATCCTTTATAAGCAATACATTTTAAAATATCCCTGTTATGTTCTTATGACATATGTTTTATTCTATGGGGTATAGAAAAGTAGATCTTTGTTCTAGGACAGTTGTTTCTAAAATGTATATTTACCTTTGAATCTAATCTATGATTTTAATACGTTGGGTACAGGATCAATATCTGTAGCTAGATATAAAAATAAAGGTACAATATCTATGCATTTTGAATTATGAAAGAGTAGTCCATTGTCTATGATAAAATAATAAAATTCCTTTTATGACTAGTTGGACTGAAACAGGGGTGAGGATCTAGACACAGTTTATGTAATTTTAATACAAATAGGAAGCAGTCATACACAAATAACAGTCCAAATAATAGAATAGAGGGTATGCAAATGATGTCAGGCTATCCAGTAGAGGAAAAGACTGAATTCAGCAATGTTAATTGCTATCTGTATTCTATTTAGCTCAGGATAGAGTTGTTAAAAAATTAAGCACTAAATCTTTTATTTCTTTTTTAAGAATTTCTGAATGACAGAAGACAAGCTTTCATCTCCAAATAAAGGCTTCATTTAGAATGAGATCTTACGCACAGTGAAGCTTATAGTATATGGTTTAAAGTCAGTTTCACATAGGAGACATAGAAAGTTCAAACCTGTTTTTTGCCGAAATTGCAAAACCTCTTTCGAATATCCCATCAGGCATTCAAAAGATTTAAGAATTTATTTCATTTTGTTTAAACATAATCATAAAGTCAAGGCTAGTTTGGGGCAACATGGTTGTATTATATCAGGGAAATTATCATTTTAATCATTTTAATATATAAAAAAACAAAGTCATTATTCTGATGCTTTTATTGTGATTTGCCATCTTAAAATTAATTTATAGAAATGTATTGAAATGTAATCTTTAATTGGTTTTAATGTAACATTGCACATGAAACATTAGGATACTATGTAAACAAAATTAAACTGAACTTTTGTTTTATGGTGTATGGTTTGTTTGAATCTGTTGAGAAATTAAATTATATTATAATAATTTAATTAAACGTCACTTACAAACTGGTCATACAACCCTTCTCTTAGACCATGGTCTGAGGTTCTACAATAACCTATTTTTGTGGTAAATATATTTCGACATAAGATCACCATAACACTGTAAATTTTGTTGACTTTTATACTTATTTCAGAACTGTTTCAACAAACTGTTTCGAAAAGGTTTCACCTATCAATGACATCATATCTGAATAACCATTGGTTTTTTCTTTAACACAACACACCTCTCTTCACACTTATAACACAGTAAACAATGAATGTCAGATCCACATGTGATTAAGAAACGAAAACCCGACTTCTATCGGGATGTTAACCAAGCAGGATATAAAAAAATTAACCATATCATCTCCACTGTCTTTAGGATATCCACAATATGACTACTCTATCGTCAAACTTTTCACAATCACTACAAGAGTAATGTACAATGACTTTGGGTGGAAACATAAAACACTGATACTTTCAAGACCAAAATGAGAAGCTCCTTGAAGTTTTGAATTTTAGAAATTAACGATTGGCCATTTTTATCACGAGATGTAGGAAGTCTCGATTGCCAGTGGTGATCAATGGTCTCAGTATGGTTTCATCTGCCATTTAGAGTATGGTAATTGTAATTGAATGTAATTTACTTTTTATTTAAAGACAAATGTTACTCTTTTCTTAATTGTTATGTGTGACAGCAAAATAATGCTTATTAAAATGGTTTTTAAAAGTTTACCGGATTTTTCATCCTGCAAGATGATCAACAAAGATTAAAGAATAAATCAAAACCGTTAATATTCAACCATTCATTGCTTTTATTTAACAAGGTGGGCTTAAAGTAGACTGTCATGATTCTGACTCTCTTGGTCATGTTTTTCCTGATTTTGGCAGAATCATGGCTGACCTGTGTTTTTTGTGAGGGTCACATGGCATTGTTTGTTATGACATGCCATGTGCTCTCTTGTCTCGTCTCTTGACCCCGCCCCCTTGTTATCCTGTCTATCTTCCCGTCCTTGTTCCATTCCCCACACCTGCCCCGTGTCGTTATCCCTTGTTATGTTTCCCCTATTTAAAGCCCTTGTTTTCTGTCCTGTGTCGTGGCATTACATGTAGTACTTGTGCTCAAGAGATTGTGTTTAGTGAAGTTCTTGTCGGTGTTTCGTGTTTTTTTCTATGAATGGATTTGCCTGTTTTGCCCTGTTTTGACTTTGTGATAACACCTTGTTTTGTGCCCCCTCGTGGGAAGTCTTTTGTTTGCCATTTTTTGTAGTGTCTTAGTGTGCTGTTTTCCCCTTCATCGGTTTATTTTTTGTATTAAAGTTTTGTTCCTCTGAATCATGCCTGCATTTGGGTTCTCCATTCCTCACCTCCATCCCAACCCTGACAGAATGCTACGACCACAACTGAATTTAGCAGGCACTGACAACACCGGGCTGCGGAATGCAGAGTCCCGCTTGTGGTTCGGGATGCGCCAGGGAGACCGAGTTTGGGGAGAGGGATGTGGCGGTTATTCTCAACCCCTGTCTCACCAAGCCCCTCAAGCCCAGCGAGATGTCGATACTGAGGCCCCTCCCTTTCTTGAACGTTGTCAGATATGTGACCAACAAGGACGATCCTGGAGGATTGCGTCCTGGCCACGCCCACATTTGGGGGCTCAGCTGTTCCCAGCACCAATGCCGCCAGCTTCCCACTCCCCATTCCCAGTCCTGCCGGTCTCCCTGTCAACGTCCGAGGGAGATGATCCAGAAGGAACTCCTGGGACTCCCCGTCAGATTCCTTGGGCCCTGAGATGGTCCCGCCCCCTCCTGCGCTGATTCAAAGTCTTGTTCCGACGTCGGATCCAAGTCCAGTCCAGTTCCGGATCCAAATCCTGTCCCGGATCCAAGTCCTGTCCTGGCGCCGTTCCAGCCGGCATCAGCGCCGGTCCAGCCAGCATTCCCCGCGGCATCAGCGCCGGTCCAGCCAGCATTCCCTGCGGCTTCAGCGCCGGTGTGTTCTGTCATGTGTGTGGTTAATGTCCTTGTCCTTGTCGCTGTCCTTGTCTGAGTGTCCCCTAGTACATGTTCCCCTTAGGGTCATTTACATTTACATTTAGTCATTTAGAAGACGCTTTTATCCAAAGCGACTTACAATAGTCGAGGAGACAATGAAGCGGTAAATAGCCGATACAACAATAGGTCAACAAGTGCTACAACAATGCCACCAAGTTACACAGAGAGAGACGTTACAAAAAGTATATATATACAAATTTTTTTTTTTTTTTTTTTTTTTGATAGAGTGAGTAGGTTAGAAAAGTAGTGAGTTAGTGAGTTAGATGTAGCCGGAAAAGATGAGTTTTTAGGTGTTTCTTGATGATAGAGACCGAGTCTGACAAGTGTGAAGCCTCTGCAGAGGTTTAGTTGTGCACATCGGGAGTCCAGCAAGCAGCGCATTGCAGTAATCTAGCCTGGACAGGACCAGAGCTTGAACCAGGATTTGTGTGGAGTGTTCTGTGAGAAACTGTCTGATCTTCCTGATGTTGTAAAGCATGAATCTGCAGGATCTGGCAGTTGCGACAACATGATCTGTGAAGTTGAGCTGATCATCGATGATTACTCCCAAGTTTCTCGCAGACCTGGAGGGCACAATGGTTGATGCTCCTAGTTGGATCGAGAGATCGTGACGAGTCTTCGGGTCGGCAGGGATGACAAGAAGTTCCGTTTTCGCAAGATTAAGATTGGTGAAACTCCCTAAGGAGGGGGTATTTTCATGATCCGGTTCTTTTTGTGAAAGATATTGTAGTCTTGTGGACCGGATCATGACAATACCATCTTCATGGGTTTATATGGTCTGTATGCCACTTTTTTATTGTAATGTGTTTTTGGTCTTGTCATGATCTGGTCCGTGTGCTGGTTATGGTTATGTCCAGTTCTATTTAGGGGTCCCCTTGAGGAACGCCAGGATGTCATTCCTTAAGGGGGGGGTATCTGTCATGATTCTGCCTCTCTTGGTCATGTGTCAGATATGTGAGGATAATGGATGGGATGTGCCGGATAAAAGTGACAGTGTCGTTAGCAAATAAGATTAGGAAAATTGAGAAAAAGGCTTATGTAAGAGTGAAATTGCATGTAGAAGGAAAGGACAAGGTGAAGTGGATGAATAGAGACGAACATTCAAGTCTAGTATAGATCAGATCTCAGATTGTGGACTAGAATTGCACTGACTGCCACTGCTCTTAGCAAAAGGGGAAAGGAAAGGAGGCCAGGAGGAGCAGAGAAGGGTTTAACGGCAGCCAAGCCAGTGAAAGTAAAGGCAGGAAGCTTAAAGTAACTCCTATGATCACACAACACACACCCGCCTCCAAAAATATATCCTGATCTCGAATTGCTCTCACACCCCCTGCAGCAAGTTGTGGTAGATCAGGTAGATCCTCCCTTTACGGTTCTTCTCGTTTGGCTCACGGTGAAGGCAGTCGCATCTTTTCCGTCCCCTTCCCTTATCTCTCCTTGCTATGCTTGCTATGTCTTGTTACTCCACTCTGAGACTCTCTTTGTCCTGTTCTCGAAACAGAAAAGGAAGAATGGATTTGATTAGCTGGTCTCTGATTGCAATTGACACCCTATTCTCGACGAGAAGCCTGGGTTCAGGGGAACCCAACTGAACTGACCTGCAGGAACACTAGCAGCTGGATACAAGATGGACAGTTGGGAGAAGTCGTGCATCGTGTGCCTGGTGACATTTTCCCTGGAGGATATTGAAGATATTTACCTATTCGGAACTTTGGTAACAGGGATTCTGCTGATTGGATTAGTTGGGACCCTGTGGTAACGACGATTGTTAAAGGCGGTCAATGCTCAAAGCCCCAACAATTTGACCGGCTGGATTGAGACAGCGATGGGCAGAGCTGCTTGTACCCAGACTTTAGCTATGGACCATGAACTGGAAAACATCATGGTGGTCATAGACAGTAAAATGGAAAACAACGGGGTAGCTATGGACCTTAAAATGGAAACCATGGACCTGAAATTGAAAACATCTTGGAGAAACTAGCAACTATGCAACAGAATTTGGCTGACCTGGCGACCAGTGCTGGACATTAGATACCTGCAGAAACTAGCAGATATCGTCCTAAATTTCAAGAAGAATATTTTGTTTCCGCTTTAACCCTTTCGGATGGCCTTGGCCAAGGCCTGGGCTGAAGACAAACAACCTCCACGAGAACAAGATAACGAGACGCTCTGATTTTTCTCTCCCCATTCCAAGGACATCTGTAGTGGACTGGATTCTTAGGACTCACAGACTCACTGACACACACATGCACGCACACACACATGCGTACACAGCTACAGAAAGACAATCACTACCTCTAGGTTGTCCACTTTGGACACCTCAACATTCCCTGTCCCCCTCCCCATTGCAATGTCATGTCCAGTTTATGTGCTTGATGCTAGGGCTTTTTTATCTCCCAGGTCTCATACTGCCCTACTGAAGAACAGTCTGAGAGGGGTTCTTTTTGAGCCAAATTTACTTGTGTATCATGTTTTTCCTTTTTCTCTTTACTACCTCTACGATCTGTCTTCCCTTGAATGTGATATGTGTTTATGGTTGGAGGGATGCCATTTCACGGCATGTAACAGTGTCTGTGACAAATAAAAGATTGATTGATTGATTGATTGATTGATAGATAGATGTAGATATGCCTGAAACAGAAGATCAACTAAAGCACCTTTGGCAACAAATACAAGAACTCAAGGGTTTTGTTAAAGCAAGGTCCCCGTCTAGCCAGGGTAGTCACAGGAAACTCATCATAGGAAAATGAAAGGAGATGAAGAGAAAATAGAGACAGGAGCAAAGAACCCACCACCACCATTAAAGCCAGAGAGGTAATGGGGAGGGACAAAATGGTTCCTAGAGAATGTTCCATTAACATGCCACCTGATGAATGCTCAGAAACAAGTGAGGGAGAAGAGGATGAAGAGATTAAAGGATAACTACAAAAGGAACGATGATCTCCACCCCTATCTCAAGCAGAACCAGAGCAAAGACAGAAAGCGCCCATAATGAAGAAAGAGATCAGAGCGTGTGGTAGCCAATATTATAACCCAAGACCACAGGGCGATTTTACAGTAATGGATCTGCTCTGTGCAGGATGCCTTCCCCGACCCAATTCGATGCCACTGCTATTGACAGGGCATGGACAGGCGAAATATCAGCCATGGAGCCATAGTGATACGACTGCAGTATTGGCTAAACTACCCCCTATTACCTCTGGGGGCGGTAGATGGTTAACTAAGTTGATGGCCTTATGCCACGGAACCACTTTGGCTGTGGGAGATTTGAGATACCTTTTGGGCCAAATATTTACTGTTTCTCAAATGACTAGCTTTGAAACTGAGACACATTCAACAGGAGTACCCAATGAGAGATTGTTCACAAATGTTAGCCCCAGAGTGGGTGAGGGATTAAGGAATTAGTTCCCCACTTCCCCCACCACATACCAAAATATTAAGTTCCGCATAAAAACCAGGTGAAATGGGTTCAGGTTATTATTTCAGGTGTGCAGCCGGGTGGGAGAAGATGGTTGAAGAGAACAGCTTAAATTATCCTATAACACTTGACATTTTCAGATCAGCAGTGATTTTAGGGGCTACCAATGGTGTGAAACAGGCTATAAAAACAATCCAGACATACCAGTGGCTAGCAACGAGGTGTGGGAACTACACTTAGTGCGTTACATAGATAGGGCTGTCGATAAAACAAATAAGGAAGAGGAAGAGCTAGAGAAGACTAAAAGCCAGCTGTTAAAATTTTAGTTAAAAGGCAAATGGACAAAAGAAAAACTAAACAGATGCCCCAACTACCAGTCCCTTTTGGTCCCACTGGTTTTAATAGCCCCCAGAACTTTGGTCAACCACCACCCCAGTGGCGTTGACAACCTAGAAGGCAATCAGAGGAAATGGGGTTGGAGGGCGTGGAGGGGGAGCATGTCATGGTTGCGGAGCTACTGACCATTGGTTAAGAGAATGCCCCATACATGGGGAAGGCCAAAATACAGGGCCACCTGCGGGGGGGTGGGAATCTCAAAGAGGTGGACCTGGTGGTAGTGGCAGGGACCACACACCCTACAATACTCGGGGCAACGACTCTCGACGCCACCCAACCTACAGGCGCCCATGCACCCAACATGGGGCCCGGGGGGTCGGACGCAGAGGATTGTTTAAGGGGCCCACAGAGAGGGGAATGGCTGAAACCCTCATGGAAATAGTGGTTAACAATAGACCACTACAAACTCTGGTGGATACTGGAGCAATATACACAATACAAAGGTATTGTGACCCAAAAAGATCAGAGTGATAAAAAAGTTGAAGTGATGGGTTCTCTGGTGGGTTAGAAAAATGGCCAGTGACAAAGATGCTGACCAAAAATATTGCTAATCAGAGCCTACAGCATTAATTCTTGTACTCCTCCAATACTCCTGTACCTCTGTTGGAAAGGGATTTGCTCATAAAATTAGGAGCTAGTTTTTTATGCTCGCCAGAAGGGATACTTGTAAGTTTTCCAGATGGAAAATATGTTAACTGTTCCTCAGCCACTGATATGGGGTGTACACAAAATGTCTTATTTGGAGGCCCATTAAAAGAAGCTACATTTACATTTACATTTAGTCATTTAGCAGACGCTTTTATCCAAAGCGACTTACAATAGTCGAGGAGACAATGAAGCGGTAAATAGCCGATACAACAATAGGTGAAAATAATTGCTACAACACAACACACACACACACACACACACACACACACAGACCCACACAGACAACACACACACACACACACACACACACACACACTGATGACTTTACGGGGGACTTTAAGCTGCTGACATCTACTGGGTAGAGTTAGATATTACACCATCCCCAACAAGCGTAGTGTCACTTTACATCAATCATATGTCATGGATTACAGACATAGATGTTTTCTTAATACCAATTGATCCCCTTCATTGCACCTTATTCTATGACAGAAATGACAATGTCATGTATCATGAACTCTTTAAAAGCCCTGAGGGAGACAGATGGCGTCTCACAGGGGAGGGATTGCACATAGGTAAAGATGGAGTTGTAGCACCCATCACACTCACTGCCGAACAACAGCAATGGTACGAAATTACAGACACAGCCGAATCACACATTTCCATGCCACTTCATCCAGGCCATGAAGCTTGAGAGTTCGGAGGTATGACTAAGAAATTAAGAACTGTCACGGTTTGGGAGCACACAGACATAAATATGGTAAAGTATTCTCCTTCCACCTGTTCCTACTGGTTAAGAGCACACACAGAAGACATGGATATTTTGAAACATAAACAGGTTTCTAGGAGTCATGCCAGAGAGCAGACAGACGGCACTGGAGCTGAACAGTTGATTGCGGCACAACCGTCTGACCTGCAGTCTCAGGGATCAACAGATGTTGGTCTATGTAATATTGACACAATATCGTAACAAGCCTGAGGCTGACGAGGGTACAGCAACTGTACAGGGACTCCTAGAGAGGGGAGTGATCACACCCTATAAGTCAATGGAACACTCCCATTTTTCTTGTCCAGAAACCAGGAACCAACAAGTATAGACTTGTTCATGAACTTACACGAAAAAATAGTATGGTTTCGATGCCCACATTAGCAGTGCCCGATCCATACACTGCCCTGTCTACTTTGACCCTAGCACACCAATGGTTCACCTGTATTGACCTGGCAAATGCATTCATTTGTATACCACTGTCTGAGCACTGTAAAGCATGTCTGGCTTTCACCTATAGAGGTCGCCAGGACTCATATTACAGACTAGGCCAAGGGTTTGTGTTGTCACCTGGAATATTTAATCAGGTGTTGAAAGAACAATTGCAAAATTGTGAACTTCCACCAAACTGTGTGTTGATAATGTATGTTGATGACCTTCTCCTTGTTGCGACCACAAATGAAGAAGGTTTACAGGCCAACAAGTTGGTGCTGATGCAGTTGCAAATCTCTGGTTTCAAACTCAGCAAAGAAAAATTGAAAATTAGTAGACCTTCTGTTTCTTTCATCGGTAGATTGATCACAGCTCAGAGCTCTACGCTCTTCCACTGCCAGCATTTTGACACACCCCAAACCAATTAATGTGAAGGACATGCTTTCCTTCGTCGGTCTGACAGGTTTCAGCAGAAATTACATCCCCATGTATGTGTCATTAACCACTCCCTTAAGGGAGTTAAATCTGAAAGCTGAGTTGATATGGACCCCAGAAGCTGTGCAGTGTCTTTTCCATTGAAAAGCGCAACTGTCAAATGCTGCTCATTTAAATTGTGCTGACTATTCTCTGAGTTTTTTTCCTAGATGTTTCTGAAACGGGGAGCAGTGCACACGGGGTGCTATTCCAGAAGCAGGCAGGGACTAGGAGGATTTTGATATATGTCAACGTGCTCCTGGACAGCATTGAACAACGTCAGCCAAGTTGTGCCAGGTTTGCTGCTGGGTTAGCAAAAATAATTGAGGAAACATCTCACATTGTTAATGGACACCAATCGACAGTTCTCACAACACAATCCTTAGTGTCATTTGTGAATTCTACAGCGTTCACTTTCTCCATTGAGTCAGCCTAGACTAGCTAAAACATTGACAATACCACCCATTACGTATGCCCATAAAGGTATAAACATGGCTGATCTCTTATCAGATGGCTTTTCTCATGATTGTGTTCCTATCACTGAACTGGTCTTGCGTGTAAGAGCAAACCTCTATACCTCTCCACTCCCAACACCACCAGAACTGATTATGCTGTTTACAGATGGGTGTTGCTTCAGATCAGAGGATGGCTCACTGGCAGCTGCATTTTCTGTAGTGAAACTAACAGAGGAGGGTTTTATTTCCATAAATAATTATTTCAAAAGCATAACCTGTACACATCACTTACTCAATTGCACAAAAGTTACTATCTTTCTATTGCAATGTTGCTCCTTAAACAAAATAGGTATCTCGAGTCATTTATCAACATATATTTGTGTATTATGGGTGGCACAGAAATTGTGGCAAACAGTCAGTGCAGAAAGCAGAAATTATAGCAGTAACTTAAGCATTAAAATTTGTGGGAAGAAATAGGGTAAACTTTTTTTGTGATTCTGCTTATATTGTTTTGTTACAGCTGTACATGTCGAACTACGAGTTTGGCAGAGGTGTGGTTTTTTCACTACCTCAGGTTGACCTATTACACATGCATGTGAAGCCAGAGACCTCTTGGAGGCTCTAATGTTATCCGCGGAAGTGGCAATTATAAAATGCCAAGGCCACTCTAAAGAGAATTCCATGATCACTAAAGGCAATGATACTGCGGATGCAGCAGCTAAGAAAGCAGTAGGTTATGCCAAAACACAAATTACACTCCAGAGCTCTAATACCATTGACAACCTGCTACCACAGTTCAGCAGTTCCTATCTCGTTGCTGAACACACAAAGCCATTCCAGAGGAGAAATCCGTCTTGATCAAGCATTGCGCATTGCGTGCACCTGACAGACTTTGGCAAGCACCAGATGGAAGACCAGCATTGCCCGCAGCTCTGACTAGTTCCTTATTCAGACAAGCCTGTGGTCTGGCCTATGTTAGCACGAAGCCCATGTAAAGGTCACTCAAACATTGGTGGCATCCTTTTCTGACCTCTATAGTGTCACATTATTTTCTGTCCTGTGACACATGTCCGGAACACAATGTAAGGCCCTCCCTGAAGCAAGTGCAAGGCACATTTTCACGTCTTTGTGGCCCAGGGGAAGAAATTGTGATTGATTTCACAGACACGATTGCCACATTCCAGGACAAACAGTATCTCCATGTGATAGTTGACAATTTCACTGGATGGCCAGAAGCCTTCCCTGTTAGCAGAGAAGACAGTACTGCAGTCATCAAATGTCTAATTAACCATAAAATCCTCTCATTATGGTTTCCCCAGACGAATTATGTCAAACAATGGCAGCAATTTTAAGAATGAACACCTGAAGCACATTGAACACTCTCTGGGTCTTAGACATGCCTTTGGGGCAGTTTATCATCCAAAGTCTCAAGGGAAGTTGAACGAAATAACCTAACACTTAAACTAAAATTGGCTAAAATCTGTGCAAAAACTGAATTAAAATGGTTGTCGGCTCTCCCTTTAGCATTAATGTCTGTAAGCTCTTCTGTCAACAGGATTTCTGGTTTAACACCTTCTGATTTGCTTACAGGTCGCTATTTTCCTGGACCCACCAACCCACTACAGATGGACCCTGTCCAGCCTTTATCACACTGTGAATATTTTAATAAATTAACTGTTCTGATCCAACATTTTTCCAAAAAGGTCACGCCGGACACAGACCCAGAACCTGTTCCAACCACCTACTGAGTGGGTGCAAATAAAGACCTTCCGCAGGAAATGGAACGAACCTAGGTGGTCTAAACCACTGCGTGTCCTCGCCAGAACATCACACTGTGTCTGCCTCCAAGGCAAAGGTGACACCTGTTATCATTTGTCTTCCTGTATTCCTTGTGATTCACCCAGCAGGTCTCTGGAGCAAACAGGTCCAAGAGAGGGAGGTTGCTGAAGGTGAATAACAACATCGCAGTCCAGGCAAAGAAAATATTTTACAGATCATAAAAAAAAGAAGAAACTTACAGATTATACATAAAGTAAAAAGTGTTTCTGTACCGCAGCTGGGGTGCGGACTGGACAAACTGGACTTCCAAAGAGTTCAGAACATTTTAAATACAGTTTTCATAGACATGGATATAGTGAAAACCATGTACTCATTATAATCTCACAGTTATTCTGATATAGAGTGAATAAGTTTCCTTTTATTTTAAGTTGTCTTTGATCAATCTTTTACAGAATTTTCTTTTTTCTTTTTATTTTATCATGAGGTTGTGGGGAATTGGAGGTGTACAATTGACCTGGGAATCATTACTATCATTGTGCTAGGCATTATTTTTGGAACAGAAAAATTGCAGGGAAAGAATAATGCGACTCGACCAAGAAGGTCAGTAAAATCTGACCCATGTTTTAGTCAATTTGAAGGCGGGATTGAACTGAACTATGAGAATGGATCAACAACGGCATTTAAATTTGATCTGTGTAGTGTTGTTAATTGTTATGGCAGAAATGGTAGTTATAGGGGTTATGACTTGTATTTGTGCGCTCCTGATCAGTTGGAATATGCATGTCATGAGGTTTGTGATGACAGAACACAATTGAAGACAACTCTCAACAAAAAGTTTATATACACCAAAAATTACATGACAAAAAATCCCTCAAGGGGGTAAACAAGATCAAAAGAAACTTTACTTGACAAAAAACTTCACAACAAACCACAGACAGGTAGGTGATGATCCAGCACAGGACAGAAAACACAAGGGCTTTAAATAGGGCAAACACAACAAGGGATAACGACACGGTGCAGGTGTGGGGAATGAAACAATGGCGGGAAGATAGACAGGATAACAAGGGGGCGGGGTCAAGAGACAAGACAAGAGAGCACATGGCATGCATAACTAAACAATGCCATGTGACACTCACACAGAACACAGCTCTGCCATGTTTCTGCCAAAATCAGGAAAAACATGACCAAGATAGGCAGAATCATGACAGAACCCCCCCATCCTGGCGTTCCTCAAGGGAGCCGACAAACAGAACATGACATAAAAACAAGCAGCACAGGGATCTGGTGCTGTCACGACCCGGTCCACAATACTAGAGAATACATGACAAGAAGGACCAGATCATGACAGCATCCCCCCCTCAGGGAACACCTAGTAACCCTGAAGGGGACACGACTGGGGGAACACACCAGACAGGGACAATGACAAGACCAAAAACACAACACAAAAATAACATAGGAAATCCCAGAGACACAAAAACAATTGAAGGTCCTCGGACAGGAACAGTTCCGGAGGGCCATCTCCCAGCAACCACCAGGGGGCCCACAGACTGGAACGTACAGGAAGGCCCAGAGACACGAACATACTTGAAGGGCCACGGACAGGAACGGATTCCAGTGGGCCCACACCCAGCATCCGCCAGGGGGCCCACAGGCTGGAACATGCAGGAAGGCCTAGAGACAGGAACACACATGAAGGGCCACGGACAGGAACAGATTCAGAGGGCTCTCTCCCAGAATCCACCAGGGGGCCACAGACTGGTACATACAGGAAGGCCCAAAGACAGGAACACACTTGAAGGGCCACGGACAGGAACAGATTCCAGTGGGCCCACACCCAGCATCCACCAGGGGGCCCACAGACTGGAACATACAGAAAGGCCCAGAGACAGAAACACACATGAAGGGCCTTGGACAGGAACAGATCCAGAGGGCCCTCTCCCAGAATCCACCAGGGGGCCACAGACTGGAACTCACAGGAAGGCCCAAAGACACGAACAATGTGTCTGCTGGGTTCTTGAGTGGCTGGATCATTCTGTCACGAGGCTTGTGATGACAGAACCCAATTGCAGACAACTCTTAAACAAAAAGTTTATTTCCACAAAAAATACATAAAAAATACCTCAAGGGGTTAAACAAGATCAAAAGAAACTTAACTTGACAAAAACCACGGACAGGTAGGTGATGATACAGCACAGGACAGAAAACACAAGGGCTTTAAATAGGGCAAGCACAACAAGGGATAAAGACACGGGGCAGGTGTGGGGAATGAAACAATGGCGGGAAGATAGACAGGATAAAAAGGGGGCGGGGTCAAGAGAGCACATGGCATGTCATAACTAAACAATGCCATGTGACACTCACACAGAACACAGATCTCCCATGATTTTGCCAAAATCAGGAAAAACATGACCAAGATAGGCAGAATCATGACAATGCATGTCACACTAATGGAATGGTTGAAAGTGGCTGCCCTTCTTAGAATGGTGTTAAAAAGTACACAGGCCTGTGGACCACCCATGGAGGGCATTTATGTATGGAAGAAGGATGGAAAAAGGTGACATTTCAACGGGACTTTAGTCCTCATCAGAATCCAATCACTCTCTTAATAGGGGGAATATTACACATTGCTGAAATTCCCTAAAAAATCATACATATATTACCTTAGTTGTAGACATGTCAAGAAAAGATCAAATAGGACTAATTAGAATAAATATATTACCAAAACCTGGGAAAGGCCAAAATACAACCGTTCCTGTTAAGGTGATTCCGCATAAAGGTGTCGAAGTTGACTATACCAAATTAAGCCCTGTGGACATGATTGAAAGAGCTACCAGTTATGGAGAAACTAGTCTTTAGTTAGAATGGTTAATTAACACAGCCAAAGAAGAACAATTAGATGATTGTATAGCTTATGCAAATGCCTCACCAAAATTACATTGAACTAGCACCCCTTTATCCTAATGATACCTGGGGATATGAGTGTATGTTATCATTAACTAGAACACTGGGATCCGCAAATTGTACAACACTGGCATCTATATTTCCCCCATTTCCAATGGATCTAAAACAGGCCCATTTACACATAGAAAAGATAACTACACCTGTTTTAATTTTACCGTGCTGTCACCGAACATTAATCATGGACATATTAATCCTGACTGGTGCAGTGTCATTATACCTTACAATGGAACGCTTATAGGATCATGGGCAAGAGCAGGATTGTACTATTACTATGGTGATAGACGACTGTTTACGAGAGTACCCAAAAACACAAAAGCTTTGTGTGCCATGGTAAGGCTGGGAGCACCTATAACATTGAAAGTTGAGAGAGCAGTGAGGCTCAACAAAATACAAACACTTTAACCCAGCATAGAAGATGACATGTCATCAGAAAACGAGCATCCCAAATTTATTTGTCTCTGAATAGACCCACATACATAGATGTTATTGGAGTACCTAGAGGAGTCCCAAATGAGTATAAGTTGGCAGATCAAATAGCAACAGGATTTGAAACATTCCCATTATATCATCAATATTCCCAGTCACCTAAAACAAAAATGTTGACAGAATTAACCATGTTCATTATAATGTCATGAGATTGACCAATATGACAAGGGATGCATTAGAAGGACTTTCAGAACAATAAGCTCCAACATCTCTTATGGCAGCTCAAAGTAGGATGGCATTGGATATGTTGTTGTGAAAATGGAAGGCTCTGGAAAGTGGAAGGTTATGTCAATAGTTATATCCATAGCAAAGATTTTGTGGATGTTGTTGTATACCTTGCATTAGATCACTGTGCAGATGATTTATTGTTACCGCAATTGAGGCCAGTGTCAAGAAAGGGAATTGTGGGAGCGATATGAGATTATGCTTTTATGTTTTATTAACTGATCTTTTATTAATCATTCAAATAATAATTTTTCTACTACAGCTTCTACGAAAGTATTTTGAAAATAAGTAACCATATAATACATGAGAAGAATTGCTTCAAACTGTGCTTTTGACAAAATATGCTTGCTAATCAGGAAAAGTGTATGTGCAAGAAAAGGAAAAGTGATAAGAACAGAAGTGCACCAGCGGGAGATGGGTCATATGAGCTTACTCTTATCTGTCAACAGAAGAACTCTCAGGCGGGGGCTGTTCAGCACGAAAAGTAAAACACACTCTGAATCTTCTTTGTTGTTGTGCTTTATCTTTCTGGTATGTTTTTTTCCTCTGACTCACAAGAAATCAAAAGCAAAAAAAGGAAACAGATCTGCCATTGTTGGAAGCAGGGGAGGATCCCCTCCCACCCAGAAGATAGACAGACGATACACAACCAGGACTGTATTTTTTATATCTGATTAATATACCTCAGTTATTATTAGAGATTGTCTCCCTCCAAATTTTGAACACGAAGGACCCTTGAAAAGTCCAACAGCGAATGAAATTTGCGTGCCATGCCATGCACCGACCCGTATATACAGGTATAAAAGGGGAGATGGCATGCTCATTCATCACCCTTTGTGCTGAGGATCGTGAGTGTGACTCACGGACACTGCAGCGAGCGGCACAACGGCACGGTACGAATGTACGCAACGTCTCATTCCCTCCATCGGGAATAGGGGTTACACTAGTAACCTAGATGTTCCATTTCTGTTGGTCACGCCATAGCACTGTGCCGTGTCACGATCTCCAGCGGATCGACCTTGACAGGCCTCAACGGTTCAAAGGTGAGCACTTCTACGCGAGACCAAAACCATCCAGTGGTATATGATAAGATGTCACAGAGCTTTGAAGAAAGGTAAGAGATCTTATCACTGGTCATTCCAGGCGGTGGCCTTGTAATCTCCACAGCGAGATAGCCGTCCGACTGTGAACGACACTGGGAAATGCTTCCCCTTCAAGGAGGGAGTGCGCTACAGAGGCCACATCCCCCCATCGTACTTCACCTTGTTGGTTGATGTAGGCCACTGCAGACGTGCTGTTGGAGTGGACTTATACATGCCTGCCCTTTTTCTGGGGCTGGACCCTCTTTAGGGCAATCATGACCGCTAGCAACTCCCGGCAGTTGATGTGCCTGTGCAGTTCGGGACAACAATGCGCCTTGAAACCTGCCCAAGTGGATCCCCCGCTTGTAAAAGGGTCATTGAAGACCACAGGGCTAGGAATATCAGGCCAGCAGGACCAGAGGATCGATCTTCTTCACCAAGAAGAGGGGGGTTCTGTGAATGGTTGGTTCGCATAGGGTAGGGCCCTGGGAACGCTAGCAGTTTTGAGTACTTACCTACCTGTGGGTGCTAGGTTGATCCCTTGCTTTACGAACAAAGAAACCACCCGTGACCGCAACACCTTCAACTACATCTGATCACAGATGCTGGAGACCCAGACACGTGAGGAAGACGTCATGGGTCTGCCGTAATCCAGGGTACAGCTGTGCATCATGAAGGGGCAACACGCTGTACAGAAAATTGCTCTTTTAGAGGAAAAAGAAGATCTCTGTCTTCTGGCCAAACACCCAGGTGAGTCGCTGAAGAGGGACAGTCCGCTGCACCGCGTCATAGAACCAGCAGTTAGAAATTGTCCAAACATCGATTTTTAAGGCTGATGTAGAGCAGGTTACGAAGAACAAAGGATGATGGATAAGCAGGCCATCTTCCATTTTATACCCGTATGTATGGGGCGTGGCATGAACATTTTATTCGCCAAATTTGATTGGCCTTTAAAATTCAAGTTCAGAGTCGATAGTTTCTCAAGTTCAAACCCCATACAGTCCTCTTTGACACAAAGCCGAGAGACCGAAAGAAAGGGAACTTTTTTTACAATCATCTTAACAATGTAGGTGAGCAATTAGTCAGTTCATATAAAACGTCTCAAATACCTTTAGTTAAATCATCACCTGCCAGATGACAGTCCAGTTTCTATAAGTTACTGACAGATCCTTCCACTTTGCAATCTATTGCATGTAAAGCTGATCACATTTAAAACACCAATATGTCTGACAATAAAGGGACATAAAGGCAGTAATGCAAAGTGCGTTGCACTCTTATCTCAAAACATAGTTCTACAGACGGCCATTGCTGATGGAAAAATAAGGCTCTTAATGTAGCTTTTTAATGCTGTTTGGCAGTGGCAACTAAATTCGCCATCTCATTTGAGCATTAAGCGTTTTAACTTCCATAAATGTTTGGCTGATCATTGACTTGTTAATACTGATACCTGTCAAACGGTTTCTTTTTTAACATTGAAAGTTTGACGCATCAGTTTCACTGGTTTTATCCTGTCCCTGGGATCTCTTTTGCATACTCACCATCTGTTGTGTCCCAAAGTTCCATCTGGTGTTTTTCCAGGTTGGTCAGTCTCCTTTGATGTCTGGCGTTTTCGCCTGACCTTAATTGCGCTTGTGTTAAGGTCCTAGGCCAGCCGATCATTGCTTCCCCACAAAGGCCCCGCATTGTTTACCCTGTATCTGTTTAGTGAGTTGGTTCAAAATATTATTTAATATTGTCTCAATAATCTCATACCTATTTTTTGGGCACTAAAAAACTTGATAAAAGCAGACAGAATTGCAAAGGCTGTTGCTTTGCAAAATGCAAATGCTGATCAAATTTAAATATAGCAAAGCAACCATTCAAATGAAGCCATCCAGCTTAAGTCATCCTACACCTTACTTACTGATACACTTCATGCTTTCCTGTAGGGTTTCTAGCCTAACCAAACATACCTGACCAAGTTTATCCAGGTATTCAGGACTACTTGACACATGTGTTCGGTTAAGGTTGAAGTTGTCATTTTAGTTTTTATTAGTTTTAGTCATCTTTTCAGTGTAGTCTAGTTTTAGTAAATTAAAAGTCTGAGCATTTTAGTCTTATTTAGGTCAAAATTATTTTGGCTTGCTCGTCTAGTTTTAGTTGACATAACTTTTTTTGAACAATATGAATTAATTACAGGATCTTTTGACTACCACAACGATAATTATGCTCTGTGACCTAAGAAAGGTATAACATTGGTAGCAAGGGGGCTGATTCAAATGCAGTCAAACATAAATCATTTAATAAACAAAACAGGGTAATCCAAAGCACAAAAACAAAGAGAGAACATCCAACACATTTAACAAAAGACAATAAACAGGATTAAAAGAAGGTTTTAAATACACCGGGGATAACAAGGAAACAAGAAACACCTTGGATACAATCAGGACCGGACCAATAGAACGAACGAACTACAAATGACTACAAATCTCAGGACTTAACCAAAGTGGCAAGACGAACAGGGATCACAAGACACACATCATAACAAAAGGTAGATAATAGCAGTTGAACATACAACTCAAACTAAATATATATATATATATATATAGCAAAGACAGTTATTAATCTGATATTCTAAATAATCTTAAACATGTAGTTACATAATTATAAATGCAGTGTGTAATAATTAAATAAAAAGGCACAATTTCTTACCAACCACATATTCCTAGACAAAATGTAATTCCTTATAAATTATTATTCTCTTGCTGTTTTAAGTCTACTTTAAATAAATTTCTGTTATTGATTTATTTCTTAAAGCAGTTATTTCATTTAGGTTTCTGTTATTTTGACTATAGATAATTATTTTGAAGACTGCCTTATTTGGACTTTTTGGACACACACATGCATTTAAATAAAAGACAAAAGTTTTGCCCTGCTGTTTTGCCATCGATCTGTCCTTTCCTCTGTTAGACTTTCTTTACCGTGTTCTAAATATTGCATAGTGAGGTCCGAGCAAGTGACGTTGCCTGCCTCTCCGCAGAGCGACCTGATGCAAAAAAACCGTGTCTCGTCTTGTTTTCGACCCACGAAAAGGGTTTGTTAACGACAAAATATAGTGGTTACTTTCGTTAAAGAAAGCAACATTAGTCACCATATTTCCAAACATGACTGCAAGAGAGTTTTCAATGCATGGTCTACTTTAAAAAACTGATGCATCAGTCGTGTTATAACCTTCCTTGACATCAAGTTGAAGTCACATTTGATGTAAACATTTGGAATAAGGGTGTGGAATTGGATCTAGGTTATATGTAAATAACCTGAAGCATAACCAAAAACAATTGCAATTGTCCTTGACAACCAGTAGTCACAATTCACTTTTAAAATATGTAAAGGAGCATGACATTTCTCTAAAAGCAAATGATCTGATGCAAGTAATGCAAACTATAGGATTTGTATAAAGCTCAAAACACTTCCATAAATCTTTTTATCAAAATGTTGTATTACGTTCTGGTGGGTTACTGCCCAACACACATACTAGATAGTATCCAAAGTGTCCTAAACAGTATGTGAAAGTAGAATTCGTTGTCGCACATCTTAGTATGCTAAAATGAGTAGTGTCAGATTATTGGGAAAGTACTTTTTTCTGTGGTCTGGTTGTTAGCAGAAGGTTGCAGGTTTAAACCCCAGTGCCTGAAGACAATGACTGAAGTATCCTTAAGCAAGAGACCTTATACCCATTTGCTCTGCAGTGATAGTTGGCAACTGCACAATAATTATAAGTCGCTTTGCATATAATTGTCTGCCAAATGAATAAATGTAAATGTTTTCTGTGACCATCTGTTGTTGTCCAATGTTATTAAGTTTATAAGAACTTATATTAGCCGGTGGGGATGGATGGCTTATGTGGGTTACTCAGTAACCTAGCAAGGACTCCTCTACACTCATGGGTGTCCGGGTATGCCTCCGGATCAAACTGATATCCTATATGTCCACAATGTGCTTGTGGTTTAACTCCAGAGATGTGCTTTTACGGATGTTTACAAGAAACTCACGACTGTATGCAAACTTAAAGATAGGTAAATGAATCGGCGGCATACAAAAACATTTCCACTTACAAGACAAATCACACGAAAACAACGTTTTTGGGAGAGAGAGAAGCCACAGCCTGTGCCCACGTGTAAAATCAATGAAACATATACAATGAACAGATATACAAAAATCCCCCCAAAACAAACACAAATCAACCAAAAGCTATTTTATAAAACACGTTTTGTTCAGAATCTTAAAACTTGCCTAAAATGTGAGAAATATTTGGGTGAAATAAACCGCTTTTTAAAAAGTGGATGAATATGGCACGCTAGATTTCCTAACCAAGAATCTGATATTTTCTTATAGTAAAGCTTGTAAATTTGAATCTATGCAGAATTATAAAAAGGGCTTTATACAGTAAATGTAGGTCCTGGCAGCCTACAATCTAATATACTATAATTAATATTTCCATTTCTTTTCAAGCTTTTTTAATGAAGAGCATGAGCTTTACTGAACAGACAATGATCATTGTATCGTACGGACGAACAGGTTTGCATAAAGGCTAATGCATTGATTTGGTTAGAAAAGCCTAAATGGAGATACCTCGAAAGTGTAGACCATTTGATCAGTTCACCTTACTTTTGTTGGAGGTGACAGGGTATTTCTTGTTTTGTGTTCAGTAACTGTCTTTCATCAATAATGGAATGGCTGTTTCGTGGACTGCTTTGGTCAGGTTAGTGTGAGTATTTACATAGGGTCCTATTTGTGTGTCTGTGTGTACAGTTTATGTGTATATTAGTGCTGCAAAGGTACACAAAAGTTCACTATTTGCTTGTGATGGGAATCTTTAGCATGATTTCGGTAAAAACATAGATATCACAAAATGTGTTACAAAATGTCCATATTTGTACCAAGATTGATAAAAGGTTGATTAATTTACTAGTATTCAGAAGGGTGTAAGAAATAGTACTATAGCAACATCTACAAGTTTGACTCTCTACGGTATAAAGAGACAATAGCCCTATTCACACGGGATTAGTATTATTGTCATTTCTGATAATTGCAGAGGTTGTCTCTGATCTAAATCCAGTGCGGATCTGTTATTTGTAAAGTAAACATTCCCCCACAAATTAACTTTTCATATTTTGCTGAACACAGGGGTTCTGTGTTATAATATTTGTCACGTGCGAGTTGGCATCTCTGAGATTTGGTCAGCATTTGGCGGGATTGTATTGTTTGTGTTTCCTCTGCAACAAGAATGGAGGCTGCATTGAAGTATTTTTAGTGTTCTTTGGGTTCCGTATAACGCTATAAACCATATAACGATACAATTTACAAAAAGAGAAATTCACCAGCATATCTAGGAGATAAGTCAGTAAATTAGATAAAAATCAATGGCTTTGCTTATCCTGTGCAAATTCACAACATGAAAGTCAGATGTGGGGGGTGATTTCTAAATTAAACAAGGTCTGCAGATGATGCTTCTCCCCTGCCAATAGGGCTTATATTGCAAAAGGTGTTTTATTTGGAGACATATTCGCACTGTATTAGTATTACATGTGGACCTCTTATGATTTAGAAATTACCCTGCCCCATCAGTGTTTCTTTTGCGCATTTGCATCACACAGGAGAAGACTATGATTAATTTTTATCACTTTAGTGTAAGGTATTGCTTGGAAATGTCTTTTTCCTTGTATAACATATATTAGAGGTATTTGTCATATATTTAGAATATTAAAAAAAAGTTGCTTTGTTTCAGTACTTTCATTCAAGAAGTAAAACTATTCCACCCTGACTGGGATGAAATTTGCATGCCATTCCCCGCCCTGTTCATAGGGGTATAAATGGATCAGTCTAACCTCTCGTTGCATCAATCCAACCCAACGTTGCGTCAAACCATAGTCGAAATCTGGTTGGGTTTCTACAGCCCTTACTTCAAAATCCCCAAGAAAGGTGGAGGGTTGCGCCCCATTCTGGACTTGCATTCTGTATTAACTGCTATCAGCACAGATTGCCATTCAGGATGCTTACACAGATGCGAATCCTCGAGTCTATCACAGATCTGGTGTGTACACACAGGGACCTGGTGCTCCAGCTACGGATCAACTGAGAAAAAAGCAAGCGGTAGAGCTTCATTTATCTCGATGTGGAACTAGACTCCTGGGTTCTATGGCGTCATTGTCTGCTTTGGTAGCAGAAGTATGCCTTACTCTCAGTGAGCCTCATTGCATTGGTCCTGTGCAAGGTCAGGGAAGACGTGGATCACGTCCTGTTAATTGTGCCCTACTGGCCCAACCAGGCTTGGTTCCTAGAGCTAATACCTCAGACAATAACTCCCCCCTGTTACACTGTGCCCTTCCTCTGATATAGAAGGTCCTTTTTAAGGGAAGGGCACAGTGTGGACCCTAGATCAGAACTATGGAACCTCCATGTCAGGCCCCTGAACAGGATGAGGAGATCCTGAACAAATTGCCTCCGGCAGTGGCGGACACAATCTGGCAAGGTCCAAGGTCACTAGGTGCCTTTATGCCGTCATGGCGAGGAGGCCATCGCCTTGATGATCAGTGGTAGGACCTCTCACCTTTTAAAATTCTAATGACGTCGTAACCATTTCCCCTCTGGCTGGTTACGTCGAGTTTACAGACTTAAACTGGATTCCTTGAGGGAGGGAACGAGACGTTGATTCCTGCATGCCACACCCCTGTGCCACCCCCTGCAGCGTTCGTGACAAATCTTCATGTTCCTTAGCACAAATGGCGAATGAATGAACAAGCCCTTTTCCGTTTTATACCGTATGTACAGGGTGGGGAATGGCATGCAAATTAATTAATTTCAAAAGTTAAATCCGTAACCTAGACATTTTCATTAGTTGTCAGTTATCATCATAAAAATAAAAGAAAAGACTGAAATGTATCAGTAGGTGTGGAATATATATAGACATTATACAAGTGTATCTTCCTGAATGGAATTAGGGAAATTAATAAACGTTTTGAAGATTTTCTAAAAATATATGTTTTTACCCCACGCTGCTATATAGTTCTTCCATTTAATATTTTTTTTGTTTTGCTCTTCTGATTTAGTAAAGTAATAGTTGTGTAGTGTATACCAACATGACCTAGTAGTCGCTTTTCAGGGGTTCCCCTTTGTCTGATCAAGAACGCACCTCCATTTGCGATCTGCCCTAATATAGCTTAATATGGGGACCCAATCCCCCTGGGCCGATATGCACCTCCATACACGAAGACTACGCCAAGGTCCAGCTCCCAAAATACTGTGAAAACACAGTTTCACAAAAAAAAATTTAGTTTTCTGGAAAGATGGTAGGTAATTTGGGGAGGAATTTTTATTTTACAAATTAAATACTTGGCAGATTTACATGGGGTTTAAATATTGATATATTTCTGAGTTTGGTTTACTGATTGGAGAACTAGTCCTCTTGGAAATCAAACCCCTTGTATATGTTGGGGCATGGGGTATTTTTGCAGAGAGCCCCCAAAATACTAGAGTGGGAATAGCTGTACTTTCTTAAACTAAACACTTTGCTCTCAACAGGACTTTTCACCCAAACCATCCAACAGGGTTTAATTCTGATTCAGGAGCTAAAGACCTGGAATGCAGCACAAACATACTGCAGACTGAATCATGTTGACCTGGCTACTGCTCAAAACAATGAAGACTGGACAGATCTTCAAAATACAGTACGTGCCTTGACTTCAGTTGCCTGGATTGGATTGAACAATGATATGAGCAGCTGGCATTGGTCTTATAAGGATGAGAAGATCTCATTCATGAATTGGAATGCTGGAGAACCAGGGAACAGCTTATACGAGAAATGTGTTGCAATGATTTCGGGATTTTGGTATGACTGGGGGTGTACTTCTACCAAGCCCGTTCTCTGCTATAACGGTAAGTTATATAGAGATATTTTACACATTATGAATGAAGGACTGACCCTTGAGAGGGGTTGACATTCATTCACCTTTTCTTTTTTAACAATTGTTTTAGTGATATAGAATACAAACAAGTGCAAAGATTTTGAAAATTTTCAGTTTGTTGTCATGATTGTTAAGATTCCTGTGCTTATAGTTAATATCTAGATGTATAACTGCAGTTGTTTAGTTTTGAACAGTAGCTCCATGGAAATGAATTGGCTCCATGAGTATGGGTCAATGTAGTCATCAATATTGCAAAAGAACATGACAAATGTTTTGAAAAACAATAGATTACGTTAAAAACTATTTAAAATATCAGTCAAAACTATATTACCTGTTTGATATAGCTGTCTTGCACTCCCCGATGTGATTGTACCTTTGACCCTTCAAAATCTATTTGAACGAGCTCTTCTGTGTCTCTCTACAGAAAAGGGAATAGGAGCAAACAGATTTGTTTATTACTCTGGTGTCGGGCAGAACTGGTATGCCGCAAGAAGCTACTGCAGACAGCATTACACAGACATGGCCATCGTTGGGAATCAAACTGATAATGACTATCTGGCGTCAATAATGCCAACAAATGTAGAAGCATGGATTGGCCTGCACAAGGGTTGGTGGAAGTGGTCAGATGGAACACAGACCACTACTTCTCCCATCAGCTGGATGACTGGAAAACCTAACATGACTGGGATAAACCAACCCTGTGGTGCTGCAGGTCCAGATGGACTGATAAATGATTGGCATTGCTCAGATCCACTTCCTTTTGTCTGTAAACTACGTAAGTCTCAAACTTCCCTTTCAAATGTTGCTGTAGTGTGAAACCTTTAATATGGTGTAGGTTGTTTTTGTATTTTGATGTTTTAAAATATTTAACATTCCCGTAAAACAGATACAAAGAGACAGATTGTTCGAGTGGAGGTGAAGTCCAGTCTGAAAGTAAACGATCCGGCAGTGATGAACATCATCTTAAACTGGGTGAGTTAGAGAAAAAAATTGCATGTGGCATGAAAATTGCAATGGCATGACGTCTGCAAATGTCTGTTTATACTATTTGATGTAAAAATATAATTGGCACCATTTTGAGAAATTATAGCCCTTTAAGCACTCATTTGTAAAAAAATAAATAAATAAGGGTCAGTTCTGTTGTAAATCCGTGTAGTACAAGCAGCACTGAATGGATTGTTTCTGTTCTTCAGATAAATCAGAAGCTGAAGGATCAAGGGATAATGATTTCAACATTGAGATATCGAGTGCAACCAAGTGGAAACGTTTTCTCTTTAAAACAATATTCTGCAGAGAACAGTAAAAGCTGCTCAGACTATCGTTTCTAATTGAGGTGTAACGGCTTATAAGAATTGAGGTGTAAGAAAAAAATATTTTTAAAAATATATTATACAGTAAAAAAAACACACATATAAATGTACTTATATATTAATTAATATTTGCATACCATTTTGATATAGCTCTGTATAAGAATGGCTTTGTTTAGTCAGGTAGGGTGATGTAATGTCTGTGCAGGACCATTAATAACATTCTTAGCAGATGTTCATGTAAATCTTGCATTAAATTCCATGTGTGATTAAGAGGATTAGATATATTCCTGTAACACTAAATGTATCAGTAGTTTTAATGTTTGATGTAGCTATTAAGTTGTTTTGGGTCAAACCGCTATTAAATTCCAAACCCCAGCCAACACTGTTTGGTTATTTTAATGTCGATTTTCTTAATCATGCCAACTTCAGATTTTCCCTGCAATTTCTTCATCATATGAGCTATCATGGTAAAACAAGCATAGAAACATATTTATTCATTGAAAAGTAACAGTTGTCATATAGATTAGGTGTTTTATAAACATTTAAGTGGCAAAAATACAAAAATGGAAAAGAAATGAAGTGCCGTGACACACAGCTGAATCTGAAGGGGAAGGTCATGGCACACACTGCAGTGAAGTGACGTGTCGTGTGGCCAAGTATGGTGTTCCATATTTGGAATTTGTGCTCTGCATTTAACCCATCCAGTAAGTGAACACACACACACTCTGTGAACACACACCCGGAGCAGTGGGCAGCCATGCTGCGACGCCCGGGGAGCAGTGGGGAGGACGGTGCCTTGCTCAAGGGACTCACCTTAATGGTGGAGTTCCTGCTGGTACAGAGTCTCGAACCAACAACCTTCAGATCAAGAGTCCAACACAAGGCCATGACTGCCTTTCGGTGAGTTCACCATACTCAGAATTCGTGCCCTGCATTTAACACATCCAAAGTGAACACACACAGCAGTGAACACACACACACACACACGCACAGACACACGCACAAAAACACACACATAACCACACAACCACTCTCCAACCACTAGGCTGTGACTTCCCCTTTTTCAAAATGGTCTCTATGGTGATACTGGTGGACTACCACAAAGAAGGAAAATACGTTCTGATCTTTAGATACAGTTGTAAATATTATTTTGTTATATATAAATGTTATATAGGTTGGGAAACCATTAGCAATCTTGAATAAAAAGCTTAGACCTGGTCTTAGTTAAATCCGGCTTATTAAGTCAAGGAATAAGTGAAGGATCTAATGAAGGACTCATATCAGCTTTATACACAACCCATTCTCACGGCAGTTTGCCCTAAAGACCTTAACACACACCCCTTAACCTAAAGTCATAGGGACAATGTCTAGCACTAACTACACCCCTAAACCTAAAGTCATAGGGACAATGCCTTGCACTAACTACACCCCTAAACCTAAAGTCATAGGGACAATGCCTTGCACTAACTACACCCCTAAACCTAAAGTCATAGGGGCAATGCCTAGCACTAACTACACCCCTAAACCTAAAGTCATAGGGGCAATGCCTTGCACTAACTACATCCCTAAACTACATCCCTAAACCTAAAGTCATATGGGCAATGCCTAGAAGTAACCCCAGCCCTAAACCTAAAGTCATAGGGGCAATGCCTAGCACTAACTACATCCCTTAACCTAAAGTCATAGGGACAATGCCTTGCACTAACTACATCCCTAAACTACATCCCTAAACCTAAAGTCATAGGGGCAATGCCTAGCACTAACCCCACCCCAAAACCTAAGTCATAGAGGGAAATACCTTGTACTAACTCGACCGCCAAACCCAAAGTCACAGAGGTAAATGTTAAGCACTAACCCTGCTCCTAAACCTAAAGTCATAGGGGCCTTCCTAGCACTAACCCCACCCCACAATTTTCGACAATTACATACACAGATCATTCCCAAGACTCAACTTTTCAATGTTGACTAGACTCCAAGAAACAGAAAGAATACATGAACAGTCACAGATAGATCCCAAACCCCAAACTCATGCCAATTTTAAAGCAGCAATTTCTGTCAAAAAGGTGTTCCTTCAGCAGAAGATCTGACAAAACTATCTGCTACTTTAACAAAGCTCCAAACCTACAGCCAGATATGTATGTAAGAACCACTGACAGTTAATAGAGTCTAAAATATAGATTAAAGTGATCAGCAAATCATAAATAAAAAATATGTCTTACATAGTCACAGGGATCTGTTTAAAGTAGGTTGAGTATGTTAGGACCTCCTCTTCTTTAATGTTCTTGGGAAGTTAGGCTTGTTTGATTGTAGTCATTCAGGCCTATCATGAATGATGTTGAGACAGGTGGGAGCAAGTACCTGTCTAGTGTTGAAGATTTCTGTTAGAATGCTATTACATAATAAATGGTTAGTTCAGGGTTAGAATAAAACATTGTAAATGAACGTCACTCTCTATTCATTCCACAAGCACAAGATCTTCGTTGTTTTTCAAAAAGGTTTCTTGATACAAGTTTTGAAAAACGTAAGTTTTGATCTAAGAGCTAGTAGTCACAATGAAGCATGAGGAGACATGGGGGAAAGTGCACCGATGGATAATGGACGGGTGAATCCACAGGTAACAAATAGTGATGACACAAACACCCAGCAAAGCAAAGAAAGAATAGATCCTCCATTTGACCGGACATAAATGATGCATTGGAGATCACAATTAAAGAACTGCCTGAACATTTTATAGTCATGCGTCATCCACAAATTAATAAAAAACATGTAAAGATATGAAAATGTGTGCATATTTAGATCACCTTCCCAGCATTCAACATTTCACACTGTAGACACAACTGAAAACATTAACTGAAAAAAACGTCCGTTTTGTTGAAAGAGCCGAGTTGGAAATGCAACAGTAAAATCACAGTGTGATCAAAATCCCATAGATTTCTTTTTGTGAAAATAAAGTCAATATAGTGAAACCCATGCAGTGTAGGTTGCACATTTCTGTAAGCTACCGTATTCCAGGTAAAGTCAGAGATACAGTTGAATATTGGAAAACCCTGAATCCAGCATAGAGGGGTTCAGTAAAAACACAGTTAAAAAGTGATTAAGTGTGAAAGAGTGTGCCTGAAACACTGTAGAACACAGAGTGCCGATCGACCAGTCCAAATACACTCCTACTGTGTTTAAGGGCGATGAAGGAACTGGTATGTTGGTGAAACTATTATTATGCCTGCCAGTGAATCTATCGTCAGAGCAAAACGGACTCCAAGACTCGGCACTGAGCCCAAACTTGCCTTCATAACTCAATTCTTTGCGTGTGAAAACCTGAAACCAAACATCGAATCTCTCTGGGCGGTCAGAATATGACTGCTCTCCTTCCATATAGATGACCTTTCTGTTCTCATCACACGATTTAAGTTAAGTGTGTGTTGTGTTCGGGTCCAGTGTGAGGTCACAGGTATCCGAGTTGTAGATATTGAATGAGAAATTATTATTACTGGACATAACAAGGCATAAAATACTGTAAAAGATAATGCAATTGGTCTTTTCGACAGTACATTTTCGTGAATCCTTCTTTAATCCTGAAATCATGGTCCACACAATAAAACACAAATAAAGAGATACTTTTTCGAAGACATACACATTGTATAAAATAGTTGTTGACTTAAGAGTTTTGTTAAGTGTCAAGTGTCTACATGGTAAGGTTGGGTGTTCTGCCAATTTGATGATTCCATTCGATTTTTAAGACCGACTTCTACCTCCCTATTGTGATGCATTTCAGAGAGAAACAGAGGATTTAACGAGAAAAACAGAGGCCGTGGATTGATTTTTTCAACCGTGGAGTAATTGGCGGGAGTTTCATTTAACGGAGGATTAACGATGACCAATTAAGACAAAAAATGGTCACTGATAAAATACATTTTGCTAATATTGCATTGATATAGGGTAACTAATTGATAATATATTATTATATCAAATATCAATTAGATATGCATATTTCATGTTTGATTGGATTTCATGATCCTCTCTCACCATACAATTTAAAGTGTTCACCCATTCCTAATGTCTTGTACAAATCCATTGGGACTCAAAAGCAGTGTTACGGTTTCTTAAATGTTAAAACAATGAAACCCTTAAAATATAAATTGTGTCAGTATTAACAACTTCGTTTATGTGCCAGAAGGTCACAGATACTGACAATCTTCAAAGTTTCTTATTTTGTTTTTGCTTGTTTTAAAGGCGTGTAAATTATTTCACAGTTCCCTATTTCAGGTAAACTAACAATAATAATAGTAGACGCATATAAGACAGCATAACTATTGGTTCTTAACATACTTAAGTTTGTGTAGTGGACAGTTTGGATCATTCAGTATCTCCGAGAGGCGTTGGACTCCTGAGTCTTCTGGATGATTGGAGCTCAGATCCAAATGTATCAGATGTGAGGGGTTTGAACTCAGAGCTCCAGCCAGATAACAAAATCCTTTCTCTGTCACCACACAGTCTGATAACCTACAGAGACATTAAACATGCAAATAGTGATGCTAAATTCTTATGAAAACTCTTATGAAAAGGCCCGCAGCAAAATGTATGCACGCACATTTCTTTTATTATATATCGTAATGTTGAATGTGCCCTACTGCAGTAGCTTCATTTGTGGAAAAAAAAAATCACCCAAAAATAAAATAAAAATGTGGTTTCTTAAATTTAACTAACATTTTATTTTTCCTCGTGTGGTAGCCAATGGCATTCAAGATCTGTTACTAGCATTTATCTTAGTATATTATTCTGTGGGAAAGAAATGTCGTGACCTACTGGTTAATTTGGTTTTTCGTTTAAAGTAGCGGCTTCTGTCACTCCTGTGTTAATGTCGAGGACCTGTAGTGTAGCATCGTGATGTTCATATCTCTGAAAAGTATTCGGTTACTCACATTTGCAGAAGAAAGTTACAGCTTTACGATTACTTCCGAAGAAAGCCGAGTAACTGGGGTGTGTTGAGCTTTTGAGTCCAACCATAGTGACCATGGTAAACCACAAAATTGACTGCAGTTTATCAAATTGTGTGGTTAATACGACACATTAAGTATTAAATAATTAAAGTATTACGGTAATATAGTACGGTATACTAACGAGAGACATTCTTATTACTAGTATTCAAAAATGGGAATTTGTTTTTTGTACCCCTGAAAAGAGTGGTTTGTCAAAGACAATTTGTTTTTCTGGTTGTAAGTTGTACAATTTTAAAATTAAAATAAAGTTAGCACATGCACTTTAAATAACTTAGTGTCTTCAGTTGACAGTTTGGAGTCTTCAGTCCATCAGCGATCAGCTTCACTCCTGAATCCTGCAGATCATTGTTACTCAGATCCAGTTCTCTTAAAGAGTTTGAAATATGTAAAGCTGATGCCAACCTTTCGCAGTGCTGATTCGCGAGTCCACAGATGGCCATTCTATATAAAACAAAATTTCACATCTAGTTAATCTGTGATGTTCCATCTTCCTTACTTTCAAACAATTAGCTTGGTTGGTTCTTAGGCTTTACATTCCACTGCATTCAACACGAACCTCAGTAGCTCCAGCTGACAGTTTGGACTCTTCAGTCCATCAGAGATCAGCTTCACTCCTGATCCTGCAGATCATTGTTCCAAAGGTCCAGCTCTTTCAGGGAAGATGTTGATGATTGTAGAACTGAGGCAAGACTTTCACAATGCTGACCAGTGAGATCACAGCCCGCTAAACTACACGAACAACACAATTATGAAACACTGCCTGCACAAAACTAAAGATCTTTCCAACCAAACAGGTTATCCCATAAATGTTTCAAGTCCCCTGTGGTTCATAATTTTAAAAAAACTTGAAGGTAACCCTTAACCTCAGCTTCAGTAAGTATGCACAATCATGAATCACACTTGGCAGTTCCAAATGCTAAATCTATAATAAAACTGAAAGCTTACACAGCAGTGCCGAGTTCGTTTCAGGCCAAATCTATGAGCCATCCATGCATATCTACGGCTCAAACTAATGATCCACAGGCTTAAGTGAGTTGATGTGATGTTATGGGGGAACGTAACAAGTCCGTCCTGTCACCTGAGAACAGGAAGCATGGGCTATAATTCGCACAAGCTCACCAAATTGGACAATAGAACAACCATGTCCATCCCCTAAATACAAGCTACTTCTCTTCTGACTGCTACGTCCAGTAGGAAAATGCATGATGTCTTGAAGCTTCAATCATCTCAGACTGATTTCTTGAACATGATAATGAGTTCACTTTACTCAAATGGCTTCCACAGTCACCAGATGTCAATCCAATAGACTCGCATCATGAAGTAGCCGAATAATCTGCAACAAGGTAACATCTCAAAGGAATGTTTCGAACACCTTGTCAAATCTAGACGTGTGCCACTAAGAATCGAGGCATTCCAACCCTGTGCTACAACGGAGTTCCTAATAAAGAGGCCGGTGAGTGTATATTATAGTGTCTTTTTTTATTATTAAGAATAACACATTACAACTTCGGCTTACATATATCTGTAACTAACCCACCGAAACCTCTTTCCTTTATCCCTCACTCTTGGAACTTTTTACTTCTTATTTGTCTCCTCGATAAAGCATCTGCTCAATGCCTTAATGTTATAAGATTGGAAAAATCCCACTCAAACAAGCAAAGAAAAAAAAACACCTTGCCAACTGTGAGAGCCAATGCCACATTTTTAGACATTTTAAGATAAGCAGGCCTTTATACACATTATTGGAAGTTAAAGTTGGCATCCATAACTTTTGTATTTATATCGCTGACTCCGTTAAAAGCCCCACATTGAAGGGAACTTGCGGAGTTCTGTGGGTTGTGCTTCAGCAGTTTTCCGCTCTAGGGATTAATATGATTTTAAAAAAGTCCAATTTCTGGCTCTCATTCGTGGGGAAGATGCAATTTTCGATCTTAAAGTACTTTAGTGAGATGTGCCAGACATTCTGCCTAGCCTTGAATTAAGTGGAGCATGTCTTTCTTTGCTTATTGTTTATTACAAATAAAACTAAATATGCCATAGTTATAATAATATATATATTTATATATATATATATATATATAAATATGGAACATCAGTATCTTCAGTTGACAATTTGGATTCTTCAGTCCATCACAGATCAGTTTCACTCCGGAGTCCTGCAGGTTATTGTTACTCAAGTCCAGCTCTCTTAAGGAAGAGTTTGGTGATTGGAGAACTGACACCATACTTTCACAACACCGAGCAGCCAGTCTAGAGCCAGACAATCTAAACTCAGCAATAAAACAATGTCATCCAAGTCATTTCACTTGATTAACTTTGTAAGATATTTCTTCTGATTGGAGATCATCTTTAAGGGGATTGTCAGATACTTGTCATGGTCCTGTCCTCCTTGTGGTAATTTGTCTTGTTAGAAGGACAGGATCATAAAAGCTCTATGTCTTGTGTTTGTGTTGGTAGCACATGGCCATCGTTTCTTTGTACCATGTGCTCTCCTGTCTTGAATCTAGCCCCGTCCCCTTGTTTCCTTATACCGTATCTGGTTGTGGGTTCATGCCCTTCACCTGTTTTCTTGTTACCTGCTTTAGTTTCTTCCATATATAAAGCCCTTGTGTTTTCTGTCCTGTGCTGGTTCTTTGTCTACCTTGTCTCTCATGACAGACATGGAGACTCAAGTGCGGGTAAATGGATTTATGAAAAAAACAAAAACAGGACAGGGCTGTGACACAAAATAAGATTCCAAGTCCCCCAAAAAATTCCAAAAGACCTCCTCCCTGGAGGCTGCGGGAAAAAGACAACAAAAGCCTGCGCTGCTTCACCGATCCCGGGGTAATGCCAGCCCTGGGGAAGGCCCGGCGCGCAGAGCGTCCTCAGCCCGGGACGATCAGGAAAGGCGCGGGAGGAAACTCGGAGTGACACAAGACAACAGAACAAGGGGGATTAAATAAGGGAGAAAATAAGTGACAGGATGTGAAACAGGTGAGACGGTGATGACGTAAGCAGCCAGATATTGGGGATGCCGCGAGGGAGAAACGGGGGCGGGTGAGTGACGCAGACGGAACACATGGCGTGCCCACCGAAAACCGCCAACAGAGCCAGGATTATTGGCTCATTTTGGATTTCATGAGAGCTACACGTTCCCAAAAAGTTGGGAGAGATAGCAATAAGACATCAGATGAGTTAAATGTTAATATAAGAAACCGCTGGAGAAACTATTTGCAACTTATAAGATCAATTGGCATCATGATTGGGTATAAAAAGAGGCACCCAGAGTGGCAGTGTAAGTCAAGGGAAGAGGATCACCAATACCCCAAATCCCTTCCTTAAAAGTATACATCTTCTGAGTTTAAACGTTTGATGTGCCATCGCTTGTCTTTTTAAATTTGAAACTTCCACATTGTTGCAACTTTTTGGGAATGGGGTTTCTACATTCGTGATAAAGTCTTCACTTACTTTCAATAATGGCCGATGTAAATAATCTCCTGAAGATCCAGGCACGGTGTTCCACAAAGTATCTTACACTTCTGTAATTCACTTAATTGCAAATAAACTTTTTTTTTACAGCTGAGCGTGAACACAACCCGTATTGGGAAATGCCATCTAGTCAAATAATTAATGATGTATTTTAGAGATATTTAAAACGGCATGTGATGTTTCTTTTGTCTCAATTATGAGTAGGGAAAGGAACAGACGTTTTGGAAAACACTTCCATTTCATCATTAAAATGCAGAAGTATAAAGCATTCTCAACTTCTGTTTCACACAAAAGCACATTTTCTATCAATGAATATTGTCGCCATGGAGCCGATAAATGCTAAATAATAGGGCCATCACTATAAAGAAAGCCTTTGTTTGCTTTGCAACATTATTTCACAGCATAATGTCTTTAGAAGTGTATCATTTGTAACTTTCTGTGAATAAAAGATATACAGTGTGCCCGACACATTCAAAGGTAGTTTACCAAAAACTGAAATTACTCGACCTCAAGTTGATGCAAATTTGAATAACTCCTAATGGGAAAAAAACATTGCATATTTTTTGTTACGGTCAAACATCCCAAATAAAGATATTTAACATCATGCTGCTTCATGCTTTAAATGGGCTTTGGACTGAAGAACATGTTGAGTCATATTCAACGCGATCCATTTGTTTTAAACCAGGTAAGACGCATGATGTGGTATTTTCTACTTTCAAGTATCCGATCCGTCATTGGATCACAAGTAATTATTGGCCATTCGCCCGTAAAATCTCGCCTACGCGTCCGATCTGAGAGCTCGGAAGAACACGGATATAAAAACAATGCAATTCTACACTATAGGTCCTCAAGATTAACATACCATTGACAGAAACTGCCTGTAAAACGTCTTTAAAGAATTTAGTACAATTATTTCTAAGACACCTCTGAGAAGCTCTTTTTACCGTTCCGACTGCCATTTGGCAGTCAGTGATGCCCCAGACATCTCAGTTGCGAACCGTCTTCTAAATATTCTTGTTTTCAACAGAAAATGTATACAGTGTGGTAGCAATTCTTTGCCTGATCTTGCTGCTTACTTTTTACTTATATATAGAACATAACACACCTGGTACCAGACCGTCATTAATTTATGTTTCACATTGTGTTTTTCTGCATTGGGAGAATTGCACAGTATTAGTTATTAATGTATAGGTGTGGATACAGAAATAGTAAAATAGAAACTGTGTATGCCGATGTGCTTTTGAAGAATGAACTGGTGCAGGCATGACAAAGTGTAAAAGTTCTGTTGACCATTAAAAAAAGGACTTATTCGCTTACAGTTTAGGCCAGACTTGCTTTACCTTAGCTGAGATTAGTAAATATTCAACTTAAAGGTGGAAGACAAACACACACAACGTAAGACGGGCTTGGATCAACTTGAGTAATTCACGACATCATTTTCACATTTGAGAGGACTGTCCCTTTAACTTTAGTAATATGAATCATGTAAAGGCAATAAATCATTCCAAAACAATTCAAATATGTAACTTTGATGTTCAAATTATAACATCTGATGAATGTATTTTTAAATAGCCGAAGCTAGAATAAGCTGGACGAAAAAACAATGATCTAGATAATGTAAGACAGAGTCTGAGTTCATGATGGCGTTCTGGATGGATCACAAGGGACTAGAAACAGCATCTCAACGCAACCATTTTCTTCTTCTGCTCTAACAAACAGCTTGTTTTATTATAACATTCCTTTTTCTCCTGCCGGCTGTTCTTCCATTCATCTATGGGTCTACCAGATACTCTCATTTGGATCTATAAGGTCTGCAAGTCTTATCAAAAGTTGAACATATCTTCAGCATCCTTCAGATCTATCTATTATAATACATTATTTATCAAAGCCGGACTTTAATTTTTATGTTTATGATAGTAAATTATCATACCTATATTACACATTTCATAACGATGAGCATTTCCAAATTCCTAAAACAATTATACACAGTAATTATTGCCGTTAGACAATGATTTTCTTGTCAAGTCTTTATATGAAGGAAGAGATTGATCAACCCTCGGGAACCGTGGTCTCTTTACTGTCTATGTCTGCATTAACAGGACTGGGGTCTGCGGGCGAATTTGTCAAGTTCTCTGGCTTTCCCTCGGTCTCTTTAGTATTCACTTCTTCCTGAGGCAGATCTTCTTTGGCGGGTTCCACAGTCTCGTCCGTTTGGGAAGGGTCCTGAGGAGTCGTTGATGAGGAACTTTCATCCGAAGGAGCCAAAGCGACGGTTTCCTCCTTAACACCTGGAAAGGTCCGTTCTGGATAAAGTAGTTTCAACTGTTCCTCAAAGACACTCTCTAGATTAGTACCGACGTTGGCCATCTCAGTATCTTCCTGAAAAAAGAATACACAACATCAGTTTGTCAAATCCGTTTATTTTCTTCTCTGTTACTCCAATTCACTATTGTGTTTACGGTAGCCCTTAAAGCCCTACATGGGAATAATTATGAAATTTGACAAAACCTTCCTTTTGTGAACTCTTTCTAGAACCTTTGTCTGGTTTGGACAAAATTTGGTCTGAACAATCTAGAGGCAGTGCTGATAAAACGGTTTTAATAGATTTGCAATTGTGCAATGAGTTCTTATACAAAGCATCAACAAATTCAACAACGAGCACACCAAAACGGTTTTAATGCTGTTAAAAATGCTGTGTATTGACGAACTTTTTTAAAGGCTTATAACACATGAAAAACTTAACATAACATCATTTGATTTACATTGGTATTTTTTTTGCTTGCAGCTACAAATAAATGTATTTTTCATAAATGAAACAGAGGTTAATATATGTTGGGGAAATGAAAAATGAATCCATACCTTGTGGAATGTCGCACAGTTTTTAAAGATCAGCCTGACATCTGCAACAAAGTCATCAGTACTCTTATAATGCATCTTCTCTAGTTGGCTTTTAATGACAGATAGGTCCATCGGTGTCTTTATGATCTCGCTGTACTCCGGCATCGACTACAATTTAAAAAGAGGGAAAGTCATGGCACAAATAAAAAAGCATCATATTGGATCACAGAACAGTTTTCTGTCATGTTTTTGAGATGTTATGGCACTAGGAAAACATCTAATAAAGTCTACAATGCCAAACTGAGTTTTAAACTAATATTCTGTATCATTCCAAACATCTTAAGATTATGTTTGCATTTAGAAATGAACACAGACTAGTTTAATAACTAAAACAAATTCTCATGCCGACCGACTCCAGAATGAGGGGTATGTAGCATTATAAAACAAACAATGTAATGATAATCTAATGTAAAGTCATTTTCTAATTCTGTTTTTATATGCAATTTGTTTATTTGCAAATCAAGACGATGATCATAAAAAAAGTTCGATATTGACATTTTCGGTCATCTGTTTTTTAATGGGAAGCAATATATTCTATGATCTGCTATGTGTGGTGAATCACATCATACCGCTGGAGTAACTGGCTCCTGGAAATCTGTGCTGAGCTCACTGCAGTAAAGACGAAGGAGCAGGCGCTCACATTTCTACATCAACACAGAAATCCGGGGTTAAACATAAACACGATTAACAAAGCAATCTTTTCACTTGACAACTGTAAAAAATGAGAGGTTGTTCATACGCGTCTGTCCACCGGTGTGAATTCCTCTGAATCCGGATCCTGCTTCACATTGTTCGATTCTAAAGTGTTGCCGTACTCCATTTCAGGTGAGCTGAGGTCACGGCAGAACGTGCAATACCATTCACCACTGCAGACAAGCACAAACATAACAAACACGTGACTTCAACAGTACTGATGACGTGGGCTATTGGATAACCGCAAAAGAGGGTTTTAAAAGGACAATATGATTTATTGGGTACCTTGGTGATGAATTGAGGGTGGGGATGTGACAGCTGAGATGGAAGACTTTAGGACATTTATCACAACAGAGAAGCTCTCCTCCGTTCTGACACACAGCACACCAGTCCTCGTTGGGGTCTTCGTCTATTTCTGGGGTCTTCTCTGACGGCTGCTCACCCTGCTGAGGGGTCTGAGACTGAACACCCGTGCTGTCTGGGAGACTGGCTTTAGCACTGGTTTTCACCTGAAATACCCCAAAAGCCAAACGCTTGAACATGGTTTAGTTTTCGTCTTTATAGCAGTTGGAGAGGAGTAGGACTTCTACTGTGAGGATGAGCAAAGACTTACGAAACGAACTTCATCGTCGTCCTCTGGTTCGTCCTTGATGACGATGACGGGCCCTGGGGACGACCTCCGTCTTCTTTTAGTGGTCGGGTTTGACAGGCCACTTTGAGGGGCTTCTACTCGCTTCCATGGGCTGGAACTTCAAGTAAAAATGAAGACAAACATAAAAGAATCTTGATTCATGAAAAAAGAAAATGCAGCAACTTCCACAAGAGTGAAACCCTGCAGAAACCGCTTTGTGGTAAGTATTTCAGACTCAATTTGAAAGATTTTTACCTGTTCTTTGGTTCTGATGATGTGACAGGCACCTGAGAAAACTGCTTTCCTTGTGCTGAAAATCAATACAAAATATGCAAGTTTTTAATACATCTCTCATATGTGTACAAGGCAAAATAATTGACAGTCATGTTTTTATTATATTTGTGTTTATTAGCAATTACTAAAAAAAACGGACCTTCGGATATCAGTTATTTTCGCAAATAAACTCTTATTTTTTTATGTTATTGCATTGATGCACACAACAAATCAAAGCATGACCTGTGTTTATATCGCTTAACCTCATCTTAAAATGCATTTTATTTTGTACCATGAGATTTCTCATTTCTAAACTGACAGTAAAATGATTTGTATAATTATATCGTCACAGCATTAGAGGTGCAAACCAACAAATGATCCTTACAAGTGTAACATCGTTTATATTGATAGTCATGTTGGTATCAGTAAATAATAATTTATAAAAGATTAAAACTGTATACCTCCTCGGTCTGGTGGTGTGGAAAGATGACTGGTTGGATAACTGTGCCTTTGAGTCGGCATGAGCATATTGGGTTCACATCTCCTGTTCAGGTAAGATGTCACGGGAATGTTTTGCTTGAAAAAAATAATACAAAGAGTTTTAAATTAGGATTTGAAACAAGGTGTATATACAGAAATGTATACAACAATTATATTAGAGAGTGCTGCTGTTTATTATAAAACATTGAAATCCATGTGTGAACGGATAAAAGCTATCTGTGTGTCACATGGCTACACTTAAAGCTAGTCAATATAAATAAAATATATAATTATTTTGTACTTTTTCTGTAGACCACTTTAAAAATGCTGGTACAGAAGAGATTTCTTATAACTAACAATTTGGATAATATACAACCAACAAATTATAACCAAAACAAAATGTTAATTGATCATATGTAAGATCTAGTTATATATCTGAGATTTAAAAAGAGATCTTTCGCAGTGGTTTGCATGTGATTTTATGCACACCCAATAAAAAGCCTTAAAAATAAGTCTTTTGTTATATTTTTAAACACCTGCAATTACAGTCTTTAGTTTACTGGCTAATAGGCACAGTTATTTAATTTCAAAACGCCCAAATATTGACCAATTAAACAAAATCTAAATCTCTTTATCATTAATCAACCCTGAATGATCTTCTTTCTGTCTGCAGAACACACAAGAAAACTTTTTTAAGAACCTTGGTTTCCCAACACATTGGACCATAATGACTTCCATTTCTCAAAATATCATACATATATCATGTATAAAAGTCATACACGGCTCTGATTGACATGAGTGTCAATAAATGTATTTATTGTTTGTTTTTTAGATGCTGAAAAGAAGAGCTGCATTAATGAGCAGAATTAAATATATATCTTTAATAGTTTTTTGCATGTATTTGACCAGACTTAAAATATCGAATTCTGAAATTCATAAGCGTTTCACTTGATACTTAATACCAATTCAACACAGAGATACCGTCAGTGCCGTCACACATACCTGATGGATGGCATGCGGAGAGGAAAACATACGTCCGCTGGGGTACGCCGTGTTGTGTGGGTAGCGACCTGTTCTTTGCACAACGTCTATTGGTTTAGGAGGGTAGATGGGGTTGTTCATTACGCCTCTCATGGACTAAAACAAGAACATTTCTCGTTACGAATACAGAATAAACCACCCACCTAAATCTATCCTATCACATTAGACCCTTCCAGTCATACCTGTGGAGGCATGACGGAGTTCTGAAGAACTGGTTGGGGGCTCCGTGCGTTATACCTCCGCCCGTGTTGAGGCATGCTGGGTAAAGTCTGAGACGGTGACCCGCCCTGCATTGGTCTATGCTGAGGCGGGCCGGGTAGGCGCATGCCGTGGTACCATGGCCACTGATTGGGCGCTTGGTGGCGGGGGTTGTGCTGCGTGAGTTTCTCCACCTGCATCTGAAGCTGGGCCAGCGTGCTCTGTCTCTGGTGCTGAGGCTGCGAGCCCGGGAACCCCGGCTGGAGTCCCTCTGGTCTGGGACCCTGGATCATCTGCTGGAAAGACATCTGCTGCTGAGCGTTCGGATGTGGGCCGCTCGGGTGACGGACCGGAGATTTATCCAAAACTAGAGAACCTGTGACGAGAAAATGGTGAACGCACAACCTTTGCATAAATGATTCAGAGAGCGATTTTGGAATTCTCTTACCAAGATCCACATTTGATGCCCAAAAGGACGATCGGCACTGGAAACGAACCGAGCTCTGAGGAACGTATGTGATGTTGCATTTTGCCCGCATGAGGTACTGGATTTGACATGTGATCTGAATGCAGAGAGGAAAGTGAAAGTCCCGTCAGCACATTGTTGGATTTATGATCTGCAGGTCGGGAGCAGTTGGAGCTCAGAGGAGCACATACCAATCGCTTGCAGTACAGGAGAGCTGTGCCGCTGTTACTTGCTGTGGCCCATTTTGTGAAGTTGATCACGTGATCCAGATGTGTGGACAGTGACATCACATCCTGCTGTTGCTTTTTCAGCAGCGTTTCGTGGTCTTTTGTAATCGCCTAAAACATTTTTTGGTTCGTTTGTAACATAACATCGTTTGATAATGAAAATGAAATAAAAAATGGCACCTCAAGTTGATTCATTAACAGCTTCCCCTTCCTGTTGATCTCCATTATCAGATTGGTAATGGATTTCTTTATTTCAGTAGCCACGCCGTTGCGGTTTTCATCCACCTGCACAAGACTGATCCGAACAGACGGAAATATTACATGGATATTGCCTTTAAGTAATAATTAGAATATGACGTGTGTAATTACACCATAAATATAAAATCTTAAAATGGCTGGAATTTTATAGCATTAATAATATTTTATAAAGATTTTTATAGTCATTTTATATTAACTAGGATTTCTATTTCTATTCATATTATATTTGTTATCAATTTAAATATTTTTTTATTAATTATGTTTAAAACAGAATTATTAAAGCTTTATCATACTTCATATATAATCTTTAAAAGCACATTTAAATATAATACAAAAACAATTACCCATTGTTAATATTATTAGTCACATCCTCTATCGCTTTCTTCTTTTCTTGAAGCTGGCAGGTCATACTCTCCAAATGTTCCTTGTGGTTTTTATACGCATCCTCTAGAAATTGGTAACTGCATGTAAAATAAACTGTTAGATATCATGGTTGATATTTCACGCACGAGTAGATATTAACATCATGCGTCATACTTATGATCTTTGTGTTTGAGGAGCTGACAGTCTCTGCAGGTGAGGCGGTCACAGGTTTCACAGAAGAGCTTTAAAGGCTCCTGCTTATGGACGTCACAGAACACTGGTTTCTGTGTGGAAGCCCCCATCGCCTCTGTGCAGAAAATAAAAATGCAGTCGGACTTTGCAACTTGCATGTTTTTTGGTTTGCTCTGCGGTCCGTGTATAATGTATATATTTAGATTGAATGTTAAGGATCAAACCTGACGACATTTCCGTGATTTGTCGGACTGTGTGGTCTCTGGTGAACTTCACACGCTGATGAGCGTCAATGCAGGTGACGCACAAAAACTCCACACACTCCACGCAGAAGCCACTCGCCTCCGTGTTATCTTCGCAACTCACGCACAGCTGGAAACACAAGACGCAACATCAACCGGCAGGTTAGGAGGCATTTCTCAAAATACCATCACTACGTAAGAGAAGTGTAGAAGTTTGGAATGACGATGATTGTCGGTTATGTTCCATGCACCTGACTGCTTTTCTCCATCGTGCTGCTCGGCACTTCCACAGAATCCTTGACAAAGAAGTTATCCAACACCTCCACATCCATACACTCCTGCTGACACACGGGACAGCGGATCATGTTCACTAATCAAACACAAGAGAAGAGCGGACAAACATGTCAACACAACAATAATCATTAACGGTTATTTTTTAAAAAATCAAACAAATAATAAACATAATACATTATTACATTACATATATATATGTGCGTAATAGTAAGCTGTGGCAAACATGTCAAGGCATACGGAAAGCAATTTAAACATCTGATTGTGCATCTTGGTGTTGGCATTCACATTTACGTAAAGAAATCAATATTAACGCATTTCAGATTCACCCATTTTTATGAGCAAGGCGTAACTTGTGAACTTGAAAGGAAGCAATAAAGTTCATATAAAAATCTATAGACGATGGAAATGTTTCATTTATATAATATTGCACCTTAATATACCTTGATTCTGTCACCACAACTCATAGTCTCATCATATCAACTTTCTTTCTCGCTCAGAACACACAGGAAGATATTTTGAAGAACGTTAGTAACTGAAGGGCACGGATCCACTTCCAAAGACGTTCAAAAACGCTCTTGAAAACATCTGCTCGCTTGTTCCTTGTTATGAACCGGCGAGAGGGTGATGACAGCATTTCGTCTGCACTGTTATGTAAGGTCTATGGAGAAGGACTCGTCCTGTCTTATCAACAATACAATACAACAGTACAACATTATAAGTGTTATGTGTCCTCTTCCAAAGGGTTCAGGAGAATAGAGACGTCAAGCCCACATCTGCTGTGGAGGATCATCTAAACATGTCAGAAACATCTCCATCTACATGAACATCTCAAATCTACATGAACATCTCAAATCAACATGAACATCTCTCAACATGAACATCTCTCATCATGAACATCTCACAACATGAACATCTCACAACATGAACATCTCACAACATGAACATCTCCATCCACATGAACATCTCCATCCACATGAACATCTCCATCCACATGAACATCTCCATCCACATGAACATCTCCATCCACATGAACATCTCCATCCACATGAACACCTCACAGCATGAACATCACACAGCATGAACATCTCACAACATGAACATCTCACAACATGAACATCTCTCAACATGAACATCTCACAACATGACCATCTCTCAACATGAACATCTCTCAACATGAACATCTCTCAACATGAACATCTCTCAACATGAACATCTCACAGTCACATCATGAACATCTCACAGTCACATCATGAACATCTCACAGTCACATCATGAACATCTCTCAACATGAACATCTCTCATCATGAACATCTCACAACATGAACATCTCTCAACATGAACATCTCTCAACATGAACATCTCACATCATGAACATCTCACAACATGAACATCTCACAACATGAACATCTCTCAACATGAACATCTCACAACATGAACATCTCTCAACATGAACATCTCACATCATGAACATCTCACAACATGAACATCTCTCAACATGAACATCTCACAACATGAACATCTCTCAACATGAACATCTCTCAACATGAACATCTCTCAACATGAACATCTCTCATCATGAACATCTCTCAACATGAACATCTCTCATCATGAACATCTCTCATCATGAACATCTCTCAACATGAACATCTCACATCATGAACATCTCTCAACATGAACATCTCACAACATGAACATCTCACAACATGAACATCTCTCAACATGAACATCTCTCAACATGAACATCTCACAACATGAACATCTCTCAACATGAACATCTCTCAACATGAACATCTCACATCATGAACATCTCTCAACATGAACATCTCACAACATGAACATCTCTCATCATGAACATCTCACAACATGAACATCTCACAACATGAACATCTCTCATCATGAACATCTCACAACATGAACATCTCACAACATGAACATCTCTCAACATGAACATCTCACAACATGAACATCTCTCAACATGAACATCACTCAACATGAACATCTCTCAACATGAACATCTCTCAACATGAACATCTCTCATCATGAACATCTCACAACATGAACATCTCTCATCATGAACATCTCACATCATGAACATCTCTCATCATGAACATCTCTCATCATGAACATCTCTCATCATGAACATCTCTCAACATGAACATCTCACAACATGAACATCTCTCATCATGAACATCTCTCATCATGAACATCTCTCATCATGAACATCTCACAACATGAACATCTCTCAACATGAACATCTCTCATCATGAACATCTCTCATCATGAACATCTCTCATCATGAACATCTCTCATCATGAACATCTCTCATCATGAACATCTCACATCATGAACATCTCACATCATGAACATCTCACATCATGAACATCTCACAACATGAACATCTCTCATCATGAACATCTCTGAACATGAACATCTCACAACATGAACATCTCACAACATGAACATCTCTCAACATGAACATCTCTCAACATGAACATCTCTCAACATGAACATCTCTCATCATGAACATCTCTCAACATGAACATCTCTCAACATGAACATCTCACAACATGAACATCTCTCATCATGAACATCTCACAACATGAACATCTCTCAACATGAACATCTCTCATCATGAACATCTCACATCATGAACATCTCTCAACATGAACATCTCTCAACATGAACATCTCACATCATGAACATCTCTCATCATGAACATCTCACATCCATATGAACATCTCACAACATGAACATCTCACAACATGAACATCTCTCAACATGAACATCTCTCATCATGAACATCTCTCATCATGAACATCTCTCATCATGAACATCTCTCATCATGAACATCTCTCAACATGAACATCTCTCATCATGAACATCTCTCATCATGAACATCTCACATCCATATGAACATCTCACAACATGAACATCTCACATCATGAACATCTCACAACATGAACATCTCTCAACATGAACATATCTCATCTTGAACATCTCACATCATGAACATCTCTCATCATGAACATCTCTCATCATGAACATCTCACATCCATATGAACATCTCACAACATGAACATCTCACAACATGAACATCTCTCAACATGAACATCTCTCATCATGAACATCTCACAACAGGAACATCTCACAACATGAACATCTCTCAACATGAACATCTCTCAACATGAACATCTCACAACATGAACATCTCTCATCATGAACATCTCACATCATGAACATCTCACATCATGAACATCTCACATCATGAACATCTCACATCATGAACATCTCTCATCATGAACATCTCACATCATGAACATCTCACATCATGAACATCTCTCATCATGAACATCTCTCATCATGAACATCTCACATCATGAACATCTCACATCATGAACATCTCACATCATGAACATCTCACATCATGAACATCTCACAACATGAACATCTCACATCATGAACATCTCACAACATGAACATCTCACATCATGAACATCTCACATCATGAACATCTCTCATCATGAACATCTCTAATCATGAACATCTCACAACATGAACATCTCACAACATGAACATCTCACAACATGAACATCTCTCATCATGAACATCTCACAACATGAACATCTCACATCATGAACATCTCACAACATGAACATCTCACAACATGAACATCTCTCATCATGAACATCTCTCATCATGAACATCTCACAACATGAACATCTCACAACATGAACATCTCACAACATGAACATCTCACAACATGAACATCTCACAACATGAACATCTCACAACATGAACATCTCTCATCATGAACATCTCACAACATGAACATCTCACAACATGAACATCTCACAACATGAACATCTCACAACATGAACATCTCACAACATGAACATCTCACATCATGAACATCTCACAACATGAACATCTCACATCATGAACATCTCACAACATGAACATCTCTCAACATGAACATCTCTCAACATGAACATCTCTCAACATGAACATCTCTCAACATGAACATCTCTCAACATGAACATCTCTCAACATGAACATCTCTCAACATGAACATCTCTCAACATGAACATCTCTCATCATGAACATCTCACAACATGAACATCTCACAACATGAACATCTCACAACATGAACATCTCTCATCATGAACATCTCACATCATGAACATCTCACATCATGAACATCTCACATCATGAACATCTCACATCATGAACATCTCTCATCATGAACATCTCTCAACATGAACATCTCTCATCATGAACATCTCTCATCATGAACATCTCTCATCATGAACATCTCTCATCATGAACATCTCACATCCGTATGAACATCTCACAACATGAACATCTCTCATCATGAACATCTCTCATCATGAACATCTCACAACATGAACATCTCTCATCATGAACATCTCTCAACATGAACATCTCTCAACATGAACATCTCACAACATGAACATCTCTCATCATGAACATCTCACATCATGAACATCTCTCATCATGAACATCTCTCATCATGAACATCTCTCATCATGAACATCTCTCAACATGAACATCTCACAACATGAACATCTCTCAACATGAACATCTCACAACATGAACATCTCACAACATGAACATCTCTCATCATGAACATCTCACAACATGAACATCTCACATCATGAACATCTCACATCATGAACATCTCACAACATGAACATCTCACAACATGAACATCTCACAACATGAACATCTCACATCATGAACATCTCTCATCATGAACATCTCTCATCATGAACATCTCTCATCATGAACATCTCACAACATGAACATCTCACAACATGAACATCTCACAACATGAACATCTCACAACATGAACATCTCTCATCATGAACATCTCTCATCATGAACATCTCACAACATGAACATCTCACAACATGAACATCTCACAACATGAACATCTCTCATCATGAACATCTCTCATCATGAACATCTCTCATCATGAACATCTCACAACATGAACATCTCACAACATGAACATCTCACAACATGAACATCTCTCAACATGAACATCTCTCATCATGAACATCTCTCATCATGAACATCTCTCATCATGAACATCTCTCATCATGAACATCTCTCATCATGAACATCTCACAACATGAACATCTCTCATCATGAACATCTCACAACATGAACATCTCACAACATGAACATCTCTCATCATGAACATCTCTCATCATGAACATCTCTCATCATGAACATCTCACAACATGAACATCTCACAACATGAACATCTCTCATCATGAACATCTCTCATCATGAACATCTCACATCATGAACATCTCTCATCATGAACATCTCACATCATGAACATCTCACAACATGAACATCTCTCATCATGAACATCTCACATCATGAACATCTCTCATCATGAACATCTCGCAACATGAACATCTCTCAACATGAACATCTCGCAACATGAACATCTCGCAACATGAACATCTCTCATCATGAACATCTCTCATCATGAACATCTCTCATCATGAACATCTCGCAACATGAACATCTCTCATCATGAACATCTCTCATCATGAACATCTCACATCATGAACATCTCACAACATGAACATCTCTCATCATGAACATCTCACAACATGAACATCTCACAACATGAACATCTCACAACATGAACATCTCACAACATGAACATCTCACAACATGAACATCTCACAACATGAACATCTCACAACATGAACATCTCACAACATGAACATCTCACAACATGAACATCTCACAACATGAACATCTCTCAACATGAACATCTCTCAACATGAACATCTCACAACATGAACATCTCTCAACATGAACATCTCTCAACATGAACATCTCTCAACATGAACATCTCTCAACATGAACATCTCTCAACATGAACATCTCTCAACATGAACATCTCTCAACATGAACATCTCTCATCATGAACATCTCTCAACATGAACATCTCTCAACATGAACATCTCTCAACATGAACATCTCTCATCATGAACATCTCTCAACATGAACATCTCTCAACATGAACATCTCTCAACATGAACATCTCACAACATGAACATCTCTCATCATGAACATCTCACAACATGAACATCTCTCAACATGAACATCTCTCATCATGAACATCTCACATCATGAACATCTCTCAACATGAACATCTCTCAACATGAACATCTCACATCATGAACATCTCTCAACATGAACATCTCTCAACATGAACATCTCACATCATGAACATCTCTCATCATGAACATCTCACATCCATATGAACATCTCACAACATGAACATCTCACAACATGAACATCTCTCAACATGAACATCTCTCATCATGAACATCTCTCATCATGAACATCTCTCATCATGAACATCTCTCATCATGAACATCTCTCAACATGAACATCTCTCATCATGAACATCTCTCATCATGAACATCTCTCATCATGAACATCTCACATCCGTATGAACATCTCACAACATGAACATCTCTCATCATGAACATCTCTCATCATGAACATCTCTCAACATGAACATCTCTCAACATGAACATCTCTCATCATGAACATCTCACAACATGAACATCTCTCATCATGAACATCTCACATCCATATGAACATCTCACAACATGAACATCTCACATCATGAACATCTCACAACACGAACATCTCTCAACATGAACATATCTCATCTTGAACATCTCACATCATGAACATCTCTCCACATGAACATCTCTCATCATGAACATCTCACATCCATATGAACATCTCACAACATGAACATCTCACAACATGAACATCTCTCAACATGAACATCTCTCATCATGAACATCTCTCATCATGAACATCTCTCATCATGAACATCTCTCATCATGAACATCTCACAACAGGAACATCTCACAACAGGAACATCTCACAACATGAACATCTCTCAACATGAACATCTCTCATCATGAACATCTCTCAACATGAACATCTCTCAACATGAACATCTCTCATCATGAACATCTCACAACATGAACATCTTTCATCATGAACATCTCACATCCATATGAACATCTCACATCATGAACATCTCACAACATGAACATCTCTCAACATGAACATATCTCATCTTGAACATCTCACATCATGAACATCTCTCCACATGAACATCTCTCATCATGAACATCTCACATCCATATGAACATCTCACAACATGAACATCTCACAACATGAACATCTCACAACATGAACATCTCTCAACATGAACATCTCTCATCATGAACATCTCTCATCATGAACATCTCTCATCATGAACATCTCACAACATGAGCATCTCTCAACATGAACATCTCTCAACATGAACATCTCTCAACATGAACATCTCACAACATGAACATCTCACAACATGAACATCTCTCATCATGAACATCTCTCATCATGAACATCTCACATCATGAACATCTCACATCATGAACATCTCACATCATGAACATCTCACATCATGAACATCTCACATCATGAACATCTCACATCATGAACATCTCTCATCATGAACATCTCTCATCATGAACATCTCTCATCATGAACATCTCACATCATGAACATCTCTCATCATGAACATCTCACATCATGAACATCTCACATCATGAACATCTCACAACATGAACATCTCACAACATGAACATCTCACATCATGAACATCTCACATCATGAACATCTCACAACATGAACATCTCACATCATGAACATCTCACATCATGAACATCTCACATCATGAACATCTCTCATCATGAACATCTCTCATCATGAACATCTCTCATCATGAACATCTCACAACATGAACATCTCACAACATGAACATCTCACAACATGAACATCTCTCATCATGAACATCTCTCATCATGAACATCTCTCATCATGAACATCTCACAACATGAACATCTCACAACATGAACATCTCACAACATGAACATCTCACAACATGAACATCTCACAACATGAACATCTCACAACATGAACATCTCACAACATGAACATCTCACAACATGAACATCTCACAACATGAACATCTCTCAACATGAACATCTCACAACATGAACATCTCACATCATGAACATCTCACAACATGAACATCTCACATCATGAACATCTCTCAACATGAACATCTCACAACATGAACATCTCTCAACATGAACATCTCTCAACATGAACATCTCTCAACATGAACATCTCTCAACATGAACATCTCTCAACATGAACATCTCTCAACATGAACATCTCTCATCATGAACATCTCTCATCATGAACATCTCACAACATGAACATCTCTCATCATGAACATCTCACAACATGAACATCTCTCATCATGAACATCTCTCAACATGAACATCTCTCATCATGAACATCTCTCATCATGAACATCTCTCAACATGAACATCTCTCATCATGAACATCTCTCAACATGAACATCTCTCATCATGAACATCTCACAACATGAACATCTCACAACATGAACATCTCACAACATGAACATCTCTCATCATGAACATCTCACAACATGAACATCTCACAACATGAACATCTCTCATCATGAACATCTCACAACATGAACATCTCACAACATGAACATCTCACAACATGAACATCTCTCATCATGAACATCTCACAACATGAACATCTCACAACATGAACATCTCTCATCATGAACATCTCACAACATGAACATCTCACAACATGAACATCTCTCATCATGAACATCTCACAACATGAACATCTCACAACATGAACATCTCACAACATGAACATCTCTCATCATGAACATCTCTCATCATGAACATCTCACATCCGTATGAACATCTCACAACATGAACATCTCTCATCATGAACATCTCTCATCATGAACATCTCTCAACATGAACATCTCTCATCATGAACATCTCTCAACATGAACATCTCTCAACATGAACATCTCACAACATGAACATCTCACAACATGAACATCTCTCATCATGAACATCTCACATCATGAACATCTCTCATCATGAACATCTCTCAACATGAACATCTCACAACATGAACATCTCTCAACATGAACATCTCACAACATGAACATCTCACAACATGAACATCTCTCAACATGAACATCTCTCATCATGAACATCTCTCATCATGAACATCTCTCATCATGAACATCTCTCAACATGAACATCTCTCATCATGAACATCTCTCATCATGAACATCTCTCATCATGAACATCTCACATCCGTATGAACATCTCACAACATGAACATCTCTCATCATGAACATCTCTCATCATGAACATCTCTCATCATGAACATCTCTCATCATGAACATCTCTCAACATGAACATCTCACAACATGAACATCTCACAACATGAACATCTCACATCATGAACATCTCACAACATGAACATCTCACAACATGAACATCTCACAACATGAACATCTCACAACATGAACATCTCTCATCATGAACATCTCACAACATGAACATCTCACAACATGAACATCTCACAACATGAACATCTCACATCATGAACATCTCTCAACATGAACATCTCGCAACATGAACATCTCTCATCATGAACATCTCTCATCATGAACATCTCTCATCATGAACATCTCTCATCATGAACATCTCTCATCATGAACATCTCACATCATGAACATCTCTCATCATGAACATCTCTCAACATGAACATCTCACAACATGAACATCTCACATCATGAACATCTCACAACATGAACATCTCTCATCATGAACATCTCTCATCATGAACACCTCACAACATGAACATCTCTCATCATGAACATCTCACAACATGAACATCTCACAACATGAACATCTCTCATCATGAACATCTCCCATCATGAACATCTCTCAACATGAACATCTCTCATCATGAACATCTCACAACATGAACATCTCCATCATGAACATCTCACAACATGAACATCTCACAACATGAACATCTCACATCATGAACATCTCACAACATGAACATCTCACATCATGAACATCTCACAACATGAACATCTCTCAACATGAACATCTCACAACATGAACATCTCTCATCATGAACATCTCACAACATGAACATCTCTCATCATGAACATCTCTCATCATGAACATCTCTCATCATGAACATCTCTCATCATGAACATCTCACAACATGAACATCTCTCATCATGAACATCTCTCAACATGAACATCTCTCAACATGAACATCTCACAACATGAACATCTCACAACATGAACATCTCTCATCATGAACATCTCACATCATGAACATCTCTCATCATGAACATCTCTCAACATGAACATCTCACAACATGAACATCTCACAACATGAACATCTCTCAACATGAACATCTCACAACATGAACATCTCACAACATGAACATCTCTCAACATGAACATCTCTCATCATGAACATCTCTCATCATGAACATCTCTCATCATGAACATCTCTCAACATGAACATCTCTCATCATGAACATCTCTCATCATGAACATCTCTCATCATGAACATCTCACATCCGTATGAACATCTCACAACATGAACATCTCTCATCATGAACATCTCTCATCATGAACATCTCTCATCATGAACATCTCTCAACATGAACATCTCACAACATGAACATCTCTCATCATGAACATCTCACAACATGAACATCTCACATCATGAACATCTCACAACATGAACATCTCACAACATGAACATCTCACAACATGAACATCTCTCATCATGAACATCTCTCATCATGAACATCTCACAACATGAACATCTCACAACATGAACATCTCACAACATGAACATCTCACATCATGAACATCTCTCAACATGAACATCTCGCAACATGAACATCTCTCATCATGAACATCTCTCATCATGAACATCTCTCATCATGAACATCTCTCATCATGAACATCTCTCATCATGAACATCTCACATCATGAACATCTCTCATCATGAACATCTCTCAACATGAACATCTCACAACATGAACATCTCACATCATGAACATCTCACAACATGAACATCTCTCATCATGAACATCTCTCATCATGAACACCTCACAACATGAACATCTCTCATCATGAACATCTCTCATCATGAACATCTCACAACATGAACATCTCACAACATGAACATCTCTCATCATGAACATCTCCCATCATGAACATCTCTCAACATGAACATCTCTCATCATGAACATCTCACAACATGAACATCTCCATCATGAACATCTCACAACATGAACATCTCACAACATGAACATCTCACATCATGAACATCTCACAACATGAACATCTCACATCATGAACATCTCACAACATGAACATCTCTCAACATGAACATCTCACAACATGAACATCTCTCATCATGAACATCTCACAACATGAACATCTCTCATCATGAACATCTCTCATCATGAACATCTCTCATCATGAACATCTCTCATCATGAACATCTCTCAACATGAACATCTCTCATCATGAACATCTCTCAACATGAACATCTCTCAACATGAACATCTCACAACATGAACATCTCACAACATGAACATCTCACAACATGAACATCTCACAACATGAACATCTCTCATCATGAACATCTCTCAACATGAACATCTCTCATCATGAACATCTCTCATCATGAACATCTCTCAACATGAACATCTCACAACATGAACATCTCACAACATGAACATCTCTCAACATGAACATCTCTCATCATGAACATCTCTCATCATGAACATCTCTCATCATGAACATCTCTCAACATGAACATCTCTCATCATGAACATCTCTCATCATGAACATCTCTCATCATGAACATCTCACATCCGTATGAACATCTCACAACATGAACATCTCTAATCATGAACATCTCTCATCATGAACATCTCACAACATGAACATCTCTCATCATGAACATCTCTCAACATGAACATCTCTCAACATGAACATCTCACAACATGAACATCTCACAACATGAACATCTCTCATCATGAACATCTCACATCATGAACATCTCTCATCATGAACATCTCTCATCATGAACATCTCTCATCATGAACATCTCTCAACATGAACATCTCACAACATGAACATCTCTCAACATGAACATCTCACAACATGAACATCTCACAACATGAACATCTCTCAACATGAACATCTCTCATCATGAACATCTCTCATCATGAACATCTCTCATCATGAACATCTCTCATCATGAACATCTCTCATCATGAACATCTCACATCCGTATGAACATCTCACAACATGAACATCTCTCATCATGAACATCTCTCATCATGAACATCTCTCAACATGAACATCTCTCATCATGAACATCTCACAACATGAACATCTCACAACATGAACATCTCTCATCATGAACATCTCACAACATGAACATCTCACATCATGAACATCTCACAACATGAACATCTCACAACATGAACATCTCACAACATGAACATCTCACAACATGAACATCTCTCATCATGAACATCTCTCATCATGAACATCTCACAACATGAACATCTCACAACATGAACATCTCACAACATGAACATCTCACATCATGAACATCTCACATCATGAACATCTCTCAACATGAACATCTCGCAACATGAACATCTCTTATCATGAACATCTCTCATCATGAACATCTCTCATCATGAACATCTCTCATCATGAACATCTCTCATCATGAACATCTCACATCATGAACATCTCTCATCATGAACATCTCTCAACATGAACATCTCACAACATGAACATCTCACATCATGAACATCTCACAACATGAACATCTCTCATCATGAACATCTCTCATCATGAACACCTCACAACATGAACACCTCTCATCATGAACATCTCTCATCATGAACATCTCTCATCATGAACATCTCACAACATGAACATCTCACAACATGAACATCTCTCATCATGAACATCTCCATCATGAACATCTCACAACATGAACATCTCACAACATGAACATCTCACATCATGAACATCTCACATCATGAACATCTCACAACATGAACATCTCACAACATGAACATCTCTCATCATGAACATCTCACAACATGAACATCTCACAACATGAACATCTCACAACATGAACATCTCTCAACATGAACATCTCACAACATGAACATCTCACATCATGAACATCTCTCATCATGAACATCTCTCATCATGAACATCTCTCATCATGAACATCTCACAACATGAACATCTCTCATCATGAACATCTCTCATCATGAACATCTCTCATCATGAACATCTCACAACATGAACATCTCTCATCATGAACATCTCTCATCATGAACATCTCACAACATGAACATCTCTCATCATGAACATCTCTCAACATGAACATCTCTCAACATGAACATCTCACAACATGAACATCTCACAACATGAACATCTCTCATCATGAACATCTCACAACATGAACATCTCACAACATGAACATCTCTCATCATGAACATCTCACAACATGAACATCTCACAACATGAACATCTCTCATCATGAACATCTCTCAACATGAACATCTCTCAACATGAACATCTCTCATCATGAACATCTCTCATCATGAACATCTCACAACATGAACATCTCTCAACATGAACATCTCTCATCATGAACATCTCTCATCATGAACATCTCTCATCATGAACATCTCTCAACATGAACATCTCTCATCATGAACATCTCACATCATGAACATCTCACATCATGAACATCTCTCATCATGAACATCTCTCAACATGAACATCTCTCAAAATGAACATCTCTCAACATGAACATCTCTCATCATGAACATCTCTCATCATGAACATCTCTCATCATGAACATCTCTCATCATGAACATCTCTCAACATGAACATCTCACATCATGAACATCTCTCAACATGAACATCTCACAACATGAACATCTCTCATCATGAACATCTCACATCATGAACATCTCACATCATGAACATCTCACATCATGAACATCTCACAACATGAACATCTCTCATCATGAACATCTCACAACATGAACATCTCTCAACATGAACATCTCTCAACATGAACATCTCTCATCATGAACATCTCTCATCATGAACATCTCACATCATGAACATCTCTCATCATGAACATCTCACAACATGAACATCTCTCAACATGAACATCTCTCATCATGAACATCTCTCATCATGAACATCTCTCAACATGAACATCTCTCATCATGAACATCTCACATCATGAACATCTCTCATCATGAACATCTCTCAACATGAACATCTCTCATCATGAACATCTCACAACATGAACATCTCACAACATGAACATCTCTCATCATGAACATCTCACAACATGAACATCTCTCATCATGAACATCTCTCATCATGAACATCTCACAACATGAACATCTCACAACATGAACATCTCTCATCATGAACATCTCACAACATGAACATCTCTCAACATGAACATCTCTCAACATGAACATCTCTCATCATGAACATCTCACAACATGAACATCTCTCATCATGAACATCTCTCAACATGAACATCTCTCATCATGAACATCTCTCATCATGAACATCTCTCATCATGAACATCTCTCAACATGAACATCTCTCAACATGAACATCTCTCAACATGAACATCTCTCCACATGAACATCTCTCATCATGAACATCTCCATCATGAACATCTCACAACATGAACATCTCTCAACATGAACATCTCCATCATGAACATCTCCATCATGAACATCTCACAACATGAACATCTCTCAACATGAACATCTCCATCATGAACATCTCCATCATGAACATCTCTCAACATGAACATCTCTCAACATGAACATCTCCATCATGAACATCTCACAACATGAACATCTCTCAACATGAACATCTCTCAACATGAACATCTCCATCATGAACATCTCACAACATGAACATCTCCATCATGAACATCTCACAACATGAACATCTCACAACATGAACATCTCACATCATGAACATCTCACAACATGAACATCTCACATCATGAACATCTCACAACATGAACATCTCACAACATGAACATCTCACAACATGAACATCTCACAACATGAACATCTCCATCATGAACATCTCTCAACATGAACATCTCCATCATGAACATCTCACAACATGAACATCTCCATCATGAACATCTCACAACATGAACATCTCACAACATGAACATCTCACAACATGAACATCTCACAACATGAACATCTCACAACATGAACATCTCTCAACATGAACATCTCTCAACATGAACATCTCACAACATGAACATCTCACAACATGAACATCTCACAACATGAACATCTCTCAACATGAACATCTCTCAACATGAACATCTCTCAACATGAACATCTCTCAACATGAACATCTCACAACATGAACATCTCTCATCATGAACATCTCTCATCATGAACATCTCTCAACATGAACATCTCTCAACATGAACATCTCTCAACATGAACATCTCTCAACATGAACATCTCACAACATGAACATCTCACAACATGAACATCTCTCAACATGAACATCTCACAACATGAACATCTCACATCATGAACATCTCTCAACATGAACATCTCACATCATGAACATCTCTCAACATGAACATCTCACAACATGAACATCTCTCATCATGAACATCTCTCATCATGAACATCTCTCATCATGAACATCTCTCAACATGAACATCTCTCAACATGAACATCTCTCAACATGAACATCTCACAACATGAACATCTCTCAACATGAACATCTCACATCATGAACATCTCTCATCATGAACATCTCACAACATGAACATCTCTCATCATGAACATCTCTCAACATGAACATCTCACAACATGAACATCTCTCAACATGAACATCTCACATCATGAACATCTCTCATCATGAACATCTCACAACATGAACATCTCACATCATGAACATCTCACAACATGAACATCTCTCAACATGAACATCTCACAACATGAACATCTCTCAACATGAACATCTCACAACATGAACATCTCTCATCATGAACATCTCTCATCATGAACATCTCACAACATGAACATCTCTCATCATGAACATCTCTCAACATGAACATCTCTCATCATGAACATCTCTCAACATGAACATCTCACATCATGAACATCTCACAACATGAACATCTCTCATCATGAACATCTCACAACATGAACATCTCTCATCATGAACATCTCTCAACATGAACATCTCACATCATGAACATCTCTCATCATGAACATCTCTCATCATGAACATCTCACAACATGAACATCTCACATCATGAACATCTCACAACATGAACATCTCTCAACATGAACATCTCACAACATGAACATCTCTCATCATGAACATCTCTCATCATGAACATCTCTCATCATGAACATCTCACAACATGAACATCTCTCAACATGAACATCTCACAACATGAACATCTCTCATCATGAACATCTCACATCATGAACATCTCACATCATGAACATCTCACATCATGAACATCTCACATCATGAACATCTCACAACATGAACATCTCTCATCATGAACATCTCTCATCATGAACATCTCTCATCATGAACATCTCACATCATGAACATCTCTCATCATGAACATCTCACAACATGAACATCTCTCATCATGAACATCTCTCAACATGAACATCTCACATCATGAACATCTCTCATCATGAACATCTCTCATCATGAACATCTCACAACATGAACATCTCACATCATGAACATCTCTCATCATGAACATCTCTCATCATGAACATCTCACATCATGAACATCTCACATCATGAACATCTCACATCATGAACATCTCACATCATGAACATCTCTCATCATGAACATCTCTCATCATGAACATCTCACAACATGAACATCTCACAACATGAACATCTCACATCATGAACATCTCTCATCATGAACATCTCTCATCATGAACATCTCTCATCATGAACATCTCACATCATGAACATCTCACATCATGAACATCTCTCATCATGAACATCTCTCATCATGAACATCTCACAACATGAACATCTCTCATCATGAACATCTCTCAACATGAACATCTCACAACATGAACATCTCTCATCATGAACATCTCACATCATGAACATCTCTCATCATGAACATCTCTCATCATGAACATCTCACAACATGAACATCTCACATCATGAACATCTCTCATCATGAACATCTCACAACATGAACATCTCTCAACATGAACATCTCACAACATGAACATCTCACATCATGAACATCTCTCATCATGAACATCTCTCATCATGAACATCTCACATCATGAACATCTCTCATCATGAACATCTCACAACATGAACATCTCACAACATGAACATCTCACAACATGAACATCTCACAACATGAACATCTCACAACATGAACATCTCTCAACATGAACATCTCACAACATGAACATCTCACAACATGAACATCTCACAACATGAACATCTCTCATCATGAACATCTCTCATCATGAACATCTCTCATCATGAACATCTCACAACATGAACATCTCTCATCATGAACATCTCTCATCATGAACATCTCTCATCATGAACATCTCTCATCATGAACATCTCTCAACATGAACATCTCTCATCATGAACATCTCACAACATGAACATCTCTCAACATGAACATCTCACAACATGAACATCTCACAACATGAACATCTCTCATCATGAACATCTCTCATCATGAACATCTCTCAACATGAACATCTCTCATCATGAACATCTCACAACATGAACATCTCTCATCATGAACATCTCTCATCATGAACATCTCACATCATGAACATCTCTCATCATGAACATCTCACAACATGAACATCTCTCAACATGAACATCTCACAACATGAACATCTCACATCATGAACATCTCTCATCATGAACATCTCTCATCATGAACATCTCACAACATGAACATCTCTCATCATGAACATCTCACAACATGAACATCTCACAACATGAACATCTCACAACATGAACATCTCTCATCATGAACATCTCACAACATGAACATCTCACAACATGAACATCTCACAACATGAACATCTCACATCATGAACATCTCACAACATGAACATCTCTCATCATGAACATCTCACAACATGAACATCTCACAACATGAACATCTCACAACATGAACATCTCTCAACATGAACATCTCACATCATGAACATCTCACAACATGAACATCTCACAACATGAACATCTCTCAACATGAACATCTCTCATCATGAACATCTCACAACATGAACATCTCACAACATGAACATCTCACAACATGAACATCTCTCATCATGAACATCTCTCATCATGAACATCTCTCAACATGAACATCTCTCATCATGAACATCTCTCATCATGAACATCTCACAACATGAACATCTCTCATCATGAACATCTCACATCATGAACATCTCTCATCATGAACATCTCACAACATGAACATCTCTCATCATGAACATCTCTCATCATGAACATCTCTCATCATGAACATCTCACAACATGAACATCTCTCATCATGAACATCTCACAACATGAACATCTCTCATCATGAACATCTCACAACATGAACATCTCACAACATGAACATCTCACAACATGAACATCTCTCAACATGAACATCTCACAACATGAACATCTCACAACATGAACATCTCACAACATGAACATCTCTCATCATGAACATCTCACAACATGAACATCTCACAACATGAACATCTCACAACATGAACATCTCTCAACATGAACATCTCACATCATGAACATCTCACAACATGAACATCTCACAACATGAACATCTCACAACATGAACATCTCTCAACATGAACATCTCACAACATGAACATCTCACAACATGAACATCTCTCATCATGAACATCTCACAACATGAACATCTCACAACATGAACATCTCACAACATGAACATCTCTCAACATGAACATCTCACATCATGAACATCTCACAACATGAACATCTCACAACATGAACATCTCACAACATGAACATCTCTCAACATGAACATCTCTCATCATGAACATCTCACAACATGAACATCTCACAACATGAACATCTCACAACATGAACATCTCTCAACATGAACATCTCTCATCATGAACATCTCACAACATGAACATCTCACAACATGAACATCTCACAACATGAACATCTCTCATCATGAACATCTCTCATCATGAACATCTCTCAACATGAACATCTCTCATCATGAACATCTCTCATCATGAACATCTCTCAACATGAACATCTCTCATCATGAACATCTCTCATCATGAACATCTCACAACATGAACATCTCTCATCATGAACATCTCACAACATGAACATCTCTCATCATGAACATCTCACAACATGAACATCTCACAACATGAACATCTCACAACATGAACATCTCTCATCATGAACATCTCACAACATGAACATCTCTCAACATGAACATCTCACAACATGAACATCTCACATCATGAACATCTCACAACATGAACATCTCACATCATGAACATCTCTCAACATGAACATCTCACAACATGAACATCTCTCAACATGAACATCTCTCAACATGAACATCTCTCAACATGAACATCTCACAACATGAACATCTCACAACATGAACATCTCACAACATGAACATCTCACAACATGAACATCTCTCAACATGAACATCTCTCAACATGAACATCTCTCAACATGAACATCTCTCATCATGAACATCTCTCATCATGAACATATCTCATCATGAACATCTCACAACATGATTATGGGATGTCCAGTGTCTTACAGGTGTTGTCAGGACTCATGGAGGTGTGAGGGGGTAAACATCTCCTGCAGAAGGAGTGCAGGCAGGGCAGCAGTTTGGGTTCTCTGCTGCTGAAGCTGAGCTGACACACAGGACACATGTCCATCATCTTCTCCACATCCGGCTCCATGACATCACACTCTTTGCTCTCGGCTTCATTCTCCACGATGATGACCAGGTCACCGCTCGTCGTGTTCCCGCAGCTGTCCTCCATCACTCACGGGACATCTCGCTCGCGCTTTATTGTGACGTACATCGGCCGGAAGTTCCCCGCGCATCTGTTGTCGACGGCGGTGAGAGGCCCGGGTTATGACGTCAGTGTCTCGGGCTTATGACGTGCGACGGAAGCCGAGATGAGACTTTTGTGAAGAACGCGGTTTGCATTTATCTAATAATAATCATGAGCTGTCACAGAATGATGTATTGTTATTATTGTAACATTTAAATAAAGTTTTTTTTCAACTGTTCTTTGGTGAAATTATTATAATTGTTGGTATATAATATATAAATTATTTTGTATATTATTAACGCGAGTCACAGCGTTAATATTTATAGAAGTATAGAAAAATATTATTAAAGCAGCATCATTTGTTTTAACATGTTTGTTGTTAATTATGTGTTTTGGGAAGGCTTTTATTTTGGTACATCCGGGGTTTCCCGGGCATCTTTTCAAAATAAAAGTCCTTACATAATAAAGGTCTGTTGTACATATAAGCTTAATAATAAACATACATGTCTGGTTAAATGTTTCCTTACATTTAAATGTTATTTTTTTTATTTATTTAAGGGTTATTTTCTTGACTGTTCTGTGGTGAAAGTATTGTTTTGTACAAAATTGACGGGAGTCACATTTTTAATATTTATCAAAATGTAAAAATATATTATTAAAGCAGCACAATGTGTTTGAACATATTTGTTATTAATGATGTTTAGGAAATGATTTTATTTTGGTACATGCGTGGATTTTCTGACATCTTTCCAGAATAAAAGTCTTTACATACCATACATTTATATAAAATAAATGATATTAATTAATGTATCAAATATATGCACGTGTGTGTGTGTGTGTGTGTTAATAAAAAATGCAAAATTAATATCCACAAAACACAGACGTACATTATGTACACACGATTATTTATTATTGGTTGCGATTAATCGTTTCGACAGGCAAAAATAAGAACAACCAATGGAGTCAAAGGGGAGGAGTTACCCGACACATTTTTATTTAAAGGCACAGTCGGCTCACAGCTGCACCTCAGTGTTTACCGCCGATGTTTTCTGGAAAATATTAGTCGTCAAAAATCATCCGAATGTTCAGGGCTCGGGGGGAAAAACAACATTCATTGTAAAAAGAGCAGTTAAAAAACATAAATTCCATAAATGCGTGTTTATCGTAGCGGTTATTCATTATACATCGGTACAACGTGAATATTCAACACTTTATTGACACGACACGTTGCGCTGGCAATGCCCGCGGCGTTGAAGTCATTTTGAATATTGCAAGCAAACAAAATACGATTTGAAAATCTTGAGCGTGAATCGGCCTGTAATAGAAGCCCAAATCGATGAGTTTTTTCGGTATTTCTTATAGATAGACAAGGAACCCGAGCGACAGAAAATAAGACGTCACGTCACAAGCCTATGTATAACAAGAAGACGTGAAGATGTTTCGTATAACTTGTAAATAAGTTATTAAATAATCAAGACACTCCTGTAGACGTAAAAGAAAACGAAGCCTTTAAAGATTCTACGTGCACGACACCATGCCGAAAGAAACCGAGCTAATGTGTCAGAAAGCTAGGGAGATCAGCTGGTACCTATCTACATGCCCAAGTGACCCTTATCAGTCTGGATCGATGCGTTATTAACATCCCCAAACACGGCTGCGCCCTCCGAGCGGGTGGCATTGAAAGGAACCGTTTCCAAATAAAAACACTGTTAAAGAAATGATTTGATAGAGCTTTGGGAGATGGGTTTAGCTGTGGGGGACGGCAGTTATCACACAGATGAGGACGTGAGAGAGGGCTTTCAGTCCCGGTAAGGATGGATGTGGTTAACCGGATGAACAGCAGCCTCCGGCGGCCGTGGCCGTCTGGGGTTCATCGTCCACGATCTGTACGCCTCTCCGCGCCGTGCTCGTGTGGCTGGCGCCGTTTCCCCGCGACTTCTCGTCTGCTTGGGCGCTCTCCATCATGCCTACAGTTCCCAATGAAACAAATACAGGGTGAATTATTATCGTTTTACGGACTAGTTTCTTCTTTTGGTTGACATCTGCAAGTGTTAACTTAAAGTGATAGTTCGCACTAAATGAATATTCAAATGTCATTAACAGTCGTTGTATGGCTCCCTTTTTCTGCAGGACACAAAAGAAGATATTTTGAAGACAGTCGGAAAGCAAACAGTGAAGGAACCCATTTACTTAACTGTGCGGACACAAAAGCAATGCAAGTGAATAGATGCCGTTTGCAGGAGGGTGTCTAACATTCTTTAAAATATTCTGCGGAACAGTGCATGTAATGCATAACAGGATTTTCATTTTCGAGTGAACTCTCACTTCGAATACATGCGTTTAATTTTCAATTTTTTATCAAGATTGCCTACGGATTAAAATCTGACAGTATATGAGAGAAACATACGTTTACACAGGTCCAGGAACAGCTCCTCAATTCCTTTGTTTAATTTGGCCGATGTGTGATAGTGTTTTGCACCGACAGACTCTGCATACCTAGAAATAAAAAAAGATTTAAGATAAAGTTCACTTGGTTTA